>CAMZMU010000082.1:17893383-18308489 GCA_947311845.1 Poa pratensis
GGAACCCTGTCGTGGGCAGCTGCGGCGTGCCCGCGCCGGCCATCGTCGCTGGCCAGATTGTCTGGGTGCAGTAGTTGGATATGGTGAAGCTGCAGCTAGCCATTGAGACGCTGCACCCATGGGCAGCTAGTGAAGGAGCAACATGGGGCACTGCAACTTCTTGGTGTTCCATGGTCTTGAGATGTTCTTGATTTCCTTGTCACTTGCTTCAATCCCGTTCTTCAAATATATGATGGTGTGAAGGGTTCAAAAACGCTTTGAGTTGCTTCATGAGATTGCTTTAGCATTTTGCATGGATTGGGTGACCTCAGATAGAAGAAATACCTTATGTAAGAATGCAAGTGATAAAAGTGAAAATGCCATTAGTGCATATGCCTTAATTTCATACAAAGATATGTTTATCAGTCTACACCAATACTTATTGTCCACATAATGATCATGTATACTAAAGTGCATCGAGTCCATGTGATGTAAATGGATGTTCCATGAACTATCTCTACACTTTGGAAGGCATCAGGATATGATATGACAATTCAAATCCACATGGGCCACTTTCAAAATAAATACAAAAATTTGGACACCAATCTCAAATTAGAGCATCTAATTAGAAGTTTAGAACCAACTAAAACTGCTACTCCAGTTTTCCTTTTACGGGACAGTCTTGCAGATTACAACTAAAGTACTATCCTATTTTTGGGCACAACCTATGATTCTCCCTGACATTGCTTTCACGGGGTGTAAATTACAGACTTGGCTTTGCCGCGGTAACAAATATAAATGGCAAGTAAGGCATCAATTTGTCACATCCATGGTACAGATTCTACTTTACTATTAATAAGTCGTCTCATCAGTATAAACAGCAGCTTAGGTATTTAAGGAGATGCCTAGTGCTACCTGTGCAGATCCAGAAAACAAAATACTACCATCTTCCATCAGTTCAGATAAAGCATAGATTCCACCGTGTCACAAAACGAATAACCATCCATGCTAAACTACTTTATGCTTCAAACAACTTTTGTTGCAGCTACAAATATCAATATCACATTAAAAGTAGATCTCAAAAAGTAACTAGTTCACACAGTATAACCAGGATAGCTTGCTTACCTCTCAATGCATCATTCCAGCCAAGAAATAAGTGCATGAAACCTACTAAGAGAAACATAGTGCCATGCATACAAATTCTTAAGTTTCACGTGCAGACGATGCAAAGAATTTACAAACAAACTGCAATTCATGCACTTTAGTTCCACATTGTGGAGGAGGCATGAAGCGCAATCTGTCGTCCATGCCACATAAGTGCCTAATAAGTCTTAAATTTGAAGATTGTGACAAAACCGTACAACCACATGCTGTATGGGCACTGACTTGGTTAAATAATTAGTCAGCTTAGGTGTCGATGTCGTCGCGCTGCAGATCGGCAGATGAGATATCTACTTACGAGAGAGCCTTCGACACAGATGGGGGGCCGGTTTGGGGACATACATTCAGTTCCGACGCCAGACACGGTGGGCATGTCACATCTTTGGGCGATCTAGCTAAAAGACATCGTCACAAACTTCCTATTCCTATGCTAGCGAAGATTCTGCATTGCAGGTAGACGAAATTGTGACATGTGGGGGAAATTTACCACCTCTGCAGAGTGTAAAACTATTCGAATAGTCGTGTCAACGGTCATGGACGACACATGAATCTTTATTGACAGAACTGTTTTGTTACTTCCCTCTTTGCTATCTTTGAATCCTATGAATAAGATGAGGTGTCGAGTACACTCACTTTGATGAGAAATACAAAACTGATTATAAAACATGTTTTCGTCTAAATCATTTTGATCAAATATGTATTGCAAATAGAGAACCATACTAAACTACATACATGAACCTGTTTGTTACTTCCCTCTTTGCTATCTTTAAATCCTATGAATAACATGAGGTGTCGAGTACACTCACTTTGATGAGAAATACTAAACTAATTATAAATATGTTTTCATCTAAAATCGTTTTGATCAAATCCATATTGCAAATAGAGACCATACTAAACTACATACATGAACCTGTTTGTTATTCCCTCTTGCTACCTTTGAATCCTATGAATAACATAAGGTGTCGAGTACACTCACCTTGATGAGAAATACTAAACTGATTATAAAACATGTTTTCGTCAAAAAATCATTTTGATCAAATCCGTATTGCAAATAGAATTAGTTTTAATGCAAATAAACCATACAACCTTACTTTGAAGCCACATGTGATATTATAGGTCTTGCGTGAGGGGCACGCTAAGTACATTATTTACTCATGACATTCCTTTGTTAATATATTTAGATTATTACGAAGAAGAGGGAGACTACGACTACTACAACGACGATGAGAGGTGAGGCCTCGTGGACTAAATCGACTGCTTGTGGCTGAGATGGAGTCACTTCACATTTTATATTTCCGCTGAGTTTTCTGGTTGTAATAAATTTCACAAGATATTGCATTATGTGGCTTTTCCTATTCAAACTTATAATAAATTACTTTTTGAACGTTTTGCAATTATATTCATTTGGTCGTCAACTTGATCTTGGAATTGACGAGATACATAAGGGTATGAAAGTTTAGTTCCGGTCCTCATATAAGTGGTATCAGAGATGAAGATGACCTACTCACATGGCCTTAGTTAGAAATGGAAAGCCTTTAGTACCTATATTAATAAAAAAATGTTCACAAACAATTAGGTATTTCTTGCTATTGCTTGTACCTCTTATTTTTCATTTACAAGAAAACAATTTGTTACTAATTATTCTCCTCTTATTCAAATGTGTGTAGATGGTAGTACCTTCGTCACGTCGGATCGAGGAGTTTGGCAACTTTGGACAGCAATTTTGGGCATATTGACGAGGTTGGGCTATGACCATGACCTAGAAACGACTAGAAACACTATCCGCAAAGTTTTGAATGATGAGTTTGTCCGAGTTAATATTGTAGTGTACTCCAACACACGATGCGGACACATGCCGTGAACTAGAGGACACTGATGAAAAGGACTTTGAAGATGCCACATTCGCGCTATACACCGGGCGATGCATTAGATGTTGGGTACCTACCAAACTGAGCTATGCTACACTCCCTCCGTTACTTCCAGTGCCGGAGCTTACCGACAATGGATTGGGGGGGGGGGGTCAAAGCGCAAAACATAGATGTTTCGTGTGGGGCAAAAGACTCTACTTTCTTCCATCTAAGTCCCCCACCAAAATCCTTCACAATTTTTCAAAGTCGGGGGGAGGGGGGGGGGGGGGGGGGGGGGGGACCGCCCCCGACAAGCACCTGAATCTTGTAGAGAAGTTGGTGGAAGGTCAACTGTAGCCATTGTTAAATATGCACGTGAGGCTGCTGAGGTTCCTGCAGAAGAGGCTATCACGTGCACATGGCAAAGTTGCCACAAAGATTGCGCTCATAGACTACAATGGAGACGTGCGGGACCGACTGCCGCAGGATCCGCCGCGGCGAAGTATATTGTACCACGTACGTCTACGAGTTCCAGTAAGAAGTGTCGCCTTACATTATGAGTGCTTACGCCACCGCCGACCCACTCTTCCGGCACAGCTGTCAGTGCTTGACGAACAGGTCGATCAGTCCCGGGACGAACATGCCGATCAGTTCCATGGAGCCGGTAGCTCGCTTGTTCATACTGCGAGCGACGCTTCTTCACCAGAACTGCGGCGCAATCGCTCATGGACTCGTGGTGTCAGGCGACGCTTCTTCACCAGAACTCGCAGACGACCGTGGTACGGTATCCTCTGTTGCGACGCACGAGGCAGAGGGTCCTACGACAGCGGTTCCTGCACGCCTCCATAGTAGTTGATGAGCGCAGTCTTCGTGGCAGCTTCGACCATGTGCAGAACAACAATGGCCTCTTCTGCGGTAGCCTCACGTGCATCGTTAACAACAACAATAGTAAGTCTCACCTGCACCAACCTCTCTTCAAAGATTCTCAACCCCTCCTGGTAGTGATGATAAAGGTGATGGGCTTCCTCTAGCATAGCCGTGATCGGCACCAAGCGATGCTCAATCCAAAATTAAGTGAAGCCATGCGAACCCATGTGGGATCATTCTCCTCCTGTACATCTTGTCCCGACGGAGCATTCCTCCACCATCTCGGTAGACGAACTAACAGAAGGGGGTGTAGCATAGCTAAGCTTGATAGGTCCGCGCCATCTCATGCATCTCTCGGTGAATAGCGTGGATGGTGCCATCTTCAAACTCCTCTCCATGCGAACTTGTGTCCTCTAGTTCCCAGGTCGCGTCTGCGTCATGTCAGGATGGAGTGCACTACAAGATTAACTCGGACAACCATTTCAGACTGTGTGGATAGTGTTTCAGTCGCTTCTAGGTCATGGTCATAGCCCAACCTCGTCAACATGACCTGAAAATTGCAGTCCAATGTTGGCAAACTACTTGATCCGACGTGATAAAGGTACTACCATCTACGCACATTTGAATAAAAGGAGAATAATAATAACAAACCGTTTTCTTATAAATGCAAAATAATAGGGACAAACAGCAACAAGAAAACTATTTTTTGGACATATTTTCTTATTTAATATACCTACTAAATGCTTTCCATTTTTAACTAAGTCCACGTGACTAGGATGATGTTGGCTCTCATACCATTTCTGTGAGTACCGGAACTAGACTTCCAGACCCATGTGTATCTCGTGAATCCCAAGATCAAATTGACGACACAACACAATGAATACCATTGGAGAATGTTTAAAAAGTAATTTACTACTCAGCGGAAATAGCTACATAGTGCAATGTCTTGTGACATCTTATTACAATCAGAAAAACTCAGCGTAAATGTAAAATGCGAAGTGACTCCCTCTCAGCCACAGACAGTCGATGTAGTCCACGAGGCCTCAATCCTCAGTTTCGTCGTAGTAGTCATAGTCTTACCCTTCTTCATATTAGTATGAATAATCAACAAAGCAATGCCATGAGTACATAATGTACTCATCGTGCCCCCTCATGCAAGACCTATATTAGCTCCTATTATAGCTACATGTCGCATTAAAGTAAGGTTGTATGGTTCTTTTATATAAAAGCCAATTTTATTTGCAGTACGCATTTGATAAAAAACGATTTTAGAGGAGAACGTGTTTTGTAATCAGTGTTGTAATTCTCATCAAATTGAGTGTCCTCGGCACCTCATGTTTTTATAGGATTTCAGTATAGAGGCAAAGATAGAAGTAGCAAAACATGTTTCTGTATGTCAATAAAGATTCATATGTTGTCCTGGACATGACTATTCGAATAGTTTTACACTCTATAGAGGTGGTACACTTTCCGCATGTGTCGCCTAGTTGCAACCAGCCGTCGCTAGCATTAAAATAGGGAGTTTGTGACTAGATATTTTAGCTATATCCCCCAAAGATGGTCTACCCACGGAAGTGAGTGTACGTCCCCAAACCGATCCCCATCTGTGCTGAAGGCTCTCCAGTATATAGACACCTCATCTGCAGTATAACGACATCGACACCTCAAGCTGACTAACTTACTTAAACAAGCCAGTGTCCATATAGCATATGGTTGTACGATTGTCACAATCTTCAAATCCAAGACTTATTAGACCCGGCCCTTATGCGGCACCAACGACAGATTGCCCCCTCCATCTTGTGAAGGGCAGCCAACCGCTTTTTCCTCAGTTGATCCAACTTTCGCCCCCATCAGTGTTTAGCCGATAAGTTTCAACCAGAGTAGAGGAACCAACAACTGCTAATCATCCTAGCTCAACGAGCTAAAAATAGTTAAAAGGGGTTTTTGTGACTCAAGAGTCAACCAGTTCCTCCGAAGAGACAAGATAAAGGTATCCTAGTGATTATTAAGCATGGCTAAGCATTTCTACTCTAACCGGATTATATATAATTTTTACTCAGGATATCGAGTATAAGTCGACAAGCGGATCAGGATGGTGTGTCAGTCGACACACTAGCTACTTGAATAAAATAGCATGCATATTTCTACAACAATAAAATAATGTCCTTGTAAAACATAGGATAAAACATGAGTAGGGGGCATGCCTTCGTTGTTGAACTCGTGATCTTAACTCCCTTGGTCATGATTGTATCCCTCTCCACTCCCTAATCATCACATAAAAGAAATTGCAAGCCAAATAAATAAAAGCAATACAACGAATTAAGATTCAAATAAAGTGTGTTGGTCATTCAACATAGAGTAAGAGGAAATAAAGAACGAAAATGCTTGATTAGTAATGGGGTTAACTAAGGCTTGGTAATAGATCCCTTTTGGCTAACAAAACCTGTAATAGAAAAATATGTAGCCGATATATAGTGGCATAGTTATAATATGCAATGCACAAACAATTCTCATAATAGCTAAACATACAAGTATACAAGTAAACAATAATACATGCATAATGACTCGGCATGAACTAAGCAAGATAACATGGACAATAACATGGCATTAAGGTAAACATCTATCAAAGCTACACAACAAAAATAATTAACCATAACTACGCATCTAACATAGAGAGAGTAGTCATGCGATAAGACAACAAGTCCACATACTCTATCAAGACAAACACCAAGTAAAAAGTAAGAATAACATGAATAGTTCAGCTAGCAGTAATCAAACTATTCAAAACAGTAGCTAATGATATACACAAAGTATGAATACTCTACTAATTCAATTAATGGCTAAACATGGCATTGCTAAGCATCTTTAAGCAAAGATAAACAGTAAGATCTAAACCAGACAAACGTGCATACTTAACTGAAATGAAACATTACACTAAGCATGTAAAAAATTACAGCAATAACTCTACATGAAATGTGGATGCACTAAATTCATACCCCTTTAAATTTGGGTTGAATTCATATAGGTTATAAATTAATTTTGTAAATCTTTGGTCAAAATTGAAATACAATCCTACTGCTGGGTTCCTACTGTGGTTTGGCAAGGTTTCTCTGTTGGGCACTAGGCCAACTGACGTGTAGAACAAAGGCTAGCACCTGATGCCACCGAGTGGCATTCGGTTCACGGCCCGGACAGGGTGCGCGCGGCCAACTACACCTCTAAGCCTGAAAAGTATGTCTAGGAGGTACCTAAGACTAGGGAGAACTTGGGTGTGAAAGGATGTGCAGTGGTTCTCACCGAGCTCGATGAAATCGTCATGGGAAGTTGATGAACCGAACAGATAGTTGCGCACTGCGTCGGGTGTGATCAACGGCTCAAGCTTCGTTTTTTTCTGAATCGATCCTCCTCGCGGTCCTCCTTGCGCAGAACTCGGCCTCCCGTGGTCAGATTCGCCGGGAACGCGAGTGGTCGTTCGTCGGTGCTCCGCGAGATTAGATCGATCTGTTAGCATAGGGCTCTGGTGGCGGTGGAAGATGGAAAAGGAGAGGAAGGGGGCGACCTGGGTTTTTTGTAGAGCGGGTGAGTGCGATTCTTGTGACACGATCGAAATAGAAATTCATTCCTCGAGTAAAGAGAATGAGGTAACGGTGGCGGCAATTTCGGGTGTGATTGATTGCAATTTCCTTTTGCTGCCTGCGTGCGTGCGCGAGAAGGAAGACGAAGTAGCGCCGCGATTCGCTCGAAGGAGCGCACTGAAAAGCCTAGCCTATGGTCTGTGCATGTGAGTGCTAGAGGGCTCAGCTGGGCTTTAAGGGCCATGCGACTGGTCAGATACTCAGATGTGGTGCATCGGTAAAGCAAGGAATGGAAACGAGATAGGAATCGATCAGTGCAATGCTAATTCCGCTAAAAAAAAGATCAGTACAATGCTAATTAAGTACAGGAGCTTCATCTCAAAAAAAAAAAAAATACAGGAGCCAAACCAAGCTGGTGTGTGTGCCTATAGGCCAACACTCAAACCAAATAAGGAGAAAAATAGCAAATACGTAGAAATCAGACACAATAAGAATCAATCTTTTGTCCTCAATAATGCTCCATAGATCCTTCTCGAATTACAAACCCATCATATTGCCCGTCCTGTCCTGCAAACCTCAGCACAAGACAACAAAATTTTACCAATCCAGAGGGGCGCGCAACCACACTATGCAATAATAATCGCAAGGAGAACACACCAATCATCCCATGATAGTGTAAGACAAAGTTGTTAGTCCAATTGTTCCTAGATTAACAAAGCCGATTAGGTGTGTTGTGCTAATTAGGCATAAACACCTAGAAGTGTGAGGTAGTGGCCGAGGACGTCGAGGGCGTTGTCTGCTTGGCGGCCATTATACGGTCGAACGACAAGTTCAGGTAGTTGAACTGAGCTAGTCGGATCTGGAGCACCTGGCGCCAATCCCGCTCTCTCTCCCCTTCTCCCCCAAAGGGACGGAGCTAGGAGGGTCTATGATGATTTTTTTAGTTTATCTCTAGATTTACCTAAATTGGCCCTAATGGCCCCCTCCAAGTTGCATACATGCATTTGGCCCCCTTAAACATTAATCCTGGCTCCATCCCTGGTCCCCGATGACGATGAGAAGATGTGGCTTTTGTGAGACGTTGTGGGCCGCAGAAGGAACACGGAGGAGTGGCGCGTAGTAATGGGCCCTACCGGTCTTCATGGGCCATATAGCCCATATTTTA
The DNA here is from genome assembly GCA_947311845.1 of Poa pratensis. Classification (NCBI taxonomy): domain Eukaryota; kingdom Viridiplantae; phylum Streptophyta; class Magnoliopsida; order Poales; family Poaceae; genus Poa; species Poa pratensis. The sequence goes on from CAMZMU010000082.1 coordinate 17,901,978, forward strand.
ATTTGTTTCCTGCGCTTTTGACTTTTGAGTAGTTTTTTCCTCTAACAAAAGTAATTTTGGTTTGCTCTAAAGAAATCAAGGGCATGTTATATTATATACAAACGACTACGAAGATGTAAATTTCCTATTGTTTAGTTAGAACCGGGTGACTAAGTTCTTGGTTTCGTCACAAACAAATGAATAAATGATAGTACTACATGAAAAATAACGCACACAATTTTCTCTTGAAGATATGGTTTTATATAATATCTTACAAGCTGGAAAGAATATTTTGATGAGTTTGAATGTTTGTAAAATTAAATATATTAATATCAAGTTGATATTAAGTACGTATTGTCTCTGCAACAACTAAATATTAAGAGCAAGTCGAGACGTGAGAATGTACACATGTAAATTATTGGAGAAAGGAAAAGACAAAACATGATACAGAAATGCCATGGTGAAGCGATCAAATGCACAATAACCACCAAAACATCAGCAACATACTAGGCAACACCTGGGCTGTGAGGAAGGCCCTACAAATGCAACACATTCATCAAGGAAATGACACATATTGCGCCGTCGATAGATTCAGTCACTGAAGATCAGATCGTGGATTTTCAACCTAGAGAGCAAGTTTGAGAAAACTAAATGCAATATCTTCATCAAGGTTACTATGTCTAAGCACCGACATTGCTACATACACCAATAAAGGTCACACCAAGAGTTTTTACACGGAACTCGATACCCGTACTCAATGAACACCACGGCCAAGAAATTGCATGTGATAGACCAAAATCAATTGTGTTTGGAATTCTACTAACCAAATAAGCTCCATATAAAGTAATCCTAAAGAATATTAAATACTTACGAAATTTCTAGCCATAGAGAGGCCTTCTGAATTAGCTAGGTCTTTGTCCATCTAAAATCCTTAAGCTTTTGTATTTGGGATCATGTTCAACCCAATGAACTTGTGCATATGTATGAATTGCATATTCACTTCTTCTTTTACTTGATTTTATGTCACAATATTCTGTACAAAAAATGGCATATCAAACATAGGTAATATTCTTCGCTGTCTCATTACATTGTGCTACTTTTTTGTGTGAATGATTGTGCTACAAATGTTGAAGCACAAAAGAGTGAAAAATCCAAAACGATGCGACAAATGCTCTTGGATACAAAAACAATAGCATGAGAGTGTCCGAATTAAAAATTACATGAAAGTTTTGTAGTCGCATCAATGATAGAAACAAATGTATAGATAGCCAGAGCAAGCAGCATTTCCAGGAAAGAACAATATGCCGCTGCCTTCAAGTCCAGGCAATTGAGCAGAAAAGTCTGGTCTACGCATGCAGGGTATCGATCAGGTCCAAGTCCAGTCGTAGAGCGTCGTTCCGACGTCGCTAATTGACGAAGCACTAACTAATTAAGCAGCGACATGTCTTCTCCTCACGGAAACTATTCTTGTTGGTGCTAATAATCGTGTGGGACAAGAAAATTATTGCTTCATACGTACGGAAATTCACCAACGAAAATTAAGGGTAAACCAAGCACATGGTTTAAGTGTGCACGTCACGATCAGTGAGCTGGAGCAGAAAACGTGCCGTGTTCATGCTCTTCTGTTTTCGAAACGTTTATTGCTGCTTGTTTTGTCTCATCTTTCTCAATTTTGTCCTGTAATTGATTAATGATTGTGAGATCCATGTAGAAGAAACTAAGTAATCCCTAATTATGAAACTCATGTTTTATTAAAGCAAGAAGTTCCTCCAGTTCTGTTCTGATGATAGTGGAACCCGGCCCGGGGCCGTATGAAAAAAAAAGTTTCTCCAATAAAGGATACAAAAGAAACAAACTGATCGCCTGACAATCTCAAAAATAATAGTATGTTACATCACATGATAAAATGAGTTTGTTTATGTGGAGGGCACAAATCAATTAACATGAATACCGACTGGCACGGAATTATTTCTTTGGACACGACATTAACACATACTATCACATAGATAGATTAACAACACTTTTGAATTTGTACCAAATGCATGGCATAGAGACATGGATTTTACTGTACAATCATATAGAACAGAGATCGTGTTCAGTGGTTCAAGTAGGGTCTTTGCCGTAATCTGATTTACTCATTGCCTACGTTAGTTGATGACTTGATGTGGTTCTTTCTTTGTTGACGACGACGTCTCCTTACCAATTACCATATGTCCATATCACAAATGTCAGTTGTAAGAGATATGAGCTGATAAACAAATGGCAAGCCTGATCTTCCCGTCCATGTACGCATGGCTATGGAGGATCTCTTCTTCCTTATCCTCTACTGAAACAGAGAAATAATGACGGGAAAAATCATCGTCCTCCGAACTATATTGTTGTTCCGTTCATGCACTCCAGCACACAAAATATATATATCTGTCCATTTCACATGATGTGAACGTGAAACATATAATTTGGAGGTCACTCATTAGAATATGATTGTGTTTTGATTAGAGCCCCGGCCATGAGATGAGCAAATCGCATCTGGTTGGTTTAGTTTTGGCCTTGCTGAATTGAAGCCTCGTTTTTTGTTAATTAACGCGCAAAGATATGTGGTTGAGAGGGTATCTCCGGCGGCAATCTGCAGTGGTCTAATCCACATGCAGGTAGGGTGGTGGTGGGGTGGTGCAGAGAATTATTTTGTCCCAGAACTAGCTTACATTTTGTTTGCGCCAACAAAAGTATAATTGATCATGAGTTGCCAATATGGAGACAACTTGCTCCACTTTAGCTAATTAGCTAGCTACTTCTTCCTAGAACATAGTAATGCAAGACCTGCAACGTGCATGTTGTCTTAGCACACCATACACTCTCCAAATCTTGGGTGTATCTGGAAAACTATTAGACAAACCGAACTCTAAGAGCTCATTTGGCATTTATCATTTCATTTCATTTGTGCCAAATGACCGAAGTGAAATGACAGAGTTAGGAACAGTAGTGGACTTAACATAGGCATTCGCCGGAATTTCAAATGCAATGACGGCTCAATTCCACTACAAACAAACATGTGGGGGTATGGACTCTCGGTTAAATTTCATAATTCTGCCCCAAAATGATGGTTACCAAATGAACTCTAATTGGAGATTGATTTCCTGTTCATTCACAATTTTTTTTTGGATCTGGTTTTGAAAGTCCATATATAGGCTTAAATGTATGATTCTATCGGATACACCAAATATGTTAAGTAGTGGTCAAATCGAGCTGTGACAGTTTCAGTGTGCAAAATGACATATGTAAGTAATCTGAGGTACTACTCCATCGCTAACTAACCATGAGAGCATGTCTTTTATCCCACAAGAAAAACCAACCAAACCACATATTTTCCTTCTTAATTATGAGTAGTACAATGGCATTCGTAAAATGACCTTGCGCATCATGGCTGATGATTTCCATTAGCCAAACCGCGACATCTCAGACCGGTGGCCGAATGCGACCGCTGACAAAACTAGGAGCATGGACTGTGCTTTCATATCAGTCTAAGGCGCTAAGCTAATCAATCAAGCAATGATTCTTGGCTCAATCATTCGCTGAATAATAATCTCATGCTGGTGTCATCTGTGACGCTGCCATTGGACCGAAACATAAGCTATAGCATAAGTTTATGGCCGACCTGACCGGGCCTGTACGGCCACTGGCCCAACGGCGCGTGTGTGCTTGGCATCCAATGCGCGGCCGCTTGCTGTCACGGGGTGAGCACAGCAGCCCGCCCCGGCCACCGACCGTATTTTATTAATTTACCTTGGAGCGCTATGATCGTATTCCGCGAGCTCATATTTTTTATACCCATATAAAATACTCCCTCCGTACCATAATATAAAATGTTTTAGTTATTATAATATGGACTACGTACGGAGTAAAATTGGTGAATCTTCACACTAAAATACGTCTATATATATATATATATATATATATATATTGTTCGTACTGGAATAGATAAAATGTCTTATATTATGGTGCAGAGGGAGTATAAAAGTATATGATCGTATTCCACGAGCTCATATTTTTTTTGTACTCATATAAAAGTATTCACTCCGTACCATACATTAATATAAGATGTTTTAGTTTATAATACGGACTACGTATGTAGTAAAATGGGTGAATCTACGTACTAAAATACATGTATATATATATATCTATATAGATAGTTCGTGCTGGAATAGATAAAATGTCTTATATTATGGTGCAGAGGGAGTAGTATTGATATTAGCAGACAAAAACAAACGTAATATTTACCGTCACAAAATACACATAGTTTAGTTTGTCTGAAGAATGTGTAATGAGGGGGGAGTGCTGCACATGCATGGTTTGGGATGTTACCATCGATCATTGAGAGTACCATTGGAATATCGCAACCAATCAAGAATGCAAGATGACATACTATATCATATGTTGTGCTACTGGATCTAAGTGAAGGAGGAGGCATGCAAATAATTGCACTAAAAATAATATTGCATCTGAAAATAAAGAACAATAGTACAGGGCAACATGAGGCGTACTGATGCCAGTACTATTACCGGTCTAACACTATTAAGAATGAACCATGAGAACCAAGTTTTGGCGTCAATGTTGTACTCGTGCTTCTTAATTAACACTGTTTTAATGACAAAAATCTTCTTTTGTTGCTGGCAATTCTAACCACCTGTTACCTGTGCAAGCACTGCCTGTGCTCGTGCCTTGCGTTTTCATACTTTTTTTTTTGCGGAGAAGGGTCATATTGCATTAAGCCAAGATTCTTACAGAACAGTCCAGGAAAACAAAGAAATTACAGATAAGCCCTTCCTGAACAGTGGCATCGTCTCCAAGGAGCAGACCGCTGCGCCGGCGAAACCTGCCGCCACTCCTCCGCACGCTTGGACTCGGAGGCACCCCTCGGCGACCAGGAAGTCGACACTCCTCGGCAGAACGCCTCCACCCTGCACCACGGGCGGCGACGCCATCTTGGCCAAACACAACTTCACCTCCTGAAACTTGAAACCGGCACCGCCGACTGGCCGGAACCGGATGGGGCCTGACGAGCTCGACGGATCCGAAGAACGAAGAGCTCGGGGAAGTCGATCCGCACACACCGGAGCTCCGGAGAGCGCCGCCGCCGGAGGAGGAACAGATCGGCACCAAACAGAACACCACCGACGCCTCCACCTCCATGGCGCCGCCGGCTGACTCCCTACCAACCCCTACACTATATACAAGCCGGGATCCGTGGATTCCCCAGCCTCCCGCCGCCGGAGCGGCCGTCGGAGGCGGAGGGATCCACGGATCCCCGTCGAGCGAGGTGGGGAAACGGGGACGCTCACAAATCGCCTCTCTCGTGCACTGTAGTCGGGGGAGAGGATAGCGGTCCAAGTCCTTGCGTTTTGATACACCTTAGCCTTCTCACATAATTTACAACAAAACTGGAATTTCCATAATTTACAACAAAACTTGAATTTCTGTTTGCGATATTTGCGAAGTCAATTATTGGACTTGGCGAGACTATAGCTCATACACGGAAACATCTATCGTTGCCCAAAACTGAACGCCCATTGGAAGTTTGGAACTGTCGGGGAGAGCCCTCTGCTCGATGGATCAACTCATATCGACATGGTTACATGGTCAACCCTAGCTACACGTTTCCAAATAGTCATTGCCAGCGCTGCCCCTTGAATGATGCATGATAGGTAGCATGTAAATTAAAATAAGATCCTTGTGAAATGCATGATGTATATCTCGCATTTGTTCGATACAGTCGACATACCATCTACTTCATTCAAACACCAACCGTACAATATAAGAATATAAAGTAAGTGAAATATTTTCAGGAAAAAAAGAAATTCACAATGGCTCCCGAACTCATATGCTCCTACCCGAATAAGAAAAATTGAAATAAATAGTAAAACATTTCAAAAAAATCTGAAAAATGTTGACGAACATATACAAGTGTTCCACATACGTTCCAAGTTTTGTGGTTAAATGATATTTGTGGTGCTCTGTGCAGGAAAAAATCAGTGACCAAAATAAGATTTAAAATATATATTTGAGAACACTGATTTTGTTTTTTCGTATCACCACCCATATCATTTCATCACGAAACTTGACATATATTCAAAACAAATGTATATGTTCGTCACCAATTTTGGTCATAGTTTTATAAATTATGTAACTATCTTTTTTTTTCGGGTTGGAGCATATGAGTCCGGAGCCAAAACGACCCTTTCGTGGAAAAAAAAGAGAGTCGGACGTAGAAACTTTCTTATCATAGTTCTAGGCATCTAAATTTGACAATTTTGACAGACGACTAGCTTAGACTACCCATAGTGGGAGTAACGTACTCTCTCCGATCGGAAATGGTTGACACAATTGTGTCTAAATACAGATGTATCTGTCTAGATACATGTATATTTAGACAAATCAGTGTCAATTATTTCCGATCGGAGAGAGTAACATAGATGACAAAAAGACAAAAAAAATGATGTGACATGCAATTAATGAAGAGAGAGAAAATAGAATAAATAGGTAGTTATCATAACATAACATAACGCTTCCCAATGTAAAATGAGTTTACAAAATAATGATAAAGCTCTCTATGTTATGACACATATGACACTCCCCACTATAGAGATACTACTCTAGGTTACTCCCCACTATGGTCAGTCTTAGCTAACGATACTGCTAATCATGTATGTAATGTGAGTGTATATCTGTTCCCAATAAATGCGTGGTTTGGTACGAGTACAAATCCTCAACTCGAAAAGAAAAATCAGAGTCTGGTGGCTGAAGAAGCAAAGAAAAAAAATGTGGCGATGATCCAAACACGTCCTTTTTTTCCCTGCAAACTCGAGCGAAATTAAACACGACGTCCTGCATGGTCCATGGTTTTTGGTGGAGGCGTGCAACGCATGCACGGTCCACGCACGAGCCAGCGAGCAAGAGCAAGCAGGGCCACCGCCATGTCAATATGTCATCCTCTCCTCTAACGATCAGACAGGAATCCCAAACAGTGCCAATTATGAGCCAGGGATTCGAGCGTCGCCATCGACGAGGAGGACCGGAAACCGGCCGGAAATTGCTTGCTTCTGGTTTTGTCTCGAGAGGATAGAGATGGAGATATGGCGGCTGTGGTCTTGCCAAGCTTGGTGACGGAGCTGCTTGCGTACGTGCGTGCACGGGACAGCTGGCAAGTGCGCACCTGTTTGGTTACTGCCAGGTGGCTTGGCACTTGGCAGGTCCAGGTCAAAGCTACTACAGTATTACTAGCTTGGCGTGTGCTCCTTCTTGTACATCTACAGATAATGTTGTACAGTATCGTTTCATTCAGTACATCCTCGGTGGCTTTTCCTTTATTCTTGAGCTATGATAACTCCCCAAAGGCCTCATCTTTGACGACACTGCAGTGGATTATCTGAATCTTATTTCATCCGTTCGTTCTGTCTATTTTCTTTTTTGCTTGACCTGTTTTTTAAATTAATTTCAACAGAAGATTATAAAACAAGCATGATATATACAACACTACTTCTCAACGACAGCAAACTGAGCCGTTGTAGTACTAGCATTTTGCTTGTGATGGCGCGAGCCGTGTAATGCTAGCTATAGTAATAGTAATTCTGCACTGGTGACAGCTGGAAGATGGTGCACCTTGTGGTGGGTTCGTGGTTGGAGGCTGACGGTTCTGGTTTCCTACTCGACGTCGTCGTGCGGGGGTGCCAGTGCTGAAATTCGATGGCGTGTCCGGGGTTGTGCTGTCTCGGTCTGATTCTTTCAACGGCAATGGTTTGTCATATGGCAAACTATTTTGGAGGTCCGAAAAGCTGATGATCAGCGATGGACCCGCGTCGAGCTCGGGTGAATAGGTGATCTATCTAATTTTTCTTTGGTGGCTGCTACGGTGGTGCCGAACAAGATGGATAGGCGTTGGTTTGTCACATAGGTTTATCCTATCTTTACAGATCTGTAAGATCGGTGTATACATACTTTGTATCTCGTCTTTTATTTATCAATGAGAATCGTATTACCATGATTTTTTTTAATGCTAATCAATACTGGCTGCTTAGCGTGACGGCAATCATCCAGCAATTTCATTCTCGGCGGTCGGTCGTTGAATTAACCATTTCAATTACTCCCTCCGATCCATATTAATGGACTCAACTTTGTCTAGATACGGATGCATCTAGTCTTATACGGATGCATCTAGTCTAAGACTAGATGCATCCGTATCTAGACAAAGTTGAGTCCATTAATATGGATCGGAGGTAGTATATACATGTGAGCGTCACGAAGAGGTAAACGCACGGCAACACAACCCTACGAATTGAGCCGTTTGCGGCACGCGAGATTCCAGCCCTTGTAACCTCAACGTCAGCCAGCAGCGACGCGTTTAATAATCATTAATTACTGAGCCATGAATACCTTGATCATTATCGTGGAGTACTATACTTACTCATGCAAGCCAGCAACAATTGTGAATTGATGGTTAGAAGATTTGGAACTGGTCGCATTTCCTAGCAACTTCTATTTTCTTTTTTTAAAACTAGCACAATGGCCCTCGCAAAATGCGAGGGCATCATCTTTAGAATGTTGAAAGTGTTAAGTATTTTATATAGACATTTTCCCTCCTATTTACCTCATCAGTTCAAGAATACATAACATTTCAGACATGGATATTCCTCTAAAATGTTTTACTTTTGTGTTTCTAAGAAATAATGAAAAGTAATATGAAACATTTTTACAATTTGATTGACAACTTAATCATTGTTCCCATTCTTTTTATTTTAATCAAATACATTGTAAATTGGCAACATAACATATTAAGTTAGAAATTACATTTTATTTACGTTTAATCATGAATGAGCTTCGATTTCGAAAATCATAATTTACTACATTGAATGATAAAAATACTGAAATTTCTCTCTAGTGACATATATTTGTTAGGATGCTTATTTACTTGTGTTGTAGATCGACCGATCCTTAAATGTCTAATATATACAATTGTTTCAAATATAACACATCATAACCAAGAATGTCCCTATTAAATTAAATACAAAATAATCTCTTTTTTGAAAAAAATATGACATATTTATGGTAAGAGTTGAGATGGTGTTTTCATCTATGGATAAATATTTTAATGTGGGCTACAGACAAATCAAGATGCACTTAGGGTGAAATAGAGGGAGTAACCTGCACCGATTCAAGGGAAAATGTAAAACCCTAACCATCTAACTATTCTAACACATTTCTGAGAACAAATATTGTATCAAGTTTTCTTGTTGGTACTTAACAGAAAAATAGCCTTTTTCTAAAGATCCAAAAATCCAATATATATATAAATTTTAATGACAGAAAACACTTCTAATAAGTTGTGATCTTTTATATTAAATGCCATGGACATGTATGCTTTTGGTTATTACTCTAAATATTATATCTACGGCTTAAATTATTATATAATGTGTTGTAGCCTACAAAATCAATGTGGTTGCTCGCTTTACTAAGAATAATAATGACGATCAACATTCTGGTCTGCGTTTTCATGATTTGAAATTTTAGATGGAGTTTGTGACGTATATGTTTAATAAGTCATAATACTACTACATGTAAGATCGACCTAAAACTCTGGAAATTGATCAATTAATCATGATAACATGTGGAACCAACTATGATAAATCAATTAATGTAAGACATAAAATCTAACTATGCCAAGCCTAACTTAATCATATTACATCCTTTGATTTAGGAAATTTTAAATGAGATCATTAAAGTTAAGAGTTTCTAAGTTTGACTTAAGCAATTAGCAATGTTTATATGTCTAATTGGATACGTGTAGGTGCTATTGTATTTGTATTTCAATATCATGTTGTAGTGAATTGCTTAAATACGCACTATGCTTATTAAAAAGTCACTATGTATTTTTTCTCTAAAGTATGCGTAATATTATTCTTCTATGATCAATCCCCTAGTTTTTGGTATGTGTATTATACCTGACATTTCTATTTAATTCTTTAAACTTTGAAAATTAATATGGTCTATATATGGATTAAATATATGTGATTATATTATGTGGGAATAGCCAACTTTATTATTACTGGTGACCCAGGCATAGTTTGTGTCATTAGTGGAGCGGTTTATATATTTTTAGCCCCCATGAGTTTAATCTTACGATTCATGTTTTGTGTGTCTAAGTATATGTCTTTCATTTACTGTGCTCATGCACAATCATAGTTGAAAGCAAACCAATAGCACCGATGTTGAGTTGAGAAGAGAGAGTAAAATCCTCACCACTGGATTCTTGACAAATTTGTTGTGCCAATCATCATTGTATGTTGTCTAGAAGAGATTCGGTTATCATATTTGCAAAAATGTTTCCCATAAAGTGATATTTATTTTGTGGCCACTAAGATAATTTTAACCTATACAAAATTGATGTTATATATTTACATTTTAATATTCATATAGTAATTTACATTAGTTACTCGAGAAAGAGTGCTTTTATCTCGTGACTTTTGAAACGCTCCAACCAACCCAATGTTCTTGTTTTACTTTGTATATTTGGGCAAGTAGGATATTTTCATCTTCACAAATAAACATATTCATCTAATTCAATTATTATTGTGTTGCATATATGGATAATATGCACACATGGGCACTCTTTATAAATTCTTACCTTATTATCTATGGTAAATCTATCAAGAAATTTCATATATTGGTGCATGAGATAAGATGTTTGTGCATCTATTTCCTCGACAATCATAACAAAAGGATCTTTTTTTAGTTTGATCTTCAATGATATATGTCTCGATATATGTCATATGTACAGCTATGTCCTGTCTAACTTATTTCTTTAACTCATCATAGTTTAATATTATATATGACACTTCTCACTGATCTGCTTTGCTTGTGTTCATTGTCAAATCAGATTTTGATGCATTTTCTTTGTGAACTAAAATGAGTGGACCCACTCAAACGCGATGCGAATTGGAAAAAGGCAATATGTCTTATAATTCGGAACGGAAGGAGTAATAGATTAATAATTTTTTGATGTATTAAAGCATTGATCTTGATTATCCAAGTATCGTTTTGTGTGGCTGGTGCATTATGAAAGTGTAAGGCAATATTGTTTTACACGTGCAAAATATAAATAATGGACATGGTGTAGTGGGAATATTTAAACAATGTTGCATGGAGAATAAGGGTCCGCCAAATTATGGATATATCTCTAAAGATTTACATGCTTAGCTTGATTGTAAATTGGTTTGCCAAATTATTGGCTATTTTCTATAATATCATTAATTTTTGGTAAATTCCCACATACTTTTGATATAATATATGAGGTATCATTTTAGGTTTTTTGTGTTCTAATATTTCATCAATTTCTTGAGGTAGTTGTTTGAACTTTGGATGATTTTCCGTATATATTTAGATCAAAAGGAAAGATTTAGAGTAAACAAAACTTGATTGAATATTTAGTAATTTTATTTACAAATTAGAAATGTGTTATGTGGACCTGAACATACTCAAAGACATCATTAAGTACCCGACGTGCTCATTTCCGGGGCTAGATTTTTTAGGTACTATTAAAATATTTGACATCAACCTTTTTTCTAAGGCAGCTCTGAAAGCGGTCAACAGAAATATTCAATGGTATACAGATCATGTGGCTAAATGGAACTTGCTCAAATTTAATCAGTATAAATATTGTAAGATATCTCGAATGGGCTTACATATATTTACACATGTATATTGTGAAAGGAATTAGGTCAAATTCATTTTGACACATGTGAGTATATGTTCTTTTCACCGGAAAAATATTTCTAAATGTCCAAATGAGTCTAGAAAGTAACTTGGCGCACAAAATCTCGGCATTCTATATGTGCACGCCATGTTTCGGGGAAACCTGAGTCTGTGACAAAAGGACAAAAAAGATCTCATGAAAAACCTTTTTAGTACCGAATTATGTAATTTTTACACACGACACTAAAACACGAAATGACTTTGTGAGTATATAAAATGTCGAGAGGACTGAGCCATTTTCTTCTCGAAATTATTTGATACATTGCAATATGTTTAAAACACATTTTAAAAACTGGGAGCATATGCTACGGGGCGCCAAAACGTAGGTTTAGTGGACTAATCGTATAGAAATCAGTTGCACCACTACATTCAAGTTAAGAGAAAAATAAGAAGGGTCATGTTTCTTGTTTTTTAATGCAAGAATGACGTGTAGATTGAAAAGGTGCACTTGCATGTTTCCATTCACCACATAGTGTTGGCTTTATTTTCCTGTACGTGCATGGTCCCCTAATTAACTATACAGTATAAACTATTTTGTATGGGAGGCCCACACAAAATTCTATCGTATAAGAGAGAGACTCTATTTCCTACACGGCCAACACGTACAAAATCTGTCTTGCTTTAACGTGTCAAAGTAAAAAATGTTTCGTAACATTATATACTAAATCCTAACCATAAATTTCAGATCTAACACCCGAAAATAATTTAGATGATGTGGCTTAATGTGGTGTCTTTATTTTAAACACCTTATTTTGCTTTTAGTATATAATAGATTGCTTTTCACATTATTAAATTTAGGTACAAAATGTTCATTCTCCTATGGCAAAATGAAGGTCCTTCGGAACATAATATTCATATCAGAACAAATCAATAAAGGGCCTATGGAATTCCTTCCGCACTATTAAGTTCAAAATGACACTTTCATACGCACACACCAAATGCAACTGATGACATGTATTCCATTTTTTGGATTTTCCAGTACCACATTTTGCAGAGTTGTGAATTGTGATGATTTCCTCCCGTATGTCTATTCCTAGTGATACAACTATTTATACTTTCACACTCACACATCTCCTTTTGCGCCTTGCCCTTCACCACAACTTCTACTATGCACCCTTGTACTCTTACCATGCCGCCCACCTCACTACCACTACCAATCACCCTCGACACTTCACCTTATCACCTATTGTCAACTCTTCGTCTTAACACGCGGTAACTAACCTAGCATCACATTCTTCTTGCCACCGCCCCGTCTCGGCATCTTATGCAAACCCTAAATGACATTGCAATCGTCGATTCATCGTCTTCCACCACGTCTCGCATTTCCGGGCTAGTAACCATATGCCTAACCACGATGAACTTAACCTAACTGATCATAAAAAACTACACCAAGGGAAAGGAGCGACAAGCAAAGACACGCAAAGAGGCGGGAAGGGCAGGTAAAACCTCTCCTAGTACTTGTAAAGACATTCTCTTTTTATTATTTAACCGTTCCACCGAAATAGACTACAACACAATTGTACGTGCCCGCATCCATACATGCCCCCAATCACATTTCGACACGCACACACAAACATCCAAATGCTATGAAAATGTCCTGAAAATTACATAAACATATCTTATAAACTCATACATAATATAGTAAAATAGAAGAAGCCAATAAGCCTAGCCACCTTGCCAATCACCACTCTCCTAGTCATCGACATCATCGGTCATCTCTCCCTTACCAACTGCTCTACTGCCAATAGAAAACAAAATCCTCAACCTCTTCTGGATTCTCTCTCCTATTAAACAGAAAATTAAAAACTAGTATAAACAAGAAAATCATAAGAGAGACCCTCCCCTTCCTCCCAGCCCTGGCCTAACCTCTCGCTTCCAGGCCAAATCACACCCCCTTCTCCAGCAAAAGCAAGGACGCCATTCTCGCAGCTACAGAAGAGGAGAGGAGAAATCATCTCCCCTTACCTCTCCATCCCCCCAAATCCTCGAAAAACCGAATCTGTTCTGCAAAGATCCTCCTTTTCTTGGTTTCCACTTGCTACAGATAAACAAAAGCTATTATTAGCGTTTTGGCCACGTTTCTTGGCTTCCGTTGTGGTTGTTAATTCGAGGGAGTCCAATTCGCCTGCGATTGAAGGGGCCCGGCCATGGCGGCGGGGGAGGAGAGGCGGCGGTTCTCGAGTCTACGCAGCGTCCGGTGGCGGGTCGATCTCGGCATCCTGCCGGCGTCGCCGGAGGCGTCCGTCGAGGAGCTCCGCCGCGCTGCCGCCGATTCGCGGCGGAGGTGAGTCTGCCATCCTTATTCATGGGTGTTTGGTTGTTGGCGTGTTGTCTTTTTGCGGTAGGAATCTGTTCTATTCTCTTGCTTGGTTGATGTTCTTATTGTTGTCCCTTGTTTGATCCTTTGCGTCACCAGGTGTTGTTTTCGTTCAGATGGTTATGATGAGTAAATTTTCAACCTGCTAACAAATTTAGTTCAATCACTTGGGGCTAATGCCTCTCATTTGGTTATGGTTATATGAATAGATTGCTAGATTTCAGATTGTATCGGTGTTATCGTGCACGTGCAATATGTCGTAGATCATGAGTTGAAATCTCGGTGAAAGAGATTGCTGCTGTAGTGCTGTTAGTGTTCTATAAATGACTGAAGCAATGATTTTTGCTACTTGTTCTTATTTCTGCGTGTGCCCCTGCGTGAGTGTGTTCTTTCTATCTAAGAAATTCAATCTGTTTCACGTTTGTTTTAGGTATGTTAGTTTGAGGCGACGTCTTCTGGTAGACCCTCATCTTCCAAAGGAGGAGGCTAGATCATCTAACCTTCTTGTGGACAACCCTCTATCCCAGAACCCAGGTATTTGATCCTAAACATGTTCTTGTGAATTATGATGATGACATGGTAAACAAAATACGATGTGGACATCTTTGAACATGGATGGCTCCATTTCTACCTCAAACACTTGCATGATTTAATAACGGAATGTACATTAGTTGTTGTGCACTTACCATCATAGATTTATATCGCAAAATGGTTTCCCTAATTTCCATGAGTTGTTGGGCACTTAATTTATTGGAGCGATGAGTGGTGCTTGTCTAGTGGTATTTAGCACATTGAGGTAGAAATGTATTAGATTAGAGCAGAAGAGGAAAGGATGTAGCCTATCGATTAGAGTGTTAATACTTAATAGCTTGCTCACACAAAACTGTCTTTTTTATGATGATATGTAAAAAAAGCCTCCAGCTTGATGCTTTGTGCGACAGCTATAATTCCATATTCTCAATCGTGATAATTTCATTTAACCTTTTTCTACAGATAGTAGCTGGGGCCGGTTTTTCAGAGGGGCGGAGTTGGAAAAGACTGTTGACCAAGATTTGTCTCGATTATATCCTGAAGATGGTAGTTACTTTCAAACGCCTACTTGCCAGGCCATGCTGCGCAAGATACTGTTGATGTGGTGTCTCCAGCACCCAGAGTATGGGTACCGCCAAGGTAAGAAAATCCTTTTGCTTGTACATTCTTAAGTTGTTGCGACGAATCTGGTTGGCTTTGCCCTTTCCGCTGAGAACTATGTGTCTGAAATCTTCTAGGGCCATTTATCTTTGGCATGTCACTAAATTGGTAAAATTTATGATTTGATAAACAAGAGTACCATATTTTTAGATGGCATTATGATGACATATTAATTAGCTCTGAGATCTCTTAAAAGCAATGTCGTGTAGCGCCAAAGTATCTACACTAAGTGTTTGACTAATTAGCACATCCATTTCAGTATCTTTTTGCATTTATGTTTTCTTGTTTTTTGCTGAATATGTTATGACAGATAGATTATCTTTCCACAGGAATGCATGAGCTATTGGCTCCTCTAGTGTATGTTCTTCAGGTTGACATTGATAAACTGTCTCAAATACGAAAACTCCATGAAGACTGCTTCAATGATGATTTTGATGGAGTACCCTTCCCAGAAACCGATATGGTTTTTAGTTATAAACCTAGAAAGGACCCAAAGTGGAGTTCAGAAGCTGACAATGAGAATGATTCTGAAAGTGCTTCCAAAGTTAACAGTCTTGATGAACTTGACCTAGATACAAAAGAAATAATTTTACTTAGTGATGCATATGGAGCCGAAGGTGAACTAGGCATTGTATTATCTGAGCGGTTCATGGAACATGATGCCTATTCTATGTTTGATGGTTTGATGGATGGAGGTGGCGGAGTGGTTCGCATGGCAGAATTTTACTCTCCCTCCAGTATTGGATCTAGCTCAAGCCTACCACCTGCTATTGAAGCCTCGTCAGCGTTATATCATTTGCTTTCCACCGTTGAGCCATCTCTTCATAACCATTTCATTGAGCTGAAAGTGGAACCACAGTGGTTCGCACTTCGTTGGCTGAGGGTCCTGTTTGGACGAGAATTCTGCCTCGATAATCTTTTAGTAGTATGGGACAAAGTCTTTGCCTGTTCCAACAATATGCTGCTAAATAATGATGAGGAATATAGCTTCCGGATCTTGTGTTCAGCTAGAGGGGCATTCATTGCAGCTATGGCAGTCTCTATGCTTCTTCATGTTAGATCGTCTCTGTTGGCTACTGAGGTTAATGTCTCTTGTCTCCAGAGACTATTGAATTATCCAATGAATGTTGACGTGCAGAAGCTAATTGAGAAGGCCAAATCCCTGCAGTCTATTGCAATTGATGCGAATAGTCCATCTCCATCTTTCCCATTACAGAGGGATATCTGCGAGTATGACAGAGCTAACAGTAACCTCGCTATTTCAACTCCTCCAAGAACCCCATTGCATCCTTTATCCGAGAGTTACTGGGAAAAGCAGTGGAGAAATTTGCACAATGATGGGACATCTCCCAAGGAGACTGAGAAGGCGCATTCTTTCAGTAGAGAAATAAAGAAATCTTTGAGGCAGAAGCTTGGTTTGTCTAGGACAGAGTCAGATCCTTCTCCAGTGATGAAGGTAGTGAGTGTCAAAAGTGATGCTCGGAGCTCAGTAAGGCGAAGCCTTTTGACTACTTTATCAGGTAGTGTGGGGAGGTCTCATGAAATTGCAGGGAAAATTCAACAAGATGAATTCCCTACTGTCTCAGTTCACAAGGAGCCTCCTGTGAGTTCTGCAGGGCCCTCGCAGTTAAAAGCAGCTGGTGAAAGTGTAACAGTAAGCCCACCATGTCCGGCAAAAGTTAGCCCAGAAGAAAATTCACCGGCTGTGGCAGCTGATGAGAGTGAGACACAAAGAACACAATGTGCAACAGAAGCTTGTTCAAGCGGCGAAAACTCTCCAGTGTTTTATTCAGCCATTGCTGGCAATGAACATGAGAACATTCAAGATAATGATTCCGAGAGAAGTAGTGTCACTTCAAATTCGTGTGCTGGTGACAATGACAGGGATGAAATCCTTCCTGACGAGTCATCCAGCTGTAATTGTGACAGCAAAACTGTTCAAGAATCAGAAGCAGCAACATCTGATAAAACTACAGATCCAGATGGATCCTCTGACAGAGCTGTAGTTTCTAATGAAAGGAAACCATTTATTAGTAAATTTCAGTGGCTGTTGAAGCTAGGCAGACCCTCAGGTGAAGGCAGCTTTGAGAAGGGTAGCAGTGAGACATCAGATGCTAAAGATGGTGTTGATGCTTCCTGCTCTGATGCGAATTCAAATAACTCGCGTGGCAACGTAAAGTTGGCTGCTGGTGATAAGAACGTTATTGGTACATTTAAGAATCTTGGACAAAGCATGCTTGAAAATATACAGGTATTATATGCAACATCATTTATTTCCTTGTGGTAGTATTAGTTCACAGTTTTCTTAATTGCTCTGTCATGGGTATTTTTTGCTAGCCTCTATATATCCTGATAAAAGGTATCTCGATAATCATCTACACTGAATGTTAGTCTCTTACATTAGAATTGCACGGCTTGCGTTCTGAAGTTCTTTGTGAACTATGTTGCAGTCCATATGCACCAAAAGAAAACTTGCCTGAATAGACATAAATTTTTGTTCGTGTGTAAACAAGAACTTTCTGTATCTTTAGTTTCAAAACATGTAGTATGATGTAACTTATCAATGCATCAGTAATAATGGCTGCAATGTGATTTATAGGTGATCGAGTCAGCTTTTCAGCAAGACCGAAGCCCGCCTGGCCCCATGGAGAACTTCTCAAACAACATCCTGGGTGGGAAAGGGCAGGTCACTGCAATGGTGGCTCTGACCGAGCTCCGCAAGATCAGCAACCTGCTCAGCGAGATGTAGCCATGTAAGGCAAAACCACAAGCCGCCTCTTTAGCTCAGCAGTCCATGGCCTTGTGATAACAAGTCAGGTGCCTAGGCCATCTTGTTCACGGGTGTTCCTGAACTGCTCTGTATGTAAATATAGGTCCATTCGATTATTCCATTCGAGTCCAATATGTAACTAATTAAGCACTGTTGTACCCAAAAAACTCCTGTCAATCAATCTAGGTGTCGTGACGATGAGGATGTAGTTTTCATCGGGATTAGAGAGCTATTTTTGATGGAAGAATTTTGTAAGATTAACTGGTCAATGAAGAATAAATGGAAGAATAAGTTACATTATTTCAGTATCTGTGCATTTTGTTCCAGTTGATGCATCTTCTCAACAAACTCCACTTGATCATGATAGTTTTGTTCAAAGGCCAATGACAGAATTTTTCTTCTTGCCGTTGCATATGCTTGAAGGGGAGGGGTTCCATCTTTGAAACCATTGAACCTAATAAACATAAGGTACTTGCTCCAGGTTTGTAATTTGATCTCGGTTTTTTTTAGTAAACAACATGTTGCGATATTGTTAATTTATTTTTTCCACGTGTGAGATCCCGTGGTAGATCCTGGCTAAACATAACGTGAGAGTGGATATTTGGAACCCGGGCTACATGGGGACCCTTTTTTTTGAAAAATCAAAAATGGCATTTTGGAGTTTCAAAAATTGCGAAAAAAATCACAGATGTATGTAGTGTCGAGATCTACAAGCGTGCAAAATTTTACCTTAAAATCGTTATATTTTGGGCTGTATAAAAAAAGATAAATCTGGGAATTCAACATTTTGAAACCGTGTATTGTTCACCACCCAGATCCACCCAAATACAACGAATTTGGAGTTGAAAATTTTCACACTAGACCTCGACATCATCTACATCCGGGAATATTTATCAATTTTTGGAAACTTAAAAATGTCGATTTCAATTTTTTGAAAGAATAGACACCATATAGTCCAGGTTCCATTTTAGGTTTTCGCATGTCCCGGTTCCTATTCGTTCTTCACTTCACTGTAATTATCACCGGGGTCCTCAAGGTAAGGACATGGTGACAAGCGGCGGGCTGCAAACCTGGCTGCCCCTGCTGAATCTCACCACCGTGCCGTTGTCGGGGCATTATCATGAGCATCTATGTCCATCGGGCCTGGAGGGAATTAGACGTTTATTTCCGGGTGGCAGTGAGTCAGCAAATCTTATCCCCCCACCTCCAGAGTGGTTGACATGGAACAGTTCAAGTTCAGTGGTCAGATACTGCACGCATGAATTCCATTCGTGGCCATAGTAAAATTCACTTATGGAGTTCTGCTCAACATAATGATTATGCAGTCTATCCCAAAGATGTAGCATTGCGCATTTGTGCACTTCCGGGGTGCCAAAACAAGAATATACATTTGTCCTACAACATGGTGCACCAACAACACACAAAAACAATTCTAGGAATATGATAACCGATAACTCTATGGACTATGGGGGAGAAGAAATCTGTGCACAAAAACTGGGTACAAAACAACTTCATCTGGCAGCACGCCTGGCCAAGTTGTACCTCCATATTTACTTATACAAACGTGGGTGTCCTACATCCATGAAATTTTATTCCTCGTCTCATCGAAATGTGTTAAAGAGTACCCTTCTTTCTCAAAAATAAAAATGTGTTAACAGCACCGGAGACAAACTGAAAGCATCAATCTTTTCTTCTCAACATGCATTCTGCCTCTGCATTGTTCTCCCTACAAATCCCTTGCATAGCAGAAACACCTGCCAAACAGCCATTTCCAAAGATATAAATAACAAGCTGAACGCAACAAGTCTTTAAAAGAAAATATAGGATCCAGTACATATAAGGCTAAAAAGCATTTATAATATTTCGCCGAGTTGACCTAACTCTAATGTGTCAAAAGTTTTAACAGCATGATCCGAAGTTTGCTGAATCTTCTGCCCAGAATAAGCACCAGCACAAGCTAACCAGTTCCAATCGCAGGACTGCAAAAAACACGATCCACATGACCACATCATAAAAGAGTGCAGAGTGCAGCTTATATCAATGACTTTGCTTGCCCATTTCACGTGCGACAAGCTTGCCGAAATATCAGAAGCATTATGTGATGTAGAAAACAAACGAAGACTTATCACAAAAACAATATGCTAATGACCTCAAGTACAAGGCGTGTTCTTGGCTTTAGCTACTTCCCTCTTATAGTTTTCCCAAACTTCAGGGCCCATGGGATGCTTTCTCACAAAATAAGACATGAAACATTTGTCTGAGCAAGCTAGGATCGTGCTTAGAGCTAGGTTAGGAGTAACCACACCCCTTTCTAACAGCCAATGGTACATGAAAAGCCTACGTTTGGATCTTTCCACGGTAAACGACAGGAAAGCTGGGAAAACAACCAGTTCACTCAGAGGATACCCTGAACCATTTACAAAGAAGGATATCTTTGACTTGAGGACATCGATCTTCTGGTTCAGAATCTGTGGAGCCGTCTTGATCATGTGTACCACATCTTTTGGGTCGAGCCCACTATCCACTAAGAAGTTGTAGCGATCTTGCAGCTCGTCACCTTTACCACGGAAAGCTTTGAATGCCCTCTTCATATCTTCAGAGCCTTCAACAAATCCTATGCTTTTCAAGAACTTTGTTTTCTCACTGAATGATTCTTCAAAGGGGTCACATTTTGGTAGCTTGCTGAGTTTTGACCCAAATGTACAATTCATCAACTGTTTTGGGTCCTCCATTATAATCTTGCGCATGCGCTTCTTCCCCACATTGAGACGTGTAAGAATGCTGTTTGGCTTCTTCACTGTGGCAGATCCGAGCATTGATCCATGAGAAACGATAAACTTGTTAATATCCTCATCGCTCATGCCAATCTCAGCAAAGAACACCAATCCACTCCGTACGTTACTTGTGAATTTCTCGGCTGACACATCTGGGAAGTCCATAAAAGATCAAACAACTCATTTTTTCCGCATCCCGCTTTTAGCATCATGAGAACCACTGCAAATAGCATCTTTCCTGAACCATCCAACAAAAAATCTGGGTTTTTCCTGACCAGTCTACCAATATCTTCCTTAGTAAATCCCAAGTGAACGAAGAACTGGGGAACTTGAACCATCTTACTCCAATTATAAGACTTCCGAGCAGATAAGAACTGACAAATCCAGTCCCGCTGGATTCCAATGTCTTCCAGCCAGTCCAGGATCTTCAATTCCACATTCGGGTCATGAAGCAGTACAAGAGGAGTAGAAACTACGAGTTTGATCACGCTGGTCTTACTGATCCCAAGTTCCTCAAGTGCCTTGAGCTTAGACGCAAGCACACCATGGCCAAAACTAAACACCTCCGTAGCATCCCTGTATATCCTCCCAATCTTGCCGCGTGCAAAGCCGTAGTTGCAAAGCTCACGGAAGTTACCAAGCAACAGCTCATCGTCGGTGAGGAACATGAGATCCCGAGGAAAAAGCGAGCCGCACTCGCTCGGCCTGATGCCGATGCTCTCGAAGAAGGGCTCGAACTCGTTGACAGGGTTGAACTGAAACAAGCGCCTCAGCGCCTTGCTGACCCTCTGATCCCTCATATCCCTCCTCTTCACCTGCGACCTGTAGATGACCTCAGCTCCCCCCTCCACGGGCTCCTCCATGGCATCCTTCACCTCCTCCAGCAGCTTGCTCAGGAAAACGGGCGAGCGCTTGCTTATGTGCTCGGCGTCGCTGAAGGCCATGCCGCGCGTGACGTGGAGGTACTCCATGAATGTCTTCTGCGCGGCGCGGACCGCCCGCCTCCTCCCCATCTTCTTGAAGTTCTGATCCACCTCATCCTCCTCCTCCTCCGCAGCGGCTTTGTCCCCGGTGTCGCTAGGAGCAACTGAATAGGGCCGCAATGGGATCAAACTCGGAGGAACCCAGCCGGATGCCGGGAACCATTTCGTGGCAGCACAACAGGGCGGGACTCTCGGGGGCTTGCTGAGGACACTGGGAGCCCACCGGAGTCGAGCTGAACTCAGTGCGGCGCGGAGGTGGTTGTTCATGGCGGAGACGAAGCGGCAGGAAAGGCACCAGCTTCAGGACGAACCGGGAGATGTTACTCCCCGGCGGCCCCTGACGGCAGCAGACGCCAGGGGGCCAAGGGGACGTCGTACGACCGCCGGACGGCTCTCAGGCGAGAAAGGGTCGCGCAGTGGCGGCCATCGGGAGGCCGGGGGCGCGGCGAGAGGAGCGGCCGGCAAGGCGGCGACGGTGACGGCGTCGAGGCGGCTGAGGGGACCTGGGGTTTGGGAGTTGGGGTTTGTTCAGGCGCTGGGAGGAAAGCCCAAAAGGTCACTAAGCTGCTGATCCGTTCTGTTTGGGCCGGGCCGATATGAAATGGAACGGCCCAAACAGTCGAAATTTCTCCCAACGAAAAAAAGTCACCAGGCGCGCGGCACAGAGATACCCTGCGCCAAACCCAGGCCCAGAACTAAAATAGCTTACGAGGGGAAGTGTTTTTTTTTTTTTTTGAAACATGAGGGGAAGTGTTGAAATATATAAATATGTTGTCTAACCTCTTTCCATCAGTTTGGATTTTTTAGATAATTGGCTGGTGCATCAATTTAATAGCAATTTTGTCGAAATTTGGCCGGACTGGAGCGGCAGCGGCGAGGGACTCTCTCCGCAGGAGCGGGCGGTGGGGATAGCTGGAATCGACCTCAGGTGGTGGTGGCAGGAGGTTCCAGGTAGATCAACATTTCCTCCTGCCAACCGTCGATTTGCCCCTAAAATTTTAGATACCAGGATAGGAGACTCATTATAAGGCTCACTTTAAAATATTTACGGACCGGCCTAGTTTACTGTATCTAAGATGGACACTTTTCACGTAAGACTTTAAAATAGCACTTATTTTTTTTAAATGTGTGTTTTAAGGCTAGACATACTATTACCACATCATCGACACCGAAAACATGAAGAAACACGCAATAAGTCATCATCGTAAATGATTTCAATGCCTAAGAAACCTCAAGATACAGCGAGAGAGTTTCTCGACACTTCATTGTGATGTGTCAAAATAGTCGACTAATCTGCTTTGTGATGAACGACGTCAGCCGGATGTTTAAGAACAGATACGGGAATTGCATGAACTACTCTCGACAATGGAAGGTCAACGCGATGCTCAAGGAGTCAAGGATGAGGACTCTGGAGGCACGTGTTGAGTTCCGCCTCTTAACTGAAGGCCCCATGGGAGATGTGTTGACAATGGAGGAGCTAGGGGACCAGCAGGGGCCTTGGCCCCCCTATGGCATGGTACAGCGGGAGAAAAATATTTGCTTAAGACTAATAAAGATAGGATTTAGCAGATAAATTGCTTTGTTGGCCCCCTCTATGTGAGGATTACTATTGTCTGGCCCCCTCTTAGGGCTTCTTTGGATTGTAGGATTTTAAAAACGTAGGAATAGGAAAAACACAGGATTGAAATGTCATGTAAAGTGGTTTCCTACAAGATTCTGAAACGCAGGAATTTTGCAGCGGGTGCCTTTGGATGGTGCACAGAAATTGAACACAAGAATTTTGAATGATTGATGTGAGAGAGTAGAGAGAGATAGAGTGAAACTGCATTGGATTTCGCGTAGGAAAATTAAAATGAGGTTTGAGCTCATGTTGAGAATCCTATGGAATTGGGGCCATAGGAATGGATTCCATAAGAATTTGATGGCCCCAATCCTATGATCCAAAGGAGTTCCATAGGAAAAAAATCCATAGGATTCAAATCCTCCAAAATTCCTATGAAAATCCTACAATCCAAAGAGGCTTAAGCTACGATCCTGTCTCCGCCCCTGTGTGTTGACTACGATCAAGTACTATATTCGATTATGAGCAGAAGTCTATTTCATTCCTGCTTCGTACTAGTTTGTACTAGCAATTGAAAGACTCGAGTTCGTTTTTTTTTCATCATGTTGTTAGATGGGAATCCTGATATCCAGCTTCTATTTGATAGTACTCCCTATCAAATTGTACATAATCGGTTTCATTTGAAAAGAAAAGAAAAAAAAATGCACGATAGGAAATCGAAATCACCATTTTGCATCGAAACAGCCCATGGTCGCAATATCAATATTATTGAAGGGACGACGTTCATATAAGCGCATCTGGTGTAGTGGTATCATAGTACCCTCCCACGGTACTGACCAGGGTTCGATTCCCTGGATGCGCAATATGTTTTTCGACCGCTCTCAATTTTTTTGCTAACGTTGCACGGAATCCTGACGAAGAGAACATTTGGAACGCCCTGGTAACAGACTTCTCCAACAACAACAACGATCGTCGAGGTAGTTCGTCAACAAACAAAAAAATGATCATTGAGGCCTCCACGACAAAAATGTATCATTTTCATCCTAGTCTGGTTCACAAATCACACGATATAGTGCAGTAGACACTAGACTAGTACAGTACTAGCTTACTGATAAGGTGCAGCGTAACTAATTTATACTCACCGAAACTATCTGACAAGAATACTATCGCTCTATGACAGATGTTAAGAACGGGGATGCATCGTTTCTTTGTATCCCCATTCCTTGTACTAGGAAAAAATAGCACAATACAGAATGTTGGACGAACTGCACACTGAATGCAAGCACATATGAAACACGCCTGTCAATAATCGCAACCACATCTTTCAGTATCGCACCCACACCACACCTGAAAGCAGGAATGATGCAGTAATCAAAACCACACAGGGTGCAAACCAAATGTGTCGTGCAAATGCCATGTTCAGGAAACGAAAGGCAGATTCATACAGATGCCACGATTAAGTGAAGCTGCTACTGCCTGTCACGGAAATGTCTCACATGGTACAATAAAATGACATGACCATAGAGAAAAGTGAACAAGCAGGTGATTTTCTGCTCTGGGTAGTAGAGTACCAATACTTGTACAAATGACGTAGCAGAATTTCATGAACCATAAGTGGTCATAGCAGCCCACAGGACAGCCTACCAACCACCACATGTAACAATGAGAGGGAAATGGTCGATTAAATGTTGAAAATGAAACCTGCAATCTACCACCACAGCCGCCGCCTCAATTCGCCATTACAGACGACTAGCACTGTCGACGGCGAAGGATCTTTGATGCTACCTTCATCCATCTCCATTTACTCTGCATCTTATACCACCACTACCTCATCCCCACATCCATTAAACCTAGCAGCACACCGGAGGTACGGCCACCCCACTTAATCCAACGACACCCAGTAGCGCCTCTCAGTTTGATGCCGTGAGATCTTCCACACCATGGCCGTCCTCATTGAGATTTTTGCTGCCCGGACTCGTCAAGCCCGCGACCTCATCATAGCTCCCATTCATCTCGTCCAAAGTGGCAGCAGCTCGTGGAGGTACACAGGGCTCCACCTCCACCCTGACCATGCCACCGGGAACACAGATCTGACGGGAGCATGTTGCTAGGTAGCGTCGAGGGTGACTCCCCCATGGTTTTGTTATCTAAAACGCTTGCCACTCCACTTCTCCAGGATACCTCATCGTCTTCCTTTTCTTTAAACACAACACATTCCCATCTACGCATGATCTGAATTTTCCATCTTTAATTCTCTTAATCACGAGATGCATAATTATTGTGATATATTTCAAAAGCATTCATCGAAGGAGTGCAGCAAAAGGGGAGTGGTGTAGTGGAATATGACCGAGGTATGCCTAGCATGTTTGATATTCTTATCTCCTATTTCCAGCGTGATATCAGAGATTTGGAGTTCAAAGAATAACGTGTCATTCTCATAATCACAACTTACTCAAAGCGAATGGTGTAAGCATTCCAAAGTGAGTAAATAGTCGGTCAAATGAGCCCTACAACGGATAGAAGCTCCAAGATTTAATCTATGTCAAAGCAGCCCAAATTTCAGTTTCAGGAGCTATGCATCCAGAGTAGTTAACGAGGCTTCAAGCTGCAAGGGAAGGCTGGCAAGTTACACACTTTTGCCGCTCACCTTCCCTGCAACTATATTAAGTCCCTTTCTATATTTCTCTATTTATGTGTGTATGTATATGTATATGTGTATGTGTATGTGTATGTGTATGTGTATGTGTATGTGTATGTGTATGTGTATGTGTATGTGTATGTGTATGTGTATGTGTATGTGTATGTGTATGTGTATGCAAGTGGTCATGTATGTGCTTCTGGAACTTGGTGGACGGATATCCGGTGTTATCTGAACAGGCTTAAATCAGATGTACACTCAAAAGTATTATTTGTTGGTTCTTTTACTTCTGCATCATGCTAATTGCTAAATACTGGGCACCATGTAATATATGCTCAATCTGGGCACCATGTACTTTGAAATTAGAAAATTCTGAACTGATTCATATGAAAAGCATAAAAGTACGGCAAGCTTCAGAGTCTACCTTGATTTTCACCTCCTTTGAGAATCTAAAGTGATGTTGTGAAACCATATTTCAGTCATCCTTAAGATCCTTTTGTTTGTCATGCTTGTGCAATAATTGTTCGCTCGAATGACCTGGTCCTATTACTTACACAGATCTACCATCTTAATTTTTCTTTTGTAACTATAGGCTATAGCTACTTAAAGGAAATAAGTAGGTGACAATTACTTACATGCCATATAACATATGTATGTGGTTGTTGTTTGTATTTGGAAGAAAACCAGTTTGTACTTTTTGCAACATCTTACGAGTAATAAATTATTAATTCTGCAGGGATAGCTCGAAGCACTTAATTAATACAAAGATATAGTTTAATAGAGCAAATGATGCACTTTAAGTTTTTTATTTTGTGCTAAAGGAGGTTTCAGTCTAATTGATGTATCTGCAATTCTGCATCATCTACACTGAATTTTGACATAGTGATACTGTCAAATATTTTTTGTCTGTCATGATTACTATAGAGCAACCCTTTTCTTTTGACTCATTCTTTCACTGAAAAATAAGGTCAGTTTCAGCTGCCTAAAGGCGTCAAGTTGTACGATGTACATATATTATTCTTGTTTCTATTTCTTATGCAAAAGTCAGTTAAGACTTAGAGGAGATTGGTGATTTAAGTGAAATAGTTGGGTTATTCCCCTTGTCGATATGATGATTTAAACACAAAAAAAGATTTTGGTTCATGATCTTCCCATGTAGTTTGCCAAATTTAACATTAAGGGATCGTTGTAAACGCATAAGTTTCCATGTAAGAAAATACTAGATTGGAGTGAGTGATGAGTTCTTTTTTGGAGGTTGACGTAAGATAGAACATGTGGAGGTAGAGGACTATAATTGGGTAGAAGCTTCAAATTGTATGGAATCAAAATCTAGGTGAAACCTAAGATGTTTATAATGCTTTCAAGGAATGTGTCTGTATGAGCATATAAATCCTTTAATTCGGATCCGTGGTAATTAGCTAGTAATGTACTCACAAGCGAGAAAAGGATCAATTAGCATCGACAGAGAATAACTGAATAAATTGGCAAGCATCTCATCTCATAATAACCATTAATCATTTGGTACATCGAAATGCCATATGCATGAACAGGTAGCAAGACATTGGGTCCCCAAATTCACTCATATGAGTAAACACAGTAGTAACAACCAAGCCTCACCTCACATGAGCTCCTCCTCCTTGCGGAGGTACTCGCCTGCGTCAGACTGGTGCAACAAAACGACGGCGTTGGTGTCGGCCTTCCTGCAGTCCTGCGCGCCCCTGGCGGCGATCCCGAAGCCGAGCGGCACATCCGCCATGGACATGACGACGACGCCGTCGCCGGACTTGGTGTTCTCGGTGATGCGCGCGAGGGCGGACTTGGGCACGGAGTTCCCGAAGAGGAAGGAGCGCTCGGTGTCGGGCTTGAGCCAGACGCGGCGGCGCGCGTGGGCGGCGAGGAGGTCGAGCGCGTGGACGGTGAGGTGGAAGGCGCCGCCGTGGGTGAACTTTCCGATGGGCGTGCCCACCCCGGCGAGGCGGATGCGGGACACGGCGGTGGCGCGGCGGACGAGCGACTCGGAGGCGTAGAAGACGCGGTTCTTGTGGAGGCGGAGGCAGTAGCGGCCGGGCTGCGGGTCGGGGCCCTCCACGGAAGGCCGCTCCAGGAGGTGCTTCAGGTTGGGGCCGGTGAACTTGAAGAGCTTCTCGAAGACCATCGTGGTCTCCTTCTCGTCGAGCGGCCTCATGGCGGAGGCGGCGGCGGCGGCGGTGGAGGTTGGGAACGGAGGCTAGGTTTGGGTCCAAACCGGCAAATCCTGCTCCAAAATTCGGTGGCTTTTTTTTTTACGGACAGCTGATTCGGCCCAAAATCGGAGGAAGAAGCTCGGCCTGGTGGTTAGAAGGTCAGGGCATTTCCTATTTGACACCTGGTAAAAGAAATTGTTGGAAGAGCTACATTTTTTTAATTCTTCTAATTTTGTGCATGAGTCCCGTATCCGGCTGCGCGTTCGGTTAATATGGTTAATTCGGTTCGGTTTATACGGTTTTTTTATTTATACGGTTTCAATACTTCGGTAAATACGGTTCGGTTTCGGTAATAACCATTTAATTTCGGTTCGGTTTCGGTAATAACCAAATTAACCTAAGTTGACGCGAATTTTAAATTGACAATTTCTTTTTGTGGCCATATATTACAAAATAACGGAATAGACTATAAAATTAATAGGCATATGATCCAAAGTAACCAAATAACCCATAAAGTTAATAAAAGTCTATACAAGTAGCAAATCACATGCTACAAGTAACCCGTAAAGTTAATAAAAGTCAATAAAAGTAGCAAATTAATAAAAGTTAATAGGCATTTCGTTTTTTTGGTTAACCATTCGGTTTTCGGTTATTAACCGTATTAACCGCAAGGCATATGGTTAGCTATTTTACTAACCGTAACCTTAACCGGAAACCAAAATAACCACAATTTCGGTTCGGTTTCGGTTTTTTTAGTTCGGTTTCTCGGTTTTCGTTAACCGTGCACAGCCTTAGTCCCGTAGGCACAATTTTGAAGCCCACAACCTAGCTAAGTTTGCTTCTTGTCTGGGGTTAGGCCGCCATGTTTGGTTCGGCTCTCAACATGATTCTATCAATGTACCCATGAACATTCATGAATAAAGATCGGCAGGTTTTCCCTCAAGAAAAAAAAGACACCTGGTAGCTTAGGGATGAAAAATGAACGGAAACATTCCGACTTTTCCCGCGGAAAATGGAAACGGGATGAAAATACGATAGCGCGGCGTCCGTGGTGATTTTGTCAATATCAAGAACTGATCCGCCGACTCAGTCTTTCAGAGGTGCTCATATGGGTAGGGTGTATGTGCGCGTGCGTGCGTTCATAGGGGTGAGCATATGCACGTGTATGTGACTGTCTGCATATGTACGGTGTTTCACAAAAAAAAAAGGTGTGGTTTTCCATGGAGTTGCTCACAGAGAACTTGCTTACTACTCCCTCCGTTCCTAAATGTAAGATGTTTTAGCTCCCTCACATGTTGAATAGGTGCAGACTGAACATATACATACTAAAACATGTCTAAATACATGTATGCGGACAAAAGCTAAAACATCTTATATTTAGGAACAGAGTGATACAAAACTAATTACTTGATAGTGATTTGGGGTTCTCAAATTCGAGATGTCATCTATTTCAGCAACCCAAGCTGCAAAGAAAAATGTCTACAAACTGCAAAGGGAAGCTCAGCCTTTTTTTTACTCAAATGTCTACAAACTGCGAAGGTAAAGATCACCCTTTTTATTTACTTTTATTTCTATCACTCATTCATACTCCCTCCGTTCCAGAATTCCATTTGCCCACATGTGCATGTATCTAGATATTTTACAAGTATAGATACTGTTGGTTGATCTGAACGGTTCAAACAAGAACCAGGTCAAAACAGAAAAGATAAAGGGAGGGGCCACGAACCAACGTTCGACCCCTACCCGTACGTAACAGAACGCCCTGAACGGGGGCGCCCAAACCAACCAATGGTTTGTGGCCTCCCTATTGCGTGCGCATATAAATTAGGGGAGTCCCGGCGGCTTGCGACTACCAGTTAGCGCTAAGTCACCCAGCTCCCCAACAACCCTATCTCTGCCCCGATCGCAGTCTTGCGCATAGCAGTGGGAAAGGCTGGAACCATGTCGAGCCGTCCAGGGGCAGTGCCGCTGGAGGCCAGAGGGCATCCGCACCTTCACTCGATCTTCATCGACCTCTGCTATACCTACATCGACCCTCAACCTCGCCTGCACCGAGCAGGCGACGATGTCTACAAATGCTGGATCTTGTAATAATCTATATCCCCTCTAATATGATCCTGTTCATGGTGTTCTAGATGGCCGTCACATCAATCTAGTTGTTCTAGATTAGATTTTAGTTCTAACATTGGTATCAGTCGCCTCTGTGATAGCACTAGAACCCTAACACTAGTACAGAACGACACATCGGAAACGGGCCAAAAACCCCTTCGGCAACGGAAAAAGGGTCCGTGTCCCCGACCCTGTCACTGATGTGAAGGCTCTCATCGGCAACACAAGAAAAACCGTCACCGATGAGGCTTGATTTTGGCTACGGTTGCCATCCAGTCTCCGTTGCCGATGTATCTGGACATCAGAAACGGAGATTCTGTTTTACTCGTTTGCATTGAGGTTTTTTCATAAGCCTACAGCAGCAATACAGTTGCCAATTGACATTCAAAATATCACAGCAGAAGCACAAAGTTGCTAGCAAAACCGTTCATAACTTATATAACAATTGTCACCATTACATAGCATCAAAAGATGAGTTACACATGCTTCGCTAATCCTATCATTCTCATGCCTCCCTAAACTGCAGCTAAGGCTTGCTCCCTAAACACACATCCACAAAATAGCCGGAGAAACTGAAAAAACAGAAACTACACCAAGCCAAATTGCCAAATTCTTCGTACTGAGGCTTGCTCCATCTTGGACGGTGTCGCCGAAATATAATCCCACTTTATAAGTAGCACATTTAAAGTTTGTTCGGATCAGCTTTGTGCTTCTGGATAAAAATACATGGATTGATAGTTAGAGAAGAGCCAAAATATGATGCTACATGACATAGATATAATTTAATGTGAAAACAGTTCACACCTTTAAGCGCCTATATCCGTGTGCTTGCAGTCCGATCAAACGATTTGGAGGCATAACTTGAAGGTGATGTTTCCTTCAAGAGCCTCACCATTTTTTATACAGTGTCGCCGAAATACTATTACTTCATACACTAGCTACACAAAACAATAACGAGGATTAGCACATTGACAAAAAGTTGTGACTGGATCTATTCATCATCGGTAGTACTACAAAGAGTTGAAATTAATTCACCCTACTAGACTTTAAAATAGTGCAAGATACTAGACAAGTTTTCTATATACTAGACAAGTTTTCTATGCTAGACTAGAAAACTAGACAGAAACAATAAAGTGCAAGATACTAGACGAGTTTTCTATATACTAGACAAGTTCTATATACTAGACAAGTTCTATATAAAACCAATTGATGAACTAGTTCATGAGCTGAGCGATTTAGACCTCACATTTTCTTCTCCGTGGACGGCGCCTCGAGATCGGCCACCTCCTCCTCCGTGGACGGCGCCTCCAGATCGGCCACCTCCTCCACCGTGGACGGCGCCTCCAGATCGGCCACCTCCTCCACCGTGGACGCCACCTCCTCCACCGGGGACGTCGCCTCCAGATCGGCCACCTCCTCCTCCGTCGACGGCAACCTCCAGATCGGCCACCTCCTCCTCCGTGGACGGCGCCTCCACATCGGCCACCTCCTCCACCGTGGACGCCACCTCCAGATCGGCCACCTCCTCCTCCGTGGACGGCGCCTCCACATCGGCCACCTCCTCCACCGTGGACGCCACCTCCTCCACCGGGGACGTCGCCTCCAGATCGGCCACCTCCTCCTCCGTCGACGGCGGCCTCCAGATCGGCCTCCGTTGACGGCGGATCCGCCACAACTGCTGCATCACCACCCGATGAATGATCTGATCCAGCTCCGCGTGGCCCAGAGGACGCGGGGCATCACCGGAGGTGATGAGCCTGACGCGCTCCCACACCTGCCGCATCACAGCCGCCTCCAGATCTGCCCTATCACGAACAGATGCAGCTAGATCGGTGCGGCCGCTAGAGCCGCGGCTGCGATGGCGAGATCTAGAAGCGCCGGCAGAGGAAGCCATGAGAGAGTGAGGAGAGTAAAAAGCTACAATGTGCGGCGGCTAGGGTTGAAAGATGGACAGTGAGGGATTGAGAATGAGACTGATGGGGCTTGCTTCGCCAGTACATTTATAGGCACCCAATTGGCAACGGACATTTTATATAACCGTTTCCATTGGATACAAGTTCACAACTACTATGTGCTACTGATTTCCGTAGCTGCATACGAACATAATACATTCTAGTGATTTTCAAAGTGCATACGAACCTAATACATTGTACTGATTTGCATAGCTGCATACGAACCTAATACATTCTACTGATTTTCATTGCTGCATACAAGTTCACACCTAACAGCAGCACACAAACACACAAAATCATTCTAGCAATGCTCACAAGAACATTTAACTGAGCTATTTCTGTTCCTTTATGCCGCTCCTTGCGCACAGCAACAACATGGTCAGATTTAGTCGAAGTGTTTGTTGGGCTCCATGCCAAACCAGCTAGAGCTGCTGCAGTGTGCGGCTTCATCTCCATGTTCGCCTTCTTGACTATCAAGGCTACATTTTCCAGCTCTGCAGCTTCCACTTCGACGCCATTAGCAAGCAGCATCTCAACATAATCTTCAATCCAAAAAAAATAATCACAGCTCCCAGAATACTCTTCGCCCCTCCCCTGCCAAATGGTAAATCGAATCCAGAGGCAAATCAGCATCACACATAGAATAGAATCAATCAAAACTGGTCGAAGCGTCGAACTAACCCTGTGATTTGGACACTTGAAGTAGATCCGGCCTGGGTTCAGATCCGAACGCGACACTCGACGAATCGCGTTCCGACAGCGGCAGCAAACGCACTTCACAAGCGGCAGATCTGACCCGGCCCCGGCGGCGCAGGAGGAGGACGCATTCGATCTCCCCGACGAGCTCATGCTCTTGGCCATGGAGGACACGAGTGCGGAGTAAAAACAAGCTGGAGCGGAGGAACAAGGGCGAATCGACAGTCTTTTATAATATCCAAGATAGTGCTAAAAAAGGAATTTTATATAAGCAACCTCGCCAACGGTTGTATACAAATGTCCGATGCCATTGAAGAACATATCGCAAACGGAGTCGAAAGAAACTCCGTTACCAACATATCGGCAACGGTTAATAATTCGCGACCGTTGCCTATGAAGGCGGGACGCGGGCCAGCTTGCCTGGCGGGGCGGGTTTTCTCACGCGGAAAGCGCGATTCTCCGTCGCCTAACTCGTGCCATTTCCATAGAGGGGTATCGGATGTGTCGTTCTGTACTAGTGTAACTAGGATCTGTCGATCAAGTTTTGGTTAATAAAGTTCATTTTTTAGGCAATTAAGTTCATGTCTAAGTCTCAGATTAGTCTAATTGCTCCCTAAACATGCACTGTTAATGATGTTGATCAAGTTTAATTAACTAATTAAGTTTTCAGTTGAGCAAATCTTGTTCGGTTAATTATTTTTGATCTCCTGTTAGTTCATTTTTTGATCTCCTGTTAGTTGATGTTCAATTGATGTATCTGCAATTCTGCATCATCTACACTGAATTTTGACATAGTGATACTGTCAAATATTTTTTGTCTGTCATGATTACTATAGAGCAACCCTTTTCTTTTGACTCATTCTTTCACTGAAAAATAAGGTCAGTTTCAGCTGCCTAAAGGCGTCAAGTTGTACGATGTACGTACATTATTCTTGTTTCTATTTCTTATGCAAAAGTCAGTTAAGACTTAGAGGAGATTGGTGATTTAAGTGAAATAATTGGGTTATTCCCCTTGTCGATATGATGATTTAAACACAAAAAATGATTTTGGTTCATGATCTTCCCATGTAGTTTGCCAAATTTAACATTAAGGGATCGTTGTAAACGCATAAGTTTCCATGTAAGAAAATACTAGATTGGAGTGAGTGATGAGTTCTTTTTTGGAGGTTGACGTAAGATAGAACATGTGGAGGTAGAGGACTATAATTGGGTAGAAGCTTCAAATTGTATGGAATCAAAATCTAGGTGAAACCTAAGATGTTTATAATGCTTTCAAGGAATGTGTCTGTATGAGCATATAAATCCTTTAATTCGGATCCGTGGTAATTAGCTAGTAATGTACACACAAGCGAGAAAAGGATCAATTAGCATCGACAGAGAATAACTGAATAAATTGGCAAGCATCTCATCTCATAATAACCATTAATCATTTGGTACATCGAAATGCCATATGCATGAACAGGTAGCAAGACATTGGGTCCCCAAATTCACTCATATGAGTAAACACAGTAGTAACAACCAAGCCTCTAGGGGTGTAAACGGATAGGATAATTTCCGTACCGAATCCGTCGCCGAATCCGTTTTAAAGAATCCATATCCGGTTCCGAACAATCTGCCGGATAAGGATATTCGATTCCGAACTGAACACCCGGATTCGGTATAGGATATGGTATGTAAAATAGCATCCGAATATGGATTATCCGAATATTAATTAGGATTATCCGATGGTTATAATCCGAATAATCCGATTTTCTACCGAAAGTTGTGAAGTTCATTTGTGGAGCACAATTTGTAGTTAGTTCTATTTGTCTAAACTAATAGAGTACAACTTTGTTAGATTATTACGTTGTTGAGATATTGTTTTTGTTATGTGGGTTGATGATGTACATTGCGCATACCGATCTGAATAATTTTCTTTCCGCCCCGAATCCGCTCCGTTTCCGTTCCGAATCCGTGATTATATCTATCCGCCCCTGAATCCGGAACCGTTCATTATCCGATCCGATCCAAATCCGAGTAAAAAATATGGTAAAGGATATGATAGAGGCAAAATCCGATCCGATCCGTTTACACCCCTACAAGCCTCACCTCACAACACATGAGCTCCTCCTCCTTGCGGAGGTACTCGCCTGCGTAAGACTGGTGCAACAAAACGACGGCGTTGGTGTCGGCCTTCCTGCAGTCCTGCGCGCCCCTGGCGGCGATCCCGAAGCCGAGCGGCACATCCGCCATGGACATGACGACGACGCCGTCGCCGGACTTGGTGTTCTCGGTGATGCGCGCGAGGGCGGACTTGGGCACGGAGTTCCCGAAGAGGAAGGAGCGCTCGGTGTCGGGCTTGAGCCAGACGCGGCGGCGCGCGTGGGCGGCGAGGAGGTCGAGCGCGTGGACGGTGAGGTGGAAGGCGCCGCAGTGGGTGAACTTTCCGATGGGCGTGCCAACCCCGGCGAGGCGGATGCGGGACACGGCGGTGGCGCGGCGGACGAGCGACTCGGAGGCGTAGAAGACGCGGTTCTTGTGGAGGCGGAGGCAGTTGCGGCCGGGCTGCGGGTCGGGGCCCTCCACGGAAGGCCGCTCCAGGAGGTGCTTCAGGTTGGGGCCGGTGAACTTGAAGAGCTTCTCGAAGACCATCGTGGTCTCCTTCTGGTCGAGCGGCCTCATGGCGGAGGCGGCGGCGGCGGCGGTGGAGGTTGGGAACGGAGGCTAGGTTTGGGTCCAAACCGGCAAATCCTGCTCCAAAATTCGGTGGCTTTTTTTTACGGACAAAATTCGGTGGCTAAGTCGGAAGCCGTGAAACAGCTGATTCGGCCCAAAATCGGAGGAAGAAGCTCGGCCTGGTGGTTAGAAGGTCAGGGCATTTCCTATTTGACACCTGGTAAAAGAAATTGTCGGAAGAGCTACATTTTTTCAATTCTTCTAATTTTGTGCATGAGTCCCGTAGGCACAATTTTGAAGCCCACAACCTAGCTAAGTTTGCTTCTTGTCTGGGGTTAGGCCGCCATGTTTGGTTCGGCTCTCAACATGATTCTATCAATGTACCCATGAACATTCATGAATAAAGCTCGGCAGGTTTTCCCTCAAGAAAAAAAAGACACCCGGTAGCTTAGGGATGAAAAATGAACGGAAACATTCCGACTTTTCCCGCGGAAAATGGAAACGGGATGAAAATACGATAGCGCGGCGTTCGTGGTGATTTTGTCAATATCAAGAACTGATCCGCCGACTCAGTCTTTCAGAGGTGCTCATACGGGTAGGGTGTATGTGCGCGTGCGTGCGTTCATAGGGGTGAGCATATGCACGTGTATGTGACTGTCTGCATATGTACTGTGTTTCGCAAAAAAAAGGTGTGGTTTTCCATGGAGTTGCCCACAGAGAACTTGCTTACTACTCCCTCCGTTCCTAAATGTAAGATGTTTTAGCTCCCTCACATGTTGAAAAGGTGCAGACTGAACATATACATACTAAAACATGTCTAAATACATGTATGTGGACAAAAGCTAAAACTTCTTATATTTAGGAACAGAGTGATACAAAACTAATTACTTGATAGTGATTTGGGGCTCTCAAATTCGAGATGTCATCTATTTCAGCAACCCAAGCTGCAAAGAAAAATGTCTACAAACTTCAAAGGTGAAGCTCAGCCTTTTTTTTTACTCAAATGTCTACAAACTGCGAAGGTAAAGATCACCCTTTTTATTTACTTTTATTTCTATCACTCATTCATACTCCCTCCGTTCCAGAATTCCATTTGCCCACATGTGCATGTATCTTGTAACGCCCCAATTTTGGGAAGCTAGAAAAACACAGTTTTTAGAGAGCCAAAAATCAGGGTCAACAATTTTTTTTTTTGAAATGCTTCACTAATGCTGGTGTTTCACTTCTGATTGCTCTGTTTGACCTTGTCTGCTTTGTTGTTTGAGTTAACAACCACTGAAAACACTAACCTTTGAGCGCAACTAATTTAACATATCATTTAATTTTGGTGATCATGTCAGGACAAGAAGAATTATCCATACATCTTCTCCAATCTTATTTTGGCCAACCTCTTTTTCAAAGATGTCTTGATTTTAGCAATAACCCAAAAACCCACTATTTAAGAAAGTAAAGTATTTCCAAAACTACATGCTTACAAACTATTGAGGTCTATATAATATCTTCTACCAATTTCCAACCCAGCTATTTTGCAAGTATCAAGATCCTTTTTCAACACTCCTATTTTCAACACCTTTTGAAAATGATACAAGTGGGAGATATATTACTCCTATATTTCTCTTTATCAAACCTTTTGAAACTATCAAGTTATGAGTCGAGATACTTTTAAACATCATCTTGTCATGGTTGTGTGTGATTCACTTTTTCACAAGATGATGATGTTGGCTATGGAAGACTATGGTGGGACAAGTTGTTGTGGTTTGACTTGTGTGATCTTGGTGGTGATGTTAGTTTGCTTGTTTGTATTGGCTTGTTTGTGTTAAAAAAATTGTTATTAACTATTTTCAACAAGACTAGAGTTGGATATTAAAATATTTCGTGAATAAAAGTGTTTCCTAAAATCTTGAGATAAATCCCTGACATGCACATGGTCATGTGTGACCTAATTGAACATCACCACCACCTTGCCTAATTCAAACTCTTGAAGAAACATGGCAAAAACCTTCTCTGGACCTATCTTTTTCTCTGTTAAAAGATACCCCATCTTGAGCCTCACCAAATCTTTAACTTTGGTCAATTTGGAAATGCACCTTCATAGATCTCATCCAATCCATCTTATCTTGACATCCAAGATGTAATTCGAATCTTTCAAATTCATTTGCTTAACTATCCATGTTCACTTTGTGGCCTAATCAAAACAGTGACCCTAACTCCAGTATTTTTAAGACTTTTGGCAATTTTGTTTTGGCACTGAAACCTTGCCTTTATGGCAATGCAGCACCACCCCATCCATCCTTGGCACCTTGTATCTCATCCTAATGTCTTGTTTGACCTTTTCATGCTTTAAACCTTCTTATTCCATGATGGTTTTGGCGCCACCAAAATAACAGTTTTCTGGACTTAGAATTTTCACCAAGTCCACAAACTGAATTTTCTGAACCTGTTAATTTATACCCTTTTCGCCTCCTTGCAAAACCACTCAAACTCTCTTGATCCTTCGTACATTGTCCACCATTGTGATCACCATAGTTAGTACCTCACTCCTGCACCTTTCTCCTTGACTCTTCAGGCCATTTGGTTACTTTCCCATAATGATTTTTTCACCTTCACGTTAACTGTTTTCTGAATTTTCTGTCAACTTTTAAACATGCCCAAATCCTTCGCAAATTCGTTTTAAAGCCTGTGAACCTCTTACCAAACTATACCTAACCCTCTGATTAGCTCAATGGTCGTTTGTGAGCCAGGTGGGCTTGGTTGCACACGAGAGGAGTGAGCTGGACATGGAGGCCGTGGCTTGAATGCCATGCATGGCAATGGCGTCCCCTACTCCCCTCACCCCTCGAGCCCCAATGGCCTACGGCGACACCTGCGACCTGTCCCACTCCCCTGCCACTTCATCCCTCCCTCTCACGCCCCACAGCACCGCGGAGACCGCCAATCGGCTGCCTGGCAATCTGTCGAGCGCCTGGCGCGCGGGTCGGACCCAACCCTGTCCCCGGCCGAGCCAACGGCTCCATGCCATCTGCTTGTGTCCAAAGCTTGCTGCAACGCGAGGAAACGCTCCTCCACCGCCTCCCTTGCCCAATCACGCTCCCGTGCACCCCCCCAGCTCGTGTCCATGCTCGGCGTCCACCATGGACCGGCCACCTCTTGGATATAAGGCCTCAGGCCCTCTCCCGTCCCATTTCCTTGCCCACTCCACTCCCTCACCACCCCTCGTGCACCCCAAAAGCAAACGCGAGCTCTCTCCTCCTCTACCGGCGAGGAACGCAAGAAATCCATCTCGGTTCCGCCACCTTGCCGGGAAGCTCGCGAGCGACACCACCCACCACCCTCTGCCATTTTTGCATCTCCGGGATCCTCTTGATCTTCTCCACCTTATGAACCCTTTCTTTTGGCCCCAGGTTCACCGAAGCCGACGCCACCGTCCCGTGTCCGCCGCGGCCGTCCTCGACCTCGCCGGCGTTGGAGGGAGAACCAGCACGAGCTGCAGCCACCACCCACCACCAAGACCCTCAGCAAACCTCCTGCACCCTCTCCATCGCCTCCAACATCCCCCACGGTTAGAACCCGCACCCCATGGTCGAGCTCATGCTCTCTCTCTGTTCTGTACGTTCCCAGGGAAGAAGATGGTTTAGCACCATCTTGGGCCGTCCAGCTCTGTTAACTCCGGCCCAGTTCCAGATCTGGCCCAATAATTTTTTTCCTGCAGATTATTCCTTTTTCCTGAGATCTGTTTCTGTGCTGTAGCTTTAAATCGTTTTGAAATTGTTAAACATAAAATTTGTGCAAACCAAAAATCACAGTGGTAGCCCGATGGGTTTAGAAGCATCTCCAACTTGCAGATCTGAAAAATATTATTTTGAGTGTCCTTGAAAAATGTTTTGCTATCACTGGTCTGAAACAATGTTTTGTTAATTACTTGAGTTTGGCAGATCCAAATTGAGTGAATCCAATTGTTTTGGAAAGCTATTGACAGTAGATTTCAGTATAAATTTGTCCCATTTCTTTTGGATGCCTAGAATTAAAGTTGTGTGCATGTGTAGATTAAGGCAGTGAGCACTTGGTGCATTTTTAGTAATTTTTGTGAAATAGATTTTGGAGTAAATCCAATTGTGTTAGTCCCTGATAGTATCCTAGAGTTTAGATCCAAGTTTGTGGAATGTTTAGTTTAGTATAACTCTCTGAATAGAATTGTTAGTAACTAGTGTTTCTGCCCCTTTCTAGATTAATTAAATTAAGTAGTTTATTTTTAGGACTTTGTGTTTTAGGTGTTTTGGTACTGTTGTTAGCAAATAGAACTGTTTTGTTTGTCTTAATATGTTAGTACTGTTAGTGGCTTGTGTGAGGCTTGATTTGAGCTTAAATTGTGTTGGTTAGTGGTGTTTGAAGTCTCCAACTTTTAGCTAGTTATGCTTGTGTTACTGGGTATTTTGTGTTAGCTAAATAATCTTTTTAACTAAGTTTGTAGCTTCTGGTTGTGTAGGTTTGTTAGAAGTTCTTAGCCTTGCAAGTTAGTAGTAGTCCCTAAAAGGTGCTTAATCACTACTTTAAGCCTATCCTTATAAAAGGGGAGAGTGTGGTGATTGCTAAACTTGTTTGTTAGATAATAGTCTTGTGTCTTGTCTATTGCTTGTTAATTAAGCTTGATGTTTGCTTTGTTTGGAATGCCTTGTTGTACGATTGATTGTGTATTAGTCAGAGAGTAGCATCTAAGTCACCCCTGGTGTGTAGGAGTACTTTAGGTATCGAACTTTGGTCTGAAGTATTTCCTTGTGTTTGAATGCCAGTTGTCACTTGTTTGCTTGTTTACTTTAGATTGTTGTCAACCCGCATTCATAGTTTTGACGGTAGCCCGTTTACTTTCCGGTACCTTAGGACCGCGAGAGGAGGAGCTGTACGTGGGAACTGAACCCGTGTACGAGGAAGAGCAAGACCAGGGACACTTTGCTGAACAAGGCAAGCCACCTCACCATACCATACTGAAATCCTATTATTTCATTAAAGCATGTTTTGTTTTCAAAATAAAATAATGCATGTTTTATTTCTTCTGTGCCACTTTGCCACCCAAAACTATTTTATAAAATATTGTTTGGCCAAAGCTATCTACTAGAAGATAATAGGTGTTATAAAAATTAAGTCTTCACTTGAGAAGCCTTCTACTGAAGGCGCTATCAAGAAAATTATATTTTTTAGTAGTATATCCTTATATCCTTATCTCAAAACTATAGGATGGGAGCCTAGTCTTTGGTAAAATGTTTTCCGAGGAAAAACCCGAGTCGCTGGGAGCGATCGGTGAGAAAGTATTTTACAAAACCCATGTTGCTGGGAGCAAATGGAAGTGTTTGTGAAAACCCGAAGTGATGGGAGCATTCGGAGAGTTTATGAAAACCCGAAGTGCTGGGAGCATTCGGAGAGTTTGTGAAAACCCGAGCTGCTGGGAGCAGTCGGAGGTGGAGATGTTTTTGAAAACAAAGTACAGCCCTAGCGGCCGCACTGAACAATTAACCCGTACAACCACATTACCCCAAAATGGGCACGGGCTTAGCGGAAGCTTGTTGGTGTTAGTATTCGAATACTCCTCAATTGGCTAGAAGGGGTTAGAGTCCCCGGAACCGAATGCTGGATATGGGCATACAAAGAGTGGACTGCGTGTGCCACCGGGAAGCAACGGCGGGTCTCCTGTCATGGCGGTGTGAGACTAGGGGAAACCGGATCGATACGGCTAGCTCACTCGGTGCCGGGGAGAACAAACCCACTCGAAGAGGATATTCTTATACTAGCACTGACATAGTGGAAGTTAGGATCGGCCGTCTGATGTGTGCATGCTGTCTGTGTACAGTCTGTGGTTGATCCACGGCAGACCATTCGAATCTTGTGGTGAAAGTGTACCACCTCTGCAGAGTGTAAATCTATTCGAATAGCCGAGTCCTCGGTCATGGACGGTTGGAAAGGCCACCGATCTAGGCGTATGGGCATTTTATGTTTTAAAAAGAAACTGTTTTCGGCAAAGGAGAAAGGAGGCATCAAGGAGGTACCTGGGAGGTACGGAATTTGGGAGAAGATGGTTGGTCTCGGGGAGTCAACCAGTCGGAACCCGGAAAGGAAAAAGGGGCATCCCTATCCCAGTCTTTTGAAAAAGTTTTACAAAAGTGTTTTCAAACGTGGAAATGGTTTCTGCCATTTCTAAAAGAAGGAGAATTATATTCTCCAAATGCCTTTTTCAACAAAGATATAGAGATGTTGTATTCTCTATGTCTAAAAGCATCGTTTGCGAAAATTAAGCCCTATAGTCATATATAGCAGCTATCCCAGTTTTCGAAAACGCTTTTATTGCATTACCATGAAAACTTAAGCCTGGTGGTGGTCTTGCGAGTACGTAATTGTACTCATGGCTGTGTCTCTGGATATTCCAATGTCCAGATTTTCAACGAGAAGACCTACACCGAAGGTGAAGAGTACGCCGACGACTACGCCAACTGAGTGTCACCGGTCAACTGCTCTGTGGGAATGCGTCCGGTTGTGACGAGGGCCGACGCTAGCCGAAAGCTTCCGCTATATCGTAGTTAATTCCGTCCTGCGTGACGATGGTTGCAGGCTTGGTCGTGTGACAACCATTTATGTAAGTCTTGTACTAATCGAGTTGGATGATGTAACTCTGTATATCATGTTGGTTATGTGATCATGATGCACTGATCATTGGGATCGTGATCTGTTTACATAACGTGGGCACCTCGGACTGGTAAATCTGAGGGGTCCTTACATATCTAGACATTTTACAAGTATAGATACTGTTGGTTGATCTGAACGGTTCAAACAAGAACCAGGTCAAAACAGAAAAGATAAAGGGAGGGGCCACGAACCAACGTTCGACCCCTACCCATACGTAACAGAACGCCCTGATCGGGGGCGCCCAAACCAACCAATGGTTTGTGGCCTCCCTATTGCGTGCGCATATAAATTAGGGGGAGTCCCGGCGGCTTGCGACTACCAGTTAGCGCTAAGTCACCCAGCTCCCCAACAACCCTATCTCTGCCCCGATCACAGTCTTGCGCATAGCAGTGGGAAAGGCTGGAACCATGTCGAGCCGTCCAGGGGCAGTGCCGCTGGAGGCCAGAGGGCATCCGCACCTTCACTCGATCTTCATCGACCTCTGCTATACCTACATCGACCCTCAACCTCGCCTGCACCGATCAGGCGACGATGTCTACAAATGCTGGATCTTGTAATAATCTATATCCCCTCTAATATGATCCTGTTCATGGTGTTCTAGATGGCCGTCACATCAATCTAGTTGTTCTAGATTAGATTTTAGTTCTAACATTGGTATCAGTCGCCTCTGTGATAGCACTAGAACCCTAACTAGGATCTGTCGATCAAGTTTTGGTTAATAAAGTTCATTGTTTGGGCAATTAAGTTCATGTCTAAGTCTCAGATTAGTCTAATTGCTCCCTAAACATGCACTGTTAATGATGGTGATCAAGTTTAATTAACTAATTAAGTTTTCAGTTGAGCAAATCTTGTTCGGTTAATTATTTTTTGATCTCCTGTTAGTTCATGTTCAAGCAATTAGAAGGAGGGGAGTACGAATTGGCAAAGAAAAAGAAAATCCCCTTCTGCCCGCAAGAAACCCTAGAAAATTTCCCCATTCGAAAGAACTCAAATTGGCAAGAAATTGCACAAATTAAGATCGGGAAACTCACCGAGTAAGACGCCGGAACGTCGCCTCCACCTTCGGGTCCGTGCAGCACCTAAAGTTCCTTTTTTTAAGTTCCTTTTTTTAAAGTTTGACATCAATTAATAAAGTTCCTTTTTTTAAAGTTAAATTCTTGATGTCAAATTTGAGAATGATGTGACAGTAAAATCAATTCTGACCAACGTTGTTTTAATTTCACATGTCACCCCCCTAAAGTGTTTCTAATTTTATGTCATTACTGCCCAACGGTGTTTTGGCATAGAGTTGGAATTTTTAAAGATTAAGGCATGTTTATTTTCATTTACCAACGTAATGTTTATATTCATGCCAATACTTATGAGCGTCCATTTAAAATTTCAGCTTCCGCTCCGTTTAGACCAGACACTGTCGAGCATTTGACAGGTAGCAACTTCCCTCGTTGGAAGAATTCTATGGAACTCTGCTTGGCTTTCAGTGAGTTTGATTATGCCTTGCGGGAGGACAAACCTGTCTAGCCCACTGTTGGTGCCACAGGGTATGATGAGGATAAGAAAGCCTATGATTCCAAGATGGAAAAATGGGAAAGGGCCAATCACGTAGCAATGCTACTGATGAA
Source organism: Poa pratensis (assembly GCA_947311845.1). Lineage (NCBI taxonomy): Eukaryota > Viridiplantae > Streptophyta > Magnoliopsida > Poales > Poaceae > Poa > Poa pratensis. Next base: position 17,945,873 of record CAMZMU010000082.1, read on the forward strand.
GTCATCGATATCTCCAGATATAATTGGGGCTCTCCCCAAGAAAGAAAATGCAAAGGAGTTCATGGTAGCCTTGGAGGAGCAGTTTAAGGGCTCCGACAAGGTCTATGCCCAAGAGCTGTTTCAGAAGCTCCTTGCAAAGTATAATAATGATGGAGATGTAAGATCACATGTTCTGAGGATGGTTAATGCTTCCAATAAGTTGAAAGTTTTAAAATGTGAGCTTAGCGATAACCTCCTTGTGATTATGATCTTAGAGTCCCTCCCTTCAGAGTTCGAACAATTTAAGATAAACTACAATTCTCTCAAAGAAAAATGGCCACTCAACGAACTATCCCCACGACTCGTTGAGGAAGAAGAGAGGATTAAGAGGCAAGGAAAGGACCAGGCTTTTCATGTTGGATCCGCCAAGAGAAAACATGATGGGCCAAGTTCTTCCAACCCTCAAAAGAAGCCTTTTAAGAACTATGCGCCAAAGTCATTTAAAGGAAAGGAGAAGTGAAAGGACACGGATGTCGCCTAGAGGGGAGGGGGGGGGGGGGGGGGGGGTGAATAGGCGATTTAAAATTCTTTACGGTTTAGGCTTGAATAAATGCGGAATAAAACTAGCGTTTAATTTATCAAGCACAAAACCTAAACAAGCTAGGTTTACCTATGTGCACCAACAACTTATGCTAAACAAGATATACAACTAAGTGATAGCATAAGTAAGAAGCTCGGGTATAGAAATACCGAGACACTTGGAGACGATGATTTATCCCGAAGTTCACTTCCCAATGGAAGCTAATCTCCGTTGGAGTGGTGCGGAGTCACAAAGTGATCCCCGAATAGCCGTCAAATGGCACACCATAATCTCTTTCGTGCCTCCACCAATGTGGAGTGCCACGAACCACTATGGGGCACTTGAGGGTGGTCACCGAACCCGTACAAGGATGAGGCACACTCCACAACTTAATTGGAAGCTCTCACCGAATTCTCACGGCTCCCAAAGCCACAAGAATCACAAGGTTGGGGCGTGACTCCACAACTTAATTGGAGGCTCCCAACTATCCCGCGAGCCACCAAAACTCCGAGATCAACAAGGACCGTCTAGGGCTCTCCAAGTACCCAAGAGGACAAGCTCTAGGGCACCCCAAGTACCCAAGAGTAATAAGCTTCTCAACTTCAACTTCCACGAATCACCGTGGAGAACTCAAACCGATGCAACCGATGCAATGAAGGCAAGACCACTAGAGGTGGTCAAATCCTTCACTCCCAAATCCCACCAAAAGCAACTAATGCTTGTGGGGGGGAGAAGATAGGAAGAACAAGGAAGAACTCAACAAATGGAACTCCAAGATCTATATCCAAAGGCTTCCCCTCACTTAGAGGAGAGATGGATTGGTGGAACAATAGATCTAGATCTCCTCTCTCTTTTCCCACTAAATGGAGGCAAGAATCATGGAGGGATAGAGAGTTAGCAAAGCTCAAGAATGTCAACAATGGGGGAAAACACGAGCTGCAAGAGTGCTGCTGGCTAGAGGTAGGTGGAGGGGTATTTATACCCCTCCCAGAAAAATAGCCGTTGCAGACAGGGGAGTCGGATATTCTGATTCAAATGAGTACCGGATAATCCGACACCACCGGATAATCCGAATCAGCCAGAATCGGATATTTCGGAAAACTTCAGTACACCCCAGAGCTGGTTGCTTTTAAAGTCCTTAGCCGAATTCGAGCAAACCCTGAGAATCGGATATTCCGACACAAGTGAGTACCGGATAATCCGACACTGTCGGATAGTCCGATTCAGACCGTTTCGGATATTCCGGAATACTCCAGTGCGCCACAAAACTGGTTGCAAGAAGTCCTTAGCCGATTTCGAGCAGACTTGAGAATCGGATAATCCGAGTCAGTTGGGACCGGATAATCCGATTCCACTGCTTGAGCAAAACAGACAGAAACAGCAAAACCTAAAGTGCAATATCTTTCTCATTCGAACTCCAAAACAGGTGAAACCAATTTTGTTGGAAAGGTAACGACAAGAGCTTTCCTCACGAGTTAAGTTGACACACATGGAAAGGTGTGGAACTTTCCTCACGGATAAACCGATAATATTTCCAACCCGAAAACGCAACAAGTTTTCCATACGAAATCCATTTTCGGAGAACTTGGGCTTGTTATGAAGATCACAACACGCACCAAAAACCCACACAGAGAAAATCCAAATAAGAACCAAGAAAGATGATGAAGGCAAGTATGCAAAGGTTTGAGCTCTCTCTAACTGATACGCTAAAGCTCAATGAGAGCCCCTCTTGATAGTACGGTAACTATCCTATAACCCGGTCTCCCAACTAGCACCAAGAGACCGGTAAAATAGAAACCCTATCAACATCATACCTTTGCCTTGCGCATTCCACTTGAGCTAGATGACGTCGATCTTGATCTCTTCAAGTGGACCACCTTCCTTGATTGCGCTTCGCTTGGTGAAGACTCAAAGGGAGCCTCTCTTAGGCACATCTTCACATGAACATTATCTCTAAATGGGTGGCAAGCTTCAAGCCTATGATTTCTTTGAGATGCTCCTCTTGAACTTGCGCTTCTCAGCATTGATGACGATCACCACTTGACGTCATCGTTCATGGGCTATATGAAATCTTCATTTGATGCAAGCCCATAGAAGATACCTAACCACACATAGAAATGCTACACACATATCATGGGTTAGTTCACAAAGCTATATGGACAATTGCTTACCATACCAAGAGATACATGATCCCACTTGGTACATCTTGTAGCTTTGTGTGTTGATCAATATCTTGATCAACCTTGTATCTTTTCTTCTCTTTTGAATAGATGATATCTTGAAGATAACCATGAATGATCACATAATCCTTTTCTTCAAGACATACTTGCAATATGCTCAACTTACATATGGCCAATCATCAGATAACTTCTCGAATAACAACTTGGTCATCACATACTCTTCTTATTGATCATATCAAATATATATCCATACACCTCGATGATCTTGATGCCAAATAATTCATTATATCAATATATTCATGGCATCAACCTTGAATCCAACATATGGAGTTCAAGCATGGTCTATGGACAAACACTACAAGTACAACTCAATGCAACCATTAGTCCATAGGGATTGTCATTAATTACCAAAACCACACATGGGGGCGCCATGCCCTTTCAAGAAGGACACTGGTCAGTCTTCAGACAACAAGTGTCTCTACTGTGCAAAAGAAGGGCACTATAAGAAGGACTGTCCAGAATTCCTGAAATGGCTTTTAAAGGAAGGTACGGATGAAATTACTTTTGTTGATGAAAGTTTTTATGTTAATTTCTCTAGTACCACATGGTGGATTGATTCAGGTGCAACTGCTCATGTTGCTAATTCCATGCAGGGATTAAGTATGATCCAAACTTTAGGAGAGGGGGCAAGAAGACTTAAAGTCGCCAATGGAGTTGACGTCAATGTCGAAGCTCTAGGGTCACTCACCTTGGAGCTTCCCACCGGCTTTCTTCTTCATTTGAATAATGTTCTTTATGTACCTACTTTAAGTAGGAATTTGATTTCAGTCTCTTGCCTAGATGATAACATGTTTGAGTGTAAGTTTGGCAACAAACAATTTGAGTTGAATTATTGTAATAAGAATGTTGGCCTCGGTGTCAGACGAGGCAAATTATATATGTTATCAATGAATGATTCAGCATGTGAGTGATGTTTCTAATGTTGAGAAGAAATGGAAGGGTACTAGCACTTCTTCGAAATTGTGGCACTGTCGTTTGGGCCACATTTCGAGGGGGAGAATAGAAAGACTTATTAAAAATGATGTACTTCTTCCATTAGACTTCTCTGACGCGGACAAATGTGTTGACTGCATAAAAGGAAAATACGCAAAAAGATTAAGAAAGGAGCAGTAAGATCTACGGGTGTCCTAGAACTTATTCATACTGACATATGTGGACCCCTTAATGTTAAGTCCATAGACAGTTTTGAATATTCATCACCTTTACAGACGAGTTTTCCCGATACGGGTATATTTACACTATACGTGATCGTTCGGAAGCTTTGGAGAAATTCAAAATATTCAAAGCCGAAGTTGAGAACCAACTGAATGTTAAAATAAAAGTTGTACGATCTGATCGCGGGGGAGAGTATTATGGTAGACATGCTCCTTATGGGCAAATTCCAGGACCTTTTGCCAAGTTCCTAGCTGAGAATGGAATTGTCGCCCAATATTCAATGCCTGGTGAACCTCAGCAAAATGGCGTGGCTGAGCGTCGAAATCGCACACTTCTGGACATGGTGCGAAGTATGCTTAGTCATGCAAGTTTGCCAGTAAGCCTATGGGTGGAGGCATTAAAGACAGCCACACATATTTTAAATCTTGCTCCCACTAAGTCAGCATCAAACACACCTTACGAGATGTGGACGGGAAGAAAGCCGAGCTTGAATTATTTGCGTGTGTGGGGTTGTCGCGCTGAAGCTAGAATATTCAATCCACAACTTAAGAAGTTAGATTCAAAAACAGTTAGTTGTTTCTTTATTGGATACCCTCATAGGGGAAAGGGATATCGCTTTTATTGTCCAAATCATACCACAAAGTTTGTGGAGACTCGGCAAGCGGTATTTTTTTAGGATAATGAAGTCACTGAATTAAGAAAGATCGACCTTGAGGAGAAGCGGGTGTGTGTTGCATTCCCGCTTATCCAAGAGCTCGTTCTGCCAATACGAAGGAAAATGACTCGTAATGTTGGTTCTGAACCTTGCGGTTCAGATCCTGAACACAATGGTGATCTTGGAAATAATAATGAAAATCCAGAAGGTGAAGAGGATCACCATACAGATAACAAAGAAGATCATCAAAATGATGATGTTCCTCCACCACCCCCTCGTGTGAGAAGATCACAGCGAGATAGAAAGAAAGCCATTTCAGAAGATTATGTCACTTACATGAGTGAGGATGTAAATGATATAGGAAAGGTGGAGGATCCAACCTCATATAAACAAGCCATTAAAAGTACGAATTCATCCAAATGGCAAGTTGCCATGGAAGACGAGTTACAATCTATGAACTCAAATGATGTTTGGGACTTAGTAGAAATTCCCAAAGGAGCTAAAAGAGTAGGCTGCAAATGGGTTTAAAAACCAAGTTTGACTCCAAAGGGAATGTCGAAAGGTTCAAAGCAAGACTTGTGGCGAAAGGCTTCACACAGAGAGAAGAAATAGATTACAATGAGACCTTTTCTCTTGTGTCAGCAAAAGATTCTTTTAGGATCGTCATGGCTCTAGTAGCTCATTTCGACCTAGAATTACATCAAATGGACGTCAAGACGACTTTTCTAAATGGCGACCTTAATGAAGATGTTTACATGACTCAGCCGGAAGGTTTTGTTGTGGAAGGAAAGGAACATTTAGCGTGTCGTTTGAAAAAATCCATCTATGGCTTGAAGCAAGCTTCAAGACAGTGGTTTCTCAAATTCGACAGGATTATTCGAACTTTTGGTTTTACAGAGAATGTCATGGACAACTGTATTTATGTTAAATTTAAAGGCAGTAGGTTCACGATTTTAGTCCTATATGTGGATGACATATTGTTGGCCTGCAGCGATAAGGATATGCTGCATGAGACCAAGAATTTATGTCATCTAATTTTGATATGAAGGATCTCGGTGAAGCCTCGTATGTACTTGGCATTGAGATTTATCGAGATAGGTCAAAGGGGATGTTAGGACTATCCCAAAAGTCATACTTTGAGCGAGTACTGAAGAAATACAATTTGCATAAGTGCTCTGCTACACCTGCTCCTATAGTTAAGGGCGATAAGTTTGGGGCATTTCAATGTCCGAGGAACAAAATAGAAACTGATCAGATGAAGTCTGTTCCTTATGCTTCAACTGTCGGAAGCATCATGTATGCACAAGTCTGTATGCGTCCTGACTTGGCTTTTGTAACGGGAATGCTTGGCAGATTCCAATCAAATCCAGGACCGGACCACTGGAAGGCCGCAAAGAAAGTCTTGCGTTATATGCAAGGCACAAAAGATTACATGCTTACGTATAAAAGGTCTGATAATTTACAAGTTGTAGGTTATTCAGATGCTGATTATGCCGGTTGTGTGGATAGTAGAAAATCCACGTCAGGTTATATATTCACACTTGCCGGAGGAGCCATATCGTGGAAAATCTCCATGGGGCTAATTTTGGAAATCCGCTTTCTCTGGGGTGTGGCATGTCATTCTGCAGCTGTGGGAAAAAATCTAGCTCGATCCGGGTCCGGACGGCAAAGTTCTCAAGGTTTTACCTTCACCGTGAACTCTGCGTCGGCAGGCCGCGGTGACGCGGCCGTCACGGTACCTGAACAGCTCGGTCACCAGACGTGATTGGTACAAACATGATCTACGTAGCCCAAGCTAACTTTCTATGCACCACTCATGTTCTGACCGGATCATCTCGAGGGCGGGTGGCCGCAGACATCTTCAACGGAAGTGCAGGATTTCACCGAAACGAGCGCTGCTCTCTGGCTTATAATAAGCGATTTTATAAAAATCTCCATTGGGCTAATTTTGGAAATCCGCTTTGTTTGGGGTGTGGCATGTCATTCTGCAGCTGTGGGAAAAAATCTAGCTCGATCCGGGTCCGTACGGCAAAGTTCTCAAGGTTTTACCTTCATCGTGAACTCTACGTCGGCAGTCCGCGGTGACGCGGCCGTCACGGTACCTGAACGGCTCGATCATCAGACGTGATTGGTACAAACATGATCTACGTAGCCCAATCTAACTTTGTATGCACCACTCATGTTCTGACCGGCTCATCTGGAGGGCGGGTGGCCGCAGACATCTTCAACGGAATTGCAAGATTTCACCGAAACAAGCGCTGCTCTCTGGCTTATAATAAGCGATTTTTATAAAAATCTCCGACTCCCAATCGCGCCCCTAAGCCACCGCCGCACGGAGGCGAGATCGCACCGATGGCCAGAAAACGGGCCGTTCGGTAGCGAGATCGCATGACGACGGCATACCGGAAGATCGGGCCGCTTTGCCGCCCGCCCGCCTGGCCTCTAAGGTCCCTGACAGGCTGCTTAGGATTCCACATGGTGTTCCGGCTCGCAACCGCGCCCCTAAGTCACTGCCGCATGGAGGCGAGATCGCACCGATGGCCAGAAAACGGGCCGTTCGGTAGCGAGATCGCATGACGACGGCATACCGGAAGATCAGGCCGCTTTGCCGCCCACCTGCCTAGCCTCTAACGTCCCCGACAGGGTACTGAGGACACCACACGGTGTTCTGGCTCCCAACCACGCCCCTAAGCAGCCGCCGCGCGGAGGCAAGATCACACCGATGGCCAGAAAACGGGCCATTCGGTAGCGAAATCGCATGACGACGTCATACCGGAAGATCGGGCCGCTTTGCCGCCCGCCCGCCTGGCCTCTAAGGTCCCCGACAGGCTGTTGAGGATGCCACACAGTGTTCCGGCTCTCAACCACGCCCCTAAGCCGCCGCCGCACGGAGGCGAGATCGCACCGATGGCCAGAAAACGGGCCGTTCGGTAGCGAGATCGCATGACGACGGCATACCGGAAGATCAGGCCGCTTTGCTGCCCGCCCGCCTGGCCTCTAAGGTCCCCGACAGGCTGCTGAGAATGCCACATGGTGTTCCGGCTCCCAACCACGCCCCTAAGCCACCGCCGCATGGAGGTGAGATCGCACCGATGGCCAGAAAACGGGCCGTTCGGTAGCGAGATCGCATGACGACGGCATACCAGAAGATCAAGCCACTTTGCTGTGACAGAACCTCCTAAATTATATGGCCCACATGCACTAATCATTGTCTTAAAGACCTCCGATAGTTATGCATATGACCCAAATAACTTAAAAGGTCTATCGGAACTCCGAGCAGGATCAATCGTTATAGAGGCATTGCAGTATTACAACAGTTTATTCAAATAATATACATCAGAGTAAGAGAGGAAGGCTTACAATAACTTAGTTTACAAACCAGTTGTTTTTAAAACCTTACAACCTTAGGTAACATTATTACAAACCATATGTATCGGATAACATTAAGTAACTTTATTACATCACTCAAGCGAATTGCTCTGCCCAGAAGCCACACAATCTACTCGTCGTCACTCTCAGCGATGACTGTCATGCAGCAGGGTGCAAAGCATGCCTGCTCATGAGACGAACCTGCAACAGGGGTTCAACAAACCCTGAGTACAAAAGTACTCAACAAGACTTACCCGACAGAAAAAGAGGTGAAGACTCAGGAATGCAAGCCAGAGGGATTCAAGGTAAGGCTTTAACAAGAATCAAAGGACTCATTTGCAGAAAAGCTTACTAAAAGTGAATCCTTACTTTCAACATTTTATAGCTAACATGTCTAACATGATAATTCTAGTGAACCTACTTCACGCAATAATATAGATCATTCCTGCCCAAATCTTATTCAAGTTCCATTCTTAACAACGATGCGGGTCAGAGGATCAAGTCTCCATAACCGAGGAGCAACGACGATTCGAATCGATTAAACCTAGCTGGGGATCCCTATCGACACGACATATGTAGAACCGAATCTTGCATATGTCAACCCTCACTTAGATCTTCCAAAACCAGAACGGCTCCCCGCCACCCGAGAATACAGCACTCCTCCAATCCGGCCCTTGGCCACGAGGGTACACGCTATTCTCGCCATCTCTCCACTCCCAGTGCGGGGGTAACCTTTCTCGTAATGGAATCACTAATATCTTGGGCTTACCCAAGGCATGTGGATAGTTGCAAAGTCTTGACCACAGCAGGCCAACAACAGTACGGTCCTTAATCAACACAGACGGGATGAACTCGACCATGTAACCCTGTCGGTTCAACCACCATAGACCATTCCTAGGTCCCGTCCGGTCTCAGTTTAACATTACCATGTGTATAAACTTGTGTTCTCAGGACCCGTCCTTAGGTCAGGAGAAACAAGAATATATCACAATTCTTTGCTCAACATTATAGATCAACTTCAATCATTTTGAAACATTTTATAGAAAACCTACCATACTACGCATGGCTAAGCATAACTAGGCATTTTAAAATCAAAACAGGTATCAAGGATGATATTGAATAAACAAGGTAGTTAATGCATCAAGTGGGTAATACTCAACTCCTATACTTAATGCATCATTTCATGTGTATAAATGACTAAAGCTTTATAAAATCCAAGGTAGGGTTTAAATGCATCCGGGGCTTGCCTTGGTTTTCGGAGTAGACGACTTCTGGCTCGGGGTCAACACCACAGACATCAAAGTCAACCTGCTGGGATTGCTCTTCCTTGACGTCCGGATCGGCAACGTTGACTTCTTCACTAAAGGGGAGGTGGCGAGCTGCTTGGCACTGTTCATAGAAATTACAAGATTGCCACTGTGTTTTTAAATCCAAAATTACTTTGAAAATTGTATTAAAACTTGAAAAAATTTGAATTCCAAAGTTGTTCCAAAAATTGAGCTCTACAACTTTGGTTTTGAAAACATTTTCAAATTCTAAATAATTTTTGAAATTTGGATTTGAATTCAAAAGAGAATCAAATTAGGGTTTCTGAAATTTCAAAATTACTTTTGATTTTTGGATATAACTTGAAAATCTGTAAAAGAGAAAATGTGTAGATTTTGACTCTCTACAACTTTCATAAATGGGCCATCACCCAATTATGCCTAGATTTTGAAATTGAGTTTGAAATTCAAATTGGGCATTTAAGTAATTTCAAATTTATTCAAAATTTTACACAGAAACTTTCAAAACTCTAAATACCAAAGTTGTAGCTCTCAACAATCTCTACAACTTTTCTTTTGGACTGACCCCAAAATGTTGCTTTGATTTTGAATTATGCAAAAAGGGGTGATTCTCTACATGGAATTTGGATTTAAAGAATTATAAACTAATTAATTTTGTTGTTTAATTAATTGGTGATTAATTAGTGATCACACTATCATCCAAGGGCATCATTTTGTCAAGCATCACATGTTTGACCAAATGCCACTCTTGGTTGACCAAGTTGACTTCTGAAATCTTTTTACTAATTCCCCAAATTTGAATCCGAATTCGAATCGGAAAACTCGAAACAAGTTTTGGGATCCGAAATTCAAACTCAACCTTGGAGGTTCATTTTAAGGGTTGTACTTGATTGATACACTATGCTTGACACTAGTGCAAACACGGTTTACACCTCAAGTACATAGGGTATGAATCGAGCAATTTGCGGTGACATTCGAAATTAGGGTTTTCGGATTTGAATCACACTTCAACTCAGAGGCGCAATCAACCTAGAATTGAAAACTTGTTTTAGTTGATGCACAACATGGTTAACCTAATATGGATACTTTGCAATGCTAATAATGATGACATGGCATGTTTTAGTGTTAGTAACACCAGGAGTGTTACAGCCCTTCCCCCTTAAAGAAATCTCGTCCCGAGATTTAAAGTCTTGGGTTGAGTAATGGAAAAGGAAATGTGTCAGGGAGAACATATTACAAGCATGTCTATAAAACAGATAGGGGATTTTTACATTACTCACTCCAAAAGAGACAAGTTACAACTTTTATAGGAAATTGTAACTTAGAGCGAAGCAAGAAACTCGGGAAAGTTTTCCATCAGATACTCCTCGGATTCCCAGGTAGCTTCCTCTGCTGATTCCACTGGACCTTGTACCATTTGGTTGTTTTTCTGCGAGTAACACGGTCCTTTTGATCCAAGACTCGAATTGGATACTCAGAATAAGTCAGATCCGGTTCCAGTTCAACTCCATCAACATCCATCACTTGATCAGGCACTCGAAGGCATTTCTTAAGTTGTGAGACATGAAACACATTATGCACCGCTGAAAGTTGTTCAGGCAATTTCAGACGATATGCCACCTTCCCGCATCGCTCTATGATTTGGAAAGGTCCAATATAGCGAGGTGCTAACTTTCCTTTAACTCCAAATCGACTAACTCCTTTCATTGGTGAGACTTTCAAATATACATAGTCTCCTTTGGCAAACACCGGTGATCGACGTCTTTTATCGGCATAACTTTTCTGTCGAGACTGTGCTACTTTTAAATTATTCTGTATCTGCCTGACTTTCTCTTCCATTTCTTTCACAATATCAACACCAAAGAACCACCTTTCACCTGGTTCAGACCAATTCAAAGGAGTTCTGCACCTACGACCATACAGTGCTTCAAACGGTGCCATCTTGATACTTTCTTGGTAACTATTGTTATATGAGAACTCTGCTAACGGCAAGCATTCATCCCATTTTTCAGGAAAATTGAGTACACAACACCTTAGCATATATTCTAGAATTTGATTGATTCTTTCAGTCTGACCATCAGTCTGAGGATGATATGCTAAACTGTATAAAAGATCAGTTCTCAGAGAATCATGTAAGTGCTTCCAAAAGTTGGAGATAAACTGTGTACCTCTATCAGAAACAATAGTCTTTGGCACCCCATGAAGACTGACAATACGCTCAAAATATAATCTGGCATACTGTTTTGCTGGGTATTCCGTTTTGACTGGAATGAAATGTGCTGACTTTGTGAGCCGATCCACAATGACCCATATTGAATCAAACCCTTTTGATGTCTTGGGTAACCCAACAATGAAATCCATACTGATATCTTCCCACTTCCATGCAGGAATAGGCAGAGGTTGTAATTCTCCGCCTGGCTTCAGATGCATAGCTTTAACCTTCTGGCAAGTATCACACTTAGCAACATATCAGGCTATTTCAATCTTCATTCTGGTCCACCAGAATCTTTGTTTCAGGTCATGGTACATCTTATTGCTTCTTGGATGAATAGAGAATCTTGTTAAATGTGCTTCATCAAGGATCAGTTGACGTAACTCATGAACTTTTGGTACCACTAGACGATTCTTGAACCATAGCACATCTGCATCATCAATTCTGAAGCAAGATGATTTCCCTTCCCTACCTTTCTTCTTAATGTGACCTACCCCCTTGCTTTCTTTCTGAGCAGCAATGATCTTTTCTTTAATTGTTGATTCAACAGTGAGATTTGATAAACTGCCTTGTTGCACTATCTCAATATTCAACTTCTCCAGCTCATGACACAATGACAGATCCATAGGCTTCACTGTCAGACAGTTGCACTGATTCTTTCGACTGAGAGCATCAGCCACAACATTGGCCTTACCAGGATGGTAATGCACTTCAAGATCATAATCTTTGATCAATTCTAACCATCTTCTTTGGCGCATATTCAGCTCCGATTGTGTGAATATATACTTCAAACTTTTGTGATCTGTATATATATGACAAATGTTACCCAACAGATAGTGATGCCAAATCTTCAGTGCATGAACCACAGCTGCTAATTCCAAATCATGAGTCGGATAATGTTCTTCATGACGCTTCAATTGCCTAGATGCATAGGCAATGACTCGACCCTCTTGCATCAGTACACACCCAATGCCAATACCAGAGGCATCACAATACACATCAAATGACTTTTCAGTATCTGGTTGTGCTAAGATTGGTGCAGTAGTTAGCAACTTTTTCAATGTCTGGAAAGCCTCTTCACATTTAGATGACCAGATAAACTTAGTTTGATTCTTTAGCAACTCAGTGATAGGCTTGGATATCTTGGAAAAATCAGAAATGAAACGACGGTAATAACTCGCCATTCCCAGGAAACTGTGGACTTGGTGAACTGTTCTGGGTGGCTTCCAATCAAGAATATCTTTGACCTTGCCTGGATCAACGGGAACTCCATCAACTGATAACACATGGCCTAGGAATTTGATTTCCTCTAACCAGAATTCACACTTGCTGAACTTGGCATATAGCTCATGTTCTTTTAAACGATTCAGAACAACCCTGAGATGCTCAACATGTTCTTCTTTGTTCTTGGAATATATAAGAATGTCATCAATAAAGACTACCACGAACTTGTCAAGCTCTAGCATGAATACTGAATTCATCAAGTACATGAAATGAGCTGGGGCATTGGCTAAACCAAAAGACATAACCAAATATTCATATAAGCCACATCTGGTTGTGAATGCAGTCTTTGGTATATCCTCAGGCTTAATCCTTATTTGATGGTAGCCTGATCTTAAATCTATCTTGGAAAAGACTTTGGCTCCAGCAAGCTGATCAAAGAGTAAGTCTATTCGAGGTAAGGGATACTTATTTTTAATCGTCACTTCATTCAGTGGACGATAATCAACACATAACCTCAAAGTTTGGTCCTTCTTCTTTACAAAGATAGCAGGACATCCCCAAGGTGAAGAACTAGGTCTAATGAAACCTTTATCTAGCAATTCTTGTAACTGAGTTTTCAATTCTGCTAAGCTAATTCCTTGGGTGGCATTCTATAAGCTCTCTTGGATATTGGTGCTGTACCAGGTTTCAGATCTATACTGAACTGAACATCTCTTTCTGGTGGCAGTCCAGATAAGTCATCACGAAACACCTCCGGGAATTCACAAACTACAGGAATCCCTTTAACTGCTTCCACAGTTGTTGCACCGACATACTTAACTGCCCTTTTTGGAGTAGGGAGTTGGATAAGAAGTTCAGTACTGGTATCAGGTAATTTCAACTTTATGGTTCTATTCAATGTATCTATTACAGCTCCTCGCTGATACATCCAATTCATCCCTAGGATCACATCTATATCTTGATCCTTTAATAACATCAAGGTAGTGGGAAATATATGCCCACCCAAGTCTATAGGGACTTGATATACCATTTCTCTTGTACACATACGCCCCCCAGGCGACTGTATATAGAAATCTTCTTTTGTTGCCTTAATTGGAATTTCATGATTGATAACAAATGTTTTATTGATGAAAGAATGTGATGCACCAGAATCAAAAAGTATAACTGCGGAATGATTGGCAACTGGAAACATACCCATCATAACGGGTTCACCCTCAGGTATATCTGCAACTTGAGTATAGAAAACCCGTCCCGACTTCTTGTCCACCTTTCCCTTTTGATTGTTCTGATTATTATTCTTGACCTGGTTCTGCTGCTGTTGTTGTTGAACTCCTGGAACTCTTGGATAATTAGGATTGTACTGCCTGGGATGCGGGCAGTCCCTGGAAAAGTGACCGGGCTTCTCACAATTATAACAGGGAAGATTTTGGTACTGTGGAGTTGGTGGACGATTACCAGAGACATTCGGCTGGCGTGGATAGGCAGGAACTGCAACAGGTCGGACAAATGTCTGCTGCCTAGATTGGAACTGGGGTGGACGATATGGAGGACGATATTGGTTACAGGATGAAAGATTACCTTCTGGCGCTTTTGATTGCTACCAGAAGATCTAGTTGATATTTTCTTCTTCTTCTTAGCCTCCTTATACAATCGATGTTTCTCTTCACAGGCTATTGCAATATCGACCACCTCATGATAAGTGGCATGAGTACACGTGGTCATCATTTCCTGGAGCTTTGGGTTCAGGCCACGCATGAACCACTCCTTCTTCTTGGCATCAGTGTTAACATGCTCTGGGGCATATTGGGATAAGTGGCTGAACTGACCAACAAATTCCATCACTGGCTGATCACTTTGCCTGAGATTGATAAATTCCTCAAGCTTCTTTGCCATTACCCCTTGTGGAATATAATGAGCACGAAAGGCAGTGGTAAATTCTGCCCAAGTGATTTGGTGTTCGGCTGGCTGTGTAGCGAGCAGATTTGCCCACCATGCTCCTGCGGCACCCCTGAGTTGTTGAGCAGCAAACAAGGGTTTCTGTGTTTCTGTGCAGTCAAGCAGATCAAACTTCTGCTCCATGGTGCAGAGCCAGTCATTAGCTTCCAGTGGTTCATCTGCCCTAGAGAGCACTGGCGGACGTGTATCCGTGAAATCCACATAAGTGGTCTCATTATGATTATGACGACCATGATTGCCATGTGGTGTAGGATGATTATTCTGATAGTTTTGTGCCAATTCTCTGAACAGTCGAGCATTGTCAGCAGTAGCGGCAACCAAAGCTGCAATTGCATCAGCTAAGGTTGGTGGCGCTGGTGGTGGATTAGGGACATCCTCACCACCCTGTGAAGTACCAGCTCCTGAACGAGTCTGCGTCATCTGATAAGGTAAGATCAGATTAGCAGGGGTAGACGGAGAGGATCTGAAAGTTAGCAAGAATGGGATTGATACTACTCAACCCAATTCACAAAAAAAAAAAAAATTAAACAGGTTAATTAAGCATGATGCATGATTCGAACTTACGAATCTAAGCATAAAACAATTTTTAATGCAGCATATACATAAAGTAAACTTTATAAATAGGGCATATTTAACATGTTATCCATTACAAAGCTTTTCAATACGTCTAAAGATCTATGGAATTGAATAAGGAAAGAGTATAAGCAATTTGGACCAAAATAGCAAGTTATTTTATACGATCCAAACCGTTTTGAAGTTTTTGCAAAGGAATACTTCAATCCCCGATAACGATAGCTCTGATACCAGCTGTGACAGAACCTCCTAAATTATATGGCCCACATGCACTAATCATTCTCTTAAAGACCTCAGATAGTTATGCATATGACCCAAATAACTTAAAAGGTCTATCGGAGCTCCGAGCAGGATCAATCGTTATAGAGGCATTGCAGTATTACAACAGTTTATTCAAATAATATACATCAGAGTTAGAGCGGAAGGCTACAATAACTTAGTTTACAAACCAGTTGTTTTTAAAACCTTACAACCTTAGGTAACATTATTACAAACCATATGTATCGGATAACATTAAGTAACTTTATTACATCACTCAAGCGAATTGCTCTGCCCAGAAGCCACACAATCTACTCGTCGTCACTCTCAGCGACGACTGTCATGCAGCAGGGTGCGAAGCATGCCTGCTCATGAGACGAACCTGCAATAGGGGTTCAACAAACCCTGAGTATAAAAGTACTCAACAAGACTTACCCGACAGAAAAAGAGGTGAAGACTCAGGAATGCAAGCCAGAGGGATTCAAGGTAAGGCTTTAGCAAGAATCAAAGGACTCATTTGTAGAAAAGCTTACTAAAAGTGAATCCTTACTTTCAACATTTTATAGCTAACAAGTCTAACATGATAATTCTAGTGAACCTACTTCACGCAATAATATAGATCATTCCTACCCAAATCTTATTCAAGTTCCATTCTTAACTACGATGCGGGTCAGAGGATCAAGTCTCCATAACCGAGGAGCAACGACGATTCGAATCGATTAAACCCAGTTGGGGATCCCTATCGACACGACATATGTAGAACTGAATCTTGCATATGTCAACCCTCACTTAGATCTTCCAAAACCAGAACGGCTCCCGCCACCCGAGAATACAGCACTCCTCCAATCCGGCCCTTGGCCACGAGGGTACACGCTATTCTCGCCATCTCTCCACTCCCAGTGCGGGGGTAACCTTTCTCGTAATGGAATCACTAATATCTTGGGCTTACCCAAGGCATGTGGATAGTTGCAAAGTCTTGACCACAGCAGGCCAACAACGGTACGGTCCTTAACCGACACAGACGGGACGAACTCGACCAGGTAACCCTGTCGGTTCAACCACCATAGACCATTCCAGGTCCCGTCCGGTCTCAATTTAACATTACCATGTGTATAAACTTGTGTTCTCAGGACCCGTCCTTAGGTCAGGAGAAACAAGAATATATCACAATTCTTTGCTCAACATTATAGATCAACTTCAATCATTTTGAAACATTTTATAGAAAACCTACCATACTACGCATGGCTAAGCATAACTAGGCATTTTCAAATCAAAACGGGTATCATGGATGATATTGAATAAACAAGGTAGTTAATGCATCAAGTGGGTAACACTCAACTCCTATACTTAATGCATCATTTCATGTGTATAAATGAATAAAGCTTTATAAAATCCAAGGTAGGGTTTAAATGCATCCGGGGCTTGCCTTGGTTTTCGGAGTAGACGACTTCTGGCTCGGGGTCAATACCACAGACGTCAAAGTCAACCTGCTGGGACTGCTCTTCCTTGACGTCCGGATCGGCAACGTTGACTTCTTCACTAACGGGGACTACACGAAATAAACATGTATGCTTTACATGATGCGATATGTAACATGTCATGGTGAAGTGCATAAGAACATAAACAACTTGAGTACAACTTTCCTTCACGATAAAGTTGCAACCCAACAAAACCTACTCAACACACTTCTAGGGTTTCGGCAAGTTGTTACTTCACATGAAACGATATGAGGGTTTCATTTAGCATTAACATAATTAATTAATTAATTAATGAGGAACATCAACCAATAAGTTAAGTGCCATGGGTCATCTTAGGTTAATGACCCTAGGTCAACAATCAATCCAAAATCACACAAAAACCTAGTTAATTAGGGTTTTCTATTTGCTTTTATTATTTAATTAATTAAGCATAAAATATGAATGAAATTAAATTTCTCCAAATGAGCTCAAATTTTTTATGAAGGTATATTACATCAAAATATATTGCAAAAACAAATTTCAGAATTTTTGGACTTATAAATAATTCTACAAAAATCATGGAAGAGTCATTTATTAATTAAAAGGCATAATTTATTCGTATATAAAAATTATTCAAATTTCAAATTTTATATTTTTCCCATGTAAAGTATTACTCAGAGAGCATACACAAAAAAATTCATAATTTTTGGAGCTATACATGATTTTATACAAATTTACAAAGAAATACACAAATAAATGAATTTCAGAAAATTAAATAAATCAAAGTGCACAGTGATTCCGAGTTGACCGACGGCGGCGCGGCGGTTGACCGCCGATTGCTCGCCGACGGCGAGGTCGCCGGCGATGTGGCTTTGCCCTACGAACTCGGGACAACGTCGCGCACATGATGGGCTACTTGGACGGGCTAGCGCATGGCTCCGGCGTGCTAGTCGCCGGCCATGGTGGCGCGGCGGCGCGCGGGCGCGACGGCAGCGGCGGTTGGGGCTTTCACCGGTGACGGCGAGGCAAGCACTCGATCTAGCGTGCCAAGGCGGACGCGATGCACCGCCTAAGCTAGCCTACAACGGCTCCTAACGCGCACAAGCATGCACGCGGCGGCGGCGGCGCAGAGCTCGTCGGCGTGGCCGTTCCGGCGACGACGACGCGACACAGGTGAAAAGGATGGCACCAATGTGCCCAGAAGCTCACCCCGACTCTGGTGCGCATGATGATGATGACAAGGAGGCGGCGGAAGGCATTGAACGGCGACGATGGCGACGGCGGTGGCTCGATCCGATGGCAACAAGGTGGTCCGGCGTGTCCAAACGGTGACTGCAAAGACGAGCACACGCATGAGACGCAGGACACCACCATGAAGTGAAAACAAAAGGAAGATGACGATGACGATGGCCATGGCGACCAGTCGCGGCGAAAACGATCTCGGCGGCGCCTTCGCCGGCCGCGAGGAAGACGGCGGCTCACCGTCGATTGCAGGCGCGAGGGACGGTGTGGTCTAGCTAGGGAGCTCCACAAGGACGAGGCGAACTCAGTGGTGTGCTTGATTTGGCCGACGCATGCACGAGAGCGACAGCGGCGAGTGGCGGAGGAAGGACGGCGGCGATGGTGGTGGCGAGGAAAAAGATGAAGAACGGCCGCCTCCGGTGCTTTATATGGCAAGATAAGAGGTCAAGGACGACCCCACAAGGCGCGTGGTGCCAGCTCGACGTCTAGCGAGGCCGGGCGACGCCAGGAAGCTCGTCGAAGGTCGCCGGCGGTGAGGTGGCGAGCTGCTTGGCACTGTTCATAGAAATTACAAGATTGCCACTGTGTTTTTAAATCCAAAATTACTTTGAAAATTGTATTAAAACTTGAAAAATTTTGAATTCCAAAGTTGTTCCAAAAATTGAGCTCTACAACTTTGGTTTTGAAAACATTTTCAAATTCTAAATAATTTTTGAAATTTGGATTTGAATTCAAAAGAGAATCAAATTATGGTTTCTGAAATTTCAAAATTACTTGTGATTTTTGGATAAAACTTGAAAATCTGTAAAAAGAGAAAATGTGTAGATTTTGAATCTCTACAACTTTCATAATTGGGATATCACCCAATTATGCCTAGATGTTGAAATTGAGTTTGAAATTCAAATTGTGCATTTAAGTAATTTCAAATTTATTCAAAATTTTACACAGAAACTTTCAAAACTCTAAATACCAAAGTTGTAGCTCTCAACAATATCTACAACTTTGCTTTTGTACTCACCCAAAATTTTGCTTAGATTTTGAATTATGCAGAAAGGGGTGATTCTCTACATGGAATTTGGATTTAAAGAATTATAAACTAATTAATTTTGTTGTTTAATTAATTGGTGATTAATTAGTGATCACACTATCATCCAAGGGCATCATTTTGTCAAGCATCACATGTTTGACCAAATGTCCCTCTTGGTTGACCAAGTTGGCTTTTGAAATCTTTTTAATAATTCCCCAAATTTGAATCTGAATTCGAATCGAAAAACTCGAAACAAGTTTTGGGTTCCGAAATTCAAACTCAACCTTGGAGGTTCATTTTAAGGGCTGTACTTGATTGATACACTATGCTTGACACTAGTGCAAACACGGTTTACACCTCAAGTACATAGGGTATGAATCGAGCAATTTGCGGTGACATTCGAAATTAGGGTTTTCGGATTCGAATCACACTTCAACTCAGAGGCGCAATCAACCTAGAATTGAAAACTTGTTTTAGTTGATGCACATCATGGTTAACCTAATATGGATGCTTTGCAATGCTAATAATGATGACATGGCATGTTTTAGTGTTAGTAACACCAGGGGTGTTACATTTGCCGCCCGCCCGCCTGGCCTCTAACGTCCCCGACAGACTGCTGAGGACGCCACACGGTGTTCCGGCTCCCAACCGCACCCCTAAGCCGACGCCGCACGGAGGCGAGATCGCACCGATGGCCAGAAAACGGGCCGTTCGGTAGCGAGATCGCATGACGACGACATACCGGAAGATCGGGCCGCTTTGCCGCCCGCCCGCCTGGCCTCTAAGGTCCCCGACAGGCTGCTTAGGACACCACACAGTGTTCCGGCTCCTAACCGCGCCCCTAAGTCGCCGCCGCACGGAGGCGAGATCGCACCGATGGCTAGAAAACGGGCCGTTCGGTAGCTAGATCGCATGACGAGGGCATACCGGAAGATCAAGCCGCTTTGCCGCCCGCCCACCTGGCCTCTAACATCCCCGATAGGCTGCTAAGGACGCCACACGGTGTTTTGGCTCCCAACCGCGCTCCTAAGCCGCCGCCGCACGGAGGCGAGATCGCACCGATGGCCAGAAAACAGGCCGTTCAGTAGCGAGATCGCATGACGACGGCATACCGGAAGATCGGGCCGCTTTGCCGCCCGCCCGCCTGGCCTCTAAGGTCCCCAACAGGCTGTTGAGGACGCCACATGGTGTTTCAGCTAGCAACCGCGCCCCTAAGCCGCCGCCGCACGGAGGCGAGATCGCACCGATGGCCAGAAAACGGGCCATTCGGTAGCGAGATCGCATGACGACGGCATACCGGAAGATCGGGCCGCTTTGCCGCCTGCCTGCCTGGCCTCTAAGGTTCCGACAGGCTGCTGAGGACGCTACATGGTGTTCTGGCTCCCAACCGCGCCCCTAAGCCGCCACCGCATGGAGGCGAGCTCGCACCGATGGCCAGAAAACGGGCCGTTCGGTAGCGAGATCGCATGACGACGGCATACCAGAAGATCGGGCCGCTTTGCCACCCGCCCGCCTGGACTCTAAGGTCCCTGACAGACTGCTGAGGATGCCACACAGCATTCCGGCTCCCAACCGCGCCCCTAAGCCGCCGCCGCATGGAGGCGAGATCGCACCGATGTCCCGAAAATGGGTCGTTCGGTAGTGAGATCGCATGACGACGGCATACCGGAAGATCAGGCCGCTTTGCCGCTTACCGCCAAGCCTCTAACGTCCCCGACAGGCTGCTGAGGACGCCACATGGTGTTCCGGCTCCCAACCGCGTCCCTAAGCTGCCGCCGCACGGACGCGAGATCGCATGACGACGGCATACCGGAAGATCAGGCCGCCTTGCCGCCCGCCTGCCTAGCCTCTAAGGTCCCCGACAGGCTGCTGAGTACGCCACAGAGTGTTCCCGCTCCTGACCGTGCCCCTAAGCCACCGCCGCACGGAGGCGAGATCGCACCGATGGCCAGAAAACGGGCCGTTCGGTGGCGAGATCGCATGACGACGGCATACCGGAAGATCGAGCTGCTTTGCCACCCGCCCGCCTGGCCTCTAAGGTCCCCGACAGGCTGCTGAGGACGCCACACGGTGTTCCGGCTCCCAACCGCGCCCCTAAGGCGCCGCTGCACGGAGGCGAGATCGCATCGATGGCCAGAAAACGGGCCGTTCGGTAGCGAGATCGCTTGACGACGGCATACCGGAAGATCAAGCCGCTTTGCCGCCCGCCCGCCTGGTCTCTAAGGTCCCCGACAAGCTGCTGAGGACGCCACACGGTGTTTTGGCTCTCAACCGCGCCCCTAAGCCACCGCCGCACGGAGGCGAGATCGCACCGATGGCCAGAAAACGGGCGTTCGGTAGCGAGATCGCATGACGACGGCATACCAGAAGATCGGGCCGCTTTGCCGCCCGCCCGCCAGGCCTCTGTGGTCCCCAACAGGCTGCTGAGGACGCTACACGGTGTTCCGACTCCCAACCGCGCCTCTAAGCCACCGCCGCACGGAGGCGAGATCGCACCGATGGCCAGAAAACGGGCCGTTCGGTAGCGAGATCGCATGACGATGGCATACGGGAGATCAGGCCGCTTTGCCACCCGCCCGCCTGGCCTCTAAGGTCCCCGACAGGCTGCTGAGGATGCCACACGGTGTTTCGGCTCCCAACCGTGCCCCTAAGCCGCCGCCGCACGGAGGCGAGATCGCACTGATGGCCAGAAAACGGGCCGTTCGGTAGCGAGATCGCATGACGATGGCATACCGGAAGATCGGGCCGCTTTGCCGCCCGCCTGCCTGGCCTCTAAGGTCCCCGACAGGCTGCTGAGGACGCCATGCGGTGTTCCGGCTCCCAACCGCGCTGCTAAGCCGCCGCCGCACGGAGGCGAGATCACACCGATGGCCAGAAAACGGGCCGTTTGGTAACGAGATCGCATGACAACGGCATACCGGAAGATTGGGCCGCTTTGCCGCCTGCCCACCTGGCCTCTGTCACACCCATTTTTAAAGGACAAAAGTGGATGTATAAAAGACCTTATGTGCACCCTGGAACGGTCGCACACACAAGTTGACAAATTGCATATAGTATCACCACAATGTTTATTACATAACGAACGAATATTCAAACATAGTCTTAAACATAAATAGTAGATACTAAGCTATAACACTCGCAGAAGCTCCCACTAGTGGAGACAGGGCCTACTGTCCCGGTCCGTGGAGGCCTTTAGTCCCGGTTGGCCAACCGGGACAGGCCAAGCGGGACTAAAGGCCCAACCTTTAGTCCGGGCCTGTTACCAGCCGGGACCAAAGGCCCTCCACGTGGCCGCCGCGGAGCGCGCTGGGGGCAACCCTTTAGTCCCGGCTCGTATAACGGGCCGCGACTAATGATAATTTTTTTTCTTTTATTTATTTCTTTAGGGTTTAGGTTTAGGGTTTATTTGTTTTCTTTTATTTATTTCTTTCTTCAAAATAGTTTTCGTATTTCTACGCTACCACATACCGTACACGTTCGTGCATATATAAGATAACTTGTCTTACGATCGAGCATACAAATATATACAATTTTGATAGTTACATGGAGATCACAATTACCGGGACTAGAGCCCGTCTATTCGATTACACGGCCGGGATCATCAGTAGCGCCTATTCACACTAAATTCTCCGGCGTCGTCTACCATCTCTTTCACAAAAATCCCGCCAGTTCCTCTGCAATTCCTAGTAGGCGTTGCTCTGGTAGGAGCCGATCCCGCATTCTTCGAACTATATAAGAAAAGGAGATCAATATGAACATCAATCATGATAACAAAAAGTGACGGTAATAAAATAATGTTGTGAATGTATTGCTTACGTCGAGTCTATAATCATTGTGCTCAGTGGTAAACGTGCGAATGAACTCGCAAACGTAGTATCCACATAGATTCGTCCCCGGTGGCTGCCTCGCGCACTTTACGAGAATAGAATTCAATCAAAATAATAATCTAGCATCATAATTGTATTGAAACTAGAATTAAAGAGATGCGCGGACATATCTCGTACTACTTACCGTGACCGGAGTAAACGTCAGCTTCTCACTAAAGGAACCCCACCACACTCCTGAACAGGTTCCAAACCCTGCCCGGCAAAGAAAATGAATTAATGAATGAGTTATTCATTACCTGATATCTCATGAAATCAACGAAAGAGACCGATATAGCGCGAAAATTACCTCTGGAGCATGTCCTGCATGTGCGGAACTCTTCCAGGTGTCTCTTTAATGGGTCCATGACTTCAACTATTCCCTTATCAACTTGAATGTCTAGCAGAATCCAGTGGAACCTGCACACGTTTATATATACGTCAGTAACTCATCAATTACACTTAACATCGAGTAAGCAAAAGTGAATGTGTACAACAGAGTAAGACCCTCACTGGAAGTTGTAAGGAAACAGTATGTGGTCACAGAAATTTTGCTCCGTTAGAAACCTTAGAAGGTTTCCGCCGTCTCGTCGGGTTTCGTCGTTAGCGAATGTATATGTACTTTATCTGGGTCAATGAACCCAACACTATAGATCTTTCTTTTACATTCCCGGATCTTCATTCTGCATAATAGAGTACAAAAGGATATAATGAGGATAATTACATGCAATGAACTGAACAACTGAAAAACTGAACAACTTATATGTAGACAATGAATTCAACAACTTACAGACAATAGCAACTCATGAGAGTTTTGTCGAGGGCGTCGAAATTGTATAACTGGAAGAGTTCTGAAAAGTCAACATGGACCTCTTCGGGTCGGAAGAAGTACTCATGTGGGACTTTCGCCACGATCATTGTTCTGCCCCCCTACCACACTCAAGTACCATTCATGCAAATTCCGCATTTGTGTTGGCAGTTGTTCCAACTTCTCTTTGCTGACCAAAGGCTTCCCTGGGACATATGTAGGGACAACATCAGCCTTGGGTAATTGTCGTCTTGGGAACCTAGCAATTCAGCAACAGTCACACCCATAGCGGCCGCCAACTTCGCAGCTTCTTCCATATCCTGCTGCAGCACCTGGGGAACGTCTTCGGATAACACCTTGAGGGTGGGATCGATTGTTTGGCCTGTTCTCCGAGCTGGGGAACGTCCCTTCTTTCCCGCTTGCACTTTTACTGATTTGCTCCCGCTTGCACTTTTACTTGATTTGCTCTTCTCCACTTCCTTCCGAAGTGTGCGTAGATAGTCATCTGGCTTATGGTGCAACTCATATTGCGATTTTGTGTTCAGAAAATCACGTGCCCACGCTTTTTGCTTCTCGGTGTATACCGGGGCGGGCTTGGGTTTCTTCTTTGCAAAATGCGCATCTTTTTCGGCCTTTGCGATCGCTGCGGTTTGCTCGTCAGTACGATCGTAAGTTCTGATGGGAAGATTCTTATGAGGTACTCTTGGGAGGGGCGACATTTGTCGTTTTGGGCTGCTGCGTCGGTTAGTACTCATCGACGGAGCACGCTTCCGCTTATTGTCCTTAGCGGGCAAAGGCGGCGGCGAAGACGGCCGACCCAAGTCCGGCGGCGGAGATCGAGATGGACTCGCGCTGTGGTGGTCGTAGTCATGGGGTGGGCTTCTTGGAGGTGATGGAGGTGTAGGTGACCTGCGACGACTCGGAGGCGGTGTTGTCCTTGGCGTCGAGCCTGGAAACTTGATGTAGTTCTTGTCCCATAGAATGATATCACCCACAACTTCTCCGAGTGTCCTCTCATCTTCAGGTCCAGGGATGTCAAGCTCCATATCATGAAACCCCGATACGATTTCATCACCCGACTTTAGCATAGCCAGCTGGAATCTCACGGTTTGCCAGCGTGCGTCAGGTGGACAAGGTAAAGCATATCCGACCGCCACCTTCATGGATATGTTCTTCAATTTCTGATGGAGCTCACAAGATATTGAATCCTTGATTCCATCCACGGGGTAGCCGGGACCGCCATCTATCATCCGCCGTGCATCGTCAGCCGGGACCTCCGAGTCACCCACGCTGCTTTTCCGCTGAGATGGCCGGCGGTAATATCGAGTACAGGATCTTGCAGGCGCACTACTCCTCTAAGTTCGTCAATCTGCTGCTGGTTAATTCTGGCAAGCAACTGGTTGAACTTGTCTCCCTCCTCCTCCTGCTGTCGCTGCTTTGCTCTCGCTCGGCTTCTGTAAGTTTCTGTCTTTGGCAAACCCAAGCCACCACGGATAAGGGCCAAGCCTCGTGTTCGTCCTCCTTTTTCGTCATTCCCGAGGACCAGTGTCAGCAAGTCTTTCTCTCTATCGGGGGAACTTTAACTTCCCCTCTTTAATTTCTTTCACCACTTTAAGCCAATTTTCCCTGGGTATCCTAATCCCGTCACTGCAAATAAGGTCCCTGTTGTTTCGTCGTATGAACCCCATGCGCAAGGAACCAATTTCTTGCCCTCAATTCCCATTCTTCGCGCATCCATTCTGGTTGGATCCCTTTAGCAAGCAGCTCTTGCTCTTTTTTATCCCACTTTGGCATGGCAGTCTCGTAGCCCCCTGGCCCCAATTTATGGTGATATTTTTCTTGTCAGCATTTTTCTTGTTCCTTACTGACATCGCCTTGGCATCTTGTGACTCCTTGTACTCCTTAAATGCGTTCCAGTGATTCGCCTGCTTCGCTAGATAGCCTTCGAATACTGGAGCAGTCTTTTTCTTCAGATATTCTTGCCATAATCTTTTCTTCCACACCCGGAATAGTTCGGCCATCTTCTTAAGAGTCCACTGCTTGACTTTCCCTCAATTTTGCAGTGTCGGCAGGATCCTCAAATTCTGGCAGGGTGAAATGTGCCATGAGGTCATTCCAAAGACCCTCTTTGTACCTTTCGGCGACATACTCACTATCGTTCGCCCCTTTGCGCTTATTCCAGTCTCGAACGGTGATCGGGACGTGATCCCTAACCAGAACTCCGCATTGTTTTTAAATACATCGGCAGCCTTCTTGGGTTCCTTCGGTTCGCCCGTAGGGGATATGACCTCAAATGTATAATGCGTAGATGGGGCCAACTTTTTGGTCGGGCCTCGTTTGGAAGATTTGCTCGATGTGGAGGCCTAAGAGAAGAAACATTCGTCAATTTTATATATACAACTCAAGTAATGCATCTACTGATCGCCGAACTTCATATATACCTCGCCGGACTTCGTTAAGGGTCCACCGGCTTCTCCATCATCGGAGCTATCGCCTTCTCCATCATCGGAGCCGTCGGCTTCATCCTCACTTCGGTCGACCTCCATTCCATCCCCGGAGGGGTTCAGATACGACGACGGAGATTCGGCTGGATCAGCACCTGGGGCGTCGTGGATTATATTCTCGAGAATTTCTTCCTGTGTTAGGTCTCTGCGGATTGGACTAGGTGGATCCATAGTTTCTGCAAAATGCACATAATATTATTTCAAAATGCATAATATTATCTCTATCTCTATCTTAAGGTTAGCATACACAAACACAAATTTTGCATTATTCACAATTAGTACTAAATTGCATCTATAAAATTTTGCATCTATAAAATTGCATCTAAAAAATTGCATCTATAAAATTGCATCTTAAATTTGCGTCTATAAAATTGTATCTTAAATTTGCATCTCAAAATTTTGCATTATTCACAATTAGTACTAAATTGCATCTATAAAATTTTGCATCTATAAAATTGCATCTAAAAAATTGCATCTATAAAATTGCATCTTAAATTTGCGTCTATAAAATTGCATCTCAAAATTTTGCATTATTCACAATTAGTACTAAATTGCATCTATAAAATTTTGCATCTATAAAATTGCATCTTAAATTTGCGTCTATAAAATTGCATCTTAAATTTGCATCTCAAAATTTTGCATTATTCACAATTAGTACTAAATTGCATCTATAAAATTTTGCGTCTATAAAATTGCATCTAAAAAATTGCACCTATAAAATTGCATCTTAGATTTGCGTCTATAAAATTGCATCTTAAATTTGCATCTCAAAATTTTGCATTATTCACAATTAGTACTAAATTGCATCTATAAAATTTTGCATCTAAAAAATTGCATCTATAAAATTGCATCTTAAATTTGCGTCTATAAAATTGCATCTTAAATTTGCGTCTATAAAATTGCATCTTAAATTTGCATCTCAAAATTGCTACACAAAAATTGCTAAATTTTCTTACTTTTGCTAACTTATGAAATTTGCTAACACTAGCATTACACAAGAATGTTGCAAAACTAACATCTTTCCAAAACAAACATACACAAAACTAACAATTTTACTAACACTAGAAATTTCCTAATAACATTTACTAAATTTCCTAATAACACTAACAATGTCACTAATTCAAAAAAAAAATCAATATGATCCAAAAAAAAAAGGCCGTGGCCTCCTCCTCCGTGGCCGTACGTGGCCTCCTCCACGCCGTGGCCGTGGCCGTGGCCTCCACCACGCGCCACCACCGTGGCGCCCGTGGCCGCCACCACGCGCCACCACGGGGGAAAGCTAGCGAGGAGGGGGCAGATGACCTACAGCGCGAGGCAGGGGGCAGTACCTCGGGGCGGCAGCTCCTCCGCTCGACGGCGTGCGGAGCGGCAGATCGACGGCGCGGCGGAGCAGGGAGCACGCTCGGAGGCAGGCGCGGTGGCACGGTGGATTTTGGCAGCCTGACGGCGTGTCCCTCTGCTTCTGCCCTTCGTCTTCGATGAAAAAATGGCTAAGTCCCAACCGTGGCTTAAGTAGTGGAGGGACCTTTAGTCGCGGCCCGTGGCTCAAACCGCGACTAAAGGGGGGTCTTTAGTCGCGGCTTGAGCCACGCACCGCGACTAAAGGGGTGGGAGGGCTTTTCGCGTTCCCGCGCGCAATTTGGGCCTTTAGTCGCGGCCCGTGGCTCAAGCCGGGACTAAAGGCCCAAAATTGCGCGGGGAACTCAATTTTTTTTAACAGAACTATTACCTTTTTAAAACATTTAAACATTTGAATTAAGCAGTTTTAGAATATTTTTGAATCTGAGAAAACTTTCAACATGAAAAGTGTCTGAATTTGAATAACTAATTCAAAACCATTTTCTGTTTTATAAAATAATTATTCTAACTATTCAAACTATTAACCATTTTGCCATTTTGAATTAAAAAATGCATTAATTTTAATATTTTGCATATTTTTGAATCTCACTAAACTTTTAACATGAAAAGTGCTTGAATTTGAATAAGTAATCCAAATCCATTTTCTGTTTTATAAAATAATTATTCTAACTCTACAAACTATTAACAATTTTGCCATTTTCAATTAAAAAATGGATTAACTAATATTTTTTGCATATTTTTGAATCTCACTAAACTTTCAACATGAAAAGTGTTTGAATTTGAATAAGTAATCCAAAACCATTTTTTGTTTTATAAAATAATTATTCTAACTCTACAAACTATTAACAATTTTGCCATTTTCAATTAAAAATGCATTAACTTTTATTTTTTGATAATAACTAGTTCATCAACCGAATACAAATCATTTGTCCTAACCAATGACAACAGTACGGAATGACAACAGTGGATCATTTGTCCTAACAATCTTAGTCATACTCCTGCCTAGGCCTATAATACTCGTCCTCGTAGTCGTCGTCGTCGCTGTCATCGGACGACGCTCGTGGCTCCAACCTCGACGGGTGAGCACGCCTGGACTGGATGTGAGGGTAGCGCAGGCGGGGGTTATCGCCGACCGTGATGTAGTCCATGACGCTCTGGAAAGTCCGGCCACCCCACCACAGCCGACGGCCAGCCTCGTTGAAGTTCGAAGGAGGCGGGTTGTCCTCCTCGTACCTGGCGAGCGCCCTCTCACGCCGATTGATGAAGAAGGCGTCCCAAGTCGGGCGGCAGTCGGGATGCCGGCGGGGATCCATCTGCTGCTCTGGCGTGAGCTCGAGGTAGTAGTGATTCGTGATGGCCGCCCGGCGCGCCACACCTTGAGGGACAGGAGGGACCGGCACGCCTCCGGCGCTCAGCCACCAGCCGGCGGGGACTTGGTAGCCGGGCGGGCAGGGGTAGTTCGAGGCGCAAAGCGCCTCCACCTCAGGGTAGGTTAGAGTGGGTACGGTGGAAGCCATGGGAGAGTGATGAGTTGCGGATATGAGTTTATAGCTAGGGAATCCGAATGTTTTGTGTTTTGAGCAGAAGAATGAGTGAGGAACTGGACGAGATGGTGGCCTATTTATAGGCGTCCTTAGGGACGCCTTTAGTCCCGGTTGGTGTTACCAACCGGGACTAAAGAAGCACACGGATCGTGTGTTTCTTTCAAGCGTTTGTGAGCCGTTGGATCAGGGTGCGCCCGCACCACTTCTCCCGTAGCGAACCGGCATTCGATCCAAGCAGCAGCAAGACGTCTCTGATGATCTGCAACCGTCCCAACAAGTGTTGGGGAAATACCAGATCATCAAAGACGCCTTGCCGCTGGTTACCGAAAGTGTTACATAGGTTTCATCACAATTATGATGGTTGTGAAGTGTACTCATGGCTCTCTTATAGACATGCCTCTCCGACTGAATACCTAAATACAGCTGAAACAAAACACCTGGTTTCCCCTAGCTACAGCCCCACAGTGATTCACGGTCGAATGCCTTGGCATTCACTGTGGGGCGTAGCTAGGGAATCCGGATGATTTGTGTTTGAGCATGAGTGAGTAACCTGTCTGAGATGTGGCCTATTTCTTTCTTCAAAATAGTTTTCGTATTTCTACGCTACCACATACCGTACACGTTGTGCATATATAAGATAACTTGTCTTACGATCGAGCATACAATATATATACAATTTTGATAGTTACATGGAGATCACAATTACCGGGACTAGAGCCCGTCTATTCGATTACACGGCCGGGATCATCAGTAGCGCCTATTCACACTAAATTCTCCGGCGTCGTCTACCATCTCTTTCACAAAAATCCCGCCAGTTCCTCTGCAATTCCTAGTAGGCGTTGCTCTGGTAGGAGCCGATCCCGCATTCTTCGAACTATATAAGAAAAGGAGATCAATATGAACATCAATCATGATAACAAAAAGTGACGGTAATAAAATAATGTTGTGAATGTATTGCTTACGTCGAGTCTATAATCATTGTGCTCAGTGGTAAACGTGCGAATGAACTCGCAAACGTAGTATCCACATAGATTCGTCCCCGGTGGCTGCCTCGCGCACTTTACGAGAATAGAATTCAATCAAAATAATAATCTAGCATCATAATTGTATTGAAACTAGAATTAAAGAGATGCGCGGACATATCTCGTACTACTTACCGTGACCGGAGTAAACGTCAGCTTCTCACTAAAGGAACCCGTCACCACACTCCTGAACAGGTTCCAAACCCTGCCCGGCAAAGAAAATGAATTAATGAATGAGTTATTCATTACCTGATATCTCATGAAATCAACGAAAGAGACCGATATAGCGCGAAAATTACCTCTGGAGCATGTCCTGCATGTGCGGAACTCTTCCAGGTGTCTCTTTAATGGGTCCATGACTTCAACTATTCCCTTATCAACTTGAATGTCTAGCAGAATCCAGTGGAACCTGCACACGTTTATATATACGTCAGTAACTCATCAATTACACTTAACATCGAGTAAGCAAAAGTGAATGTGTACAACAGAGTAAGACCCTCACTGGAAGTTGTAAGGAAACAGTATGTGGTCACAGAAATTTTGCTCCGTTAGAAACCTTAGAAGGTTTTCCGCCGTCTCGTCGGGTTTCGTCGTTAGCGAATATATGTACTTTATCTGGGTCAATGAACCCAACACTATAGATCTTTCTTTTACATTCCCGGATCTTCATTCTGCATAATAGAGTACAAAAGGATATAATGAGGATAATTACATGCAATGAACTGAACAACTGAAAAACTGAACAACTTATATGTAGACAATGAATTCAACAACTTACAGACAATAGCAACTCATGAGAGTTTTGTCGAGGGCGTCGAAATTGTATAACTGGAAGAGTTCTGAAAAGTCAACATGGACCTCTTCGGGTCGGAAGAAGTACTCATGTGGGACTTTCGCCACGATCATTGTTCTGCCCCCCCTACCACACTCAAGTACCATTCATGCAAATTCCGCATTTGTGTTGGCAGTTGTTCCAACTTCTCTTTGCTGACCAAAGGCTTCCCTGGGACATATGTAGGGACAACATCAGCCTTGGGTAATGTCGTCTTGGGAACCTAGCAATTCAGCAACAGTCACACCCATAGCGGCCGCCAACTTCGCAGCTTCTTCCATATCCTGCTGCAGCACCTGGGGAACGTTTCGGATAACACCTTGAGGGTGGGATCGATTGTTTGGCCTGTTCTCCGAGCTGGGGAACGTCCCTTCTTTCCCGCTTGCACTTTTACTGATTTGCTCCCGCTTGCACTTTTACTTGATTTGCTCTTCTCCACTTCCTTCCGAAGTGTGCGTAGATAGTCATCTGGCTTATGGTGCAACTCATATTGCGATTTTGTGTTCAGAAAATCACGTGCCCACGCTTTTTGCTTCTCGGTGTATACCGGGGCGGGCTTGGGTTTCTTCTTTGCAAAATGCGCATCTTTTTCGGCCATTGCGATCGCTGCGGTTTGCTCGTCAGTACGATCGTAAGCTCTGATGGGAAGATTCTTATGAGGTACTCTTGGGAGGGGCGACATTTGTCGTTTTGGGCTGCTGCGTCGGTTAGTACTCATCGACGGAGCACGCTTCCGCTTATTGTCCTTAGCGGGCAAAGGCGGCGGCGAAGACGGCCGACCCAAGTCCGGCGGCGGAGATCGAGATGGACTCGCGCTGTGGTGGTCGTAGTCATGGGGTGGGCTTCTTGGAGGTGATGGAGGTGTAGGTGACCTGCGACGACTCGGAGGCGGTGTTGTCCTTGGCGTCGAGCCTGGAAACTTGATGTAGTTCTTGTCCCATAGAATGATATCACCCACAACTTCTCCGAGTGTCCTCTCATCTTCAGGTCCAGGGATGTCAAGCTCCATATCATGAAACCCCGATACGATTTCATCCACCCGACTTTAGCATAGCCAGCTGGAATCTCACGGCCTTGCCAGCGTGCGTCAGGTGGACAAGGTAAAGCATATCCGACCGCCACCTTCATGGATATGTTCTTCAATTTCTGATGGAGCTCACAAGATATTGAATCCTTGATTCCATCCACGGGGTAGCCGGGACCGCCATCTATCATCCGCCGTGCATCGTCAGCCGGGACCTCCGAGTCACCCACGCTGCTTTTCCGCTGAGATGGGCCGGCGGTAATATCGAGTACAGGATCTTGCAGGCGCACTACTCCTCTAAGTTCGTCAATCTGCTGCTGCTGGTTAATTCTGGCAAGCAACTGGTTGAACTTGTCTCCCTCCTCCTCCTGCTTCGCTGCTTTGCTCTCGCTCGGCTTCTGTAAGTTTCTGTCTTTGGCAAACCCAAGCCACCACGGACTTAGGGCCAAGCCTCGTGTTCGTCCTCCTTTTTCGTCATTCCCGAGGACCAGTGTCAGCAAGTCTTTCTCTCTATCGGGACGGAACTTTAACTTCCCCTCTTTAATTTCTTTCACCACTTTAAGCCAATTTTCCCTGGGTATCCTAATCCCGTCACTGCAAATAAGGTCCCCTGTTGTTTCGTCGTATGAACCCCATGCGCAAGGAACCAATTTCTTGCCCTCAATTCCCATTCTTCGCGCATCCATTCTGGTTGGATCCCTTTAGCAAGCAGCTCTTGCTCTTTTTTATCCCACTTTGGCATGGCAGTCTCGTAGCCCCTGGCCCCAATTTATGGTGATATTTTTCTTCTCAGCATTTTTCTTGTTCTTACTGACATCGCCTTGGCATCTTGTGACTCCTTGTACTCCTTAAATGCGTTCCAGTGATTCGCCTGCTTCGCTAGATAGCCTTCGAATACTGGAGCAGTCTTTTTCTTCAGATATTCTTGCCATAATCTTTTCTTCCACACCCGGAATAGTTCGGCCATCTTTAAGAGTCCACTGCTTGACTTTCCCTCAATTTTGCAGTGTCGGCAGGATCCTCAAATTCTGGCAGGGTGAAATGTGCCATGAGGTCATTCCAAAGACCCTCTTTGTACCTTTCGGCGACATACTCACTATCGTTCGCCCCTTTGCGCTTTCCAGTCTCGAACGTGATCGGGACGTGATCCCTAACCAGAACTCCGCATTGTTTTTAAATACATCGGCAGCCTTCTTGGGTTCCTTCGGTTCGCCCGTAGGGGATATGACCTCAAATGTATAATGCGTAGATGGGGCCAACTTTTTGGTCGGGCCTCGTTTGGAAGATTTGCTCGATGTGGAGGCCTAAGAGAAGAAACATTCGTCAATTTTATATATACAACTCAAGTAATGCATCTACTGATCGCCGAACTTCATATATATACCTCGCCGGACTTCGTTAAGGGTCCACCGGCTTCTCCATCATCGGAGCTATCGCCTTCTCCATCATCGGAGCCGTCGCTTCATTATCACTTCGGTCGACCTCCATTCCATCCCCGGAGGGGTTCAGATACGACGACGGAGATTCGGCTGGATCAGCACCTGGGGCGTCGTGGATTATATTCTCGAGAATTTCTTCCTGTGTTAGGTCTCTGCGGATTGGACTAGGTGGATCCATAGTTTCTGCAAAATGCACACAATATTATTTCAAAATGCATAATATTATCTCTATCTCTATCTTAAGGTTAGCATACACAAACACAAATTTTGCATTATTCACAATTAGTACTAAATTGCATCTATAAAATTTTGCATCTAAAAAATTGCATCTATAAAATTGCATCTTAAATTTGCGTCTATAAAATTGCATCTTAAATTTGCATCTCAAAATTTTGCATTATTCACAATTAGTACTAAATTGCATCTATAAAATTTTGCATCTATAAAATTGCATCTAAAAAATTGCATCTATAAAATTGCATCTTAAATTTGCGTCTATAAAATTGCATCTTAAATTTGCATCTCAAAATTTTGCATTATTCACAATTAGTACTAATTGCATCTATAAAATTTTGCATCTATAAAATTGCATCTAAAAAATTGCATCTATAAAATTGCATCTTAAATTTGCGTCTATAAAATTGCATCTTAAATTTGCATCTCAAAATTTCGCATTATTCACAATTAGTACTAAATTGCATCTATAAAATTTTGCATCTATAAAATTGCATCTAAAAAATTGCATCTTAAATTTGCGTCTATAAAATTGCATCTTAAATTTGCATCTCAAAATTGCTACACAAAAATTGCTAAATTTTCTAACTTTTGCTAACTTATGAAATTTGCTAACACTAGCATTACACAAGAATGTTGCAAAACTAACATCTTTCCAAAACAAACATACACAAAACTAACAATTTTACTAACACTAGAAATTTCCTAATAACATTTACTAAATTTCCTAATAACACTAACAATGTCACTAATTCAAAAAAAAAATCAATATGATCCAAAAAAAAATATGGCCGTGGCCTCCTCCTCCACGCCGTGGCCGTACGTGGCCTCCTCCACGCCGTGGCCGTGGCTGTGGCGGCCACCACGCCGTGGCCGTGCCTCCACCACGCGCCACCACCGTGGCGCCCGTGGCCGCCACAACGCGCCACCACGGGGGAGAGCTAGCGAGGAGGGGGCAGAGGACCTACAGCGCGAGGCAGGGGGGCAGCACCTCGGGGCGGCAGCTCCACGCTCGACGGCGTGCGGAGCGGCAGATCGACGGCGCGGCGGAGCAGGGAGCACGCTCGGAGGCAGGCGCGGTGGCACGGTGGATTTTGGCAGCCTGACGGCGTGTCCCTCTGCTTCTGCCCTTCGTCTTCGATGAAAAAATGGCTAAGTCCCAGCCGTGGCTTAAGTAGTGGAGGGACCTTTAGTCGCGGCCCGTGGCTCAAACCGCGACTAAAGGGGGGTCTTTAGTCGCGGCTTGAGCCACGCACCGCGACTAAAGGGGTGGGAGGGCTTTTCGCGTTCCCGCGCGCAATTTGGGCCTTTAGTCGCGGCCCGTGGCTCAAGCCGGGACTAAAGGCCCAAAATTGCGCGCCGAACTCAATTTTTTTTTAACAGAACTATTACCTTTTTTAAACATTTAAACATTTGAATTAAGCAGTTTTTGCATATTTTTGAATCTGAGAAAACTTTCAGCATGAAAAGTGTTTGAATTTGAATACCAATTCAAAACCATTTTCTGTTTTATAAAATAATTATTCTAACTATTCAAACTATTAACCATTTTGCCATTTTGAATTAAAAAATGCATTAATTTTAATATTTTGCATATTTTTGAATCTCACTAAACTTTTAACATGAAAAGTGCTTGAATTTGAATAAGTAATCCAATTCCATTTTCTGTTTTATAAAATAATTATTCTAACTCTACAAACTATTAACAATTTTGCCATTTTCAATTAAAAAATGGATTAACTAATATTTTTTGCATATTTTTTGAATCTCACTAAACTTTCAACATGAAAAGTGTTTGAATTTGAATAAGTAATCCAAAACATTTTTTGTTTTATAAAATAATTATTCTAACTCTACAAACTATTAACAATTTTGCCATTTTCAATTAAAAATGCATTAACTTTTATTTTTTTGATAATAACTAGTTCATCGACCGAATACAAATCATTTGTCCTAACCAATGACAACAGTACAGAATGACAACAGTGGATCATTTGTCCTAACAATCTTAGTCATACTCCTGCCTAGGACTATAATACTCGTCCTCGTAGTCGTCGTCGTCGCTGTCATCGGACGACGCTCGTGGCTCCAACCTCGACGGGTGAGCACGCCTGGACTGGATGTGAGGGTAGCGCAGGCGGGGGTTATCGCCGGCCGTGATGTAGTCCATGACGCTCTGGAGAGTCCAGCCACCCCACCACAGCCGACGGCCTGCCTCGTTGAAGTTCGAAGGAGGCGGGTTTGTCCTCCTCGTACCTGGCGAGCGCCCTCTCACGCCGATTGATGAAGAAGGCGTCCCAAGTCGGGCGGTAGTAGGGATGCCAGCGGGGATCCATCCGCTGCTCCGGCGTGAGCTCGAGGTAGTAGTGATTCGTGATGGCCACCCGGCGCGCCACACCTTGAGGGATAGGAGGGACCGGCACGCCTCCGGCGCTCAGCCACCAGCCGGCGGGGACTTGGTAGCCGGGCGGGCAGGGGTAGTTCGAGGCGCAAAGCGCCTCCACCTCAGGGTAGGTTAGAGTGGGTACGGTGGAAGCCATGGGAGAGTGATGAGTTGCGGATATGAGTTTATAGCTAGGGAATCCGAATGTTTTGTGTTTTGAGCAGAAGAATGAGTGAGGAACCTGGATGAGATGGTGGCCTATTTATAGGCGTCAAGCCGGTTGGTGTTACCAACCGGGACTAAAGAAGCACACGGATCGTGTGTTTCTTTCAAGCGTTTGTGAGCCGTTGGATCAGGGTGCGCCCGCACCACTTCTCCCGTAACGAACCGGCATTCGATCCAAGCAGCGGCAAGACGTCTCTGATGATCTGCAACCGTCCCAACAAGTGTTGGGGAAATACCAGATCATCAAAGACGCCTTGCCGCTGGTTGCCGAAAGTGTTACATAGGTTTCATCACAGTTATGATGGTTGTGAAGTGTACTCCTGCTTCTCTTATAGACATGCCTCTCCGACTGAATACCTAAAGACAGCTGAAACAAAACACCTGGTTTCCCCTAGCTACAGCCCCACAGTGATTCACGGTCGAATGCCTTGGCATTCACTGTGGGGCGTAGCTAGGGAATCCGGATGATTTGTGTTTGAGCATGAGTGAGTAACCTGTCTGAGATGTGGCCTATTAATAGACCGCAAAGCCCTCCTTTAGTCCCGGTTGGTGTACCAACCGGGACTAAAGAAGCACACGGATCGTGTGTTTTTTTCAAGCGCTTGTAAGCCGTTGGATCAGGGGTGTGTTTTTTTTGAAGGCTTGTGAGCTGTTGGATCAGCACTATCACGACCACTTCCCCTGATCCAACGGCTCACAAGCGCTCGAAAGAAACACACCCCTGATCCAACGGCTCACAAGCGCTTGAAAGAAACACACGATCTGTGTGCTTCTTTAGTCCCGGCTGGTAACACCAACCGGGACTAAAGGCGGGCTTTGTGGTCACGACTCGTGTCAGTATGCTCACGAGCCCGACTTGGAGGGTAACACCAAGCAGCGACAAGACGTCTCTGATGATCTGCAACCATCCCAACAAGTGTTGGGGAAATACCAGATCATCAAAGACGCCTTGCCGCTGGTTGCCGAAAGTGTATGCAGGGAATCCGAATGCCCTGCATACCAAATGAACTACAATGAGTACACACTGAGTGCCGAACATGTCCGAGAGGTGGGCTATATATAGGGTCGTCTGGCTCACGAAGTGGTCGTGATAGTGCTGATCCGAACGCTCACAAGCCCTCAAAAGAAACACACCGCTGATCCAACGGCTCACAAGAGTTCGAAGGAAACACACGATCCGTGTGCTTCTTTCATCCCGGTTGGTAGGCGGGCTCAAAAGAAACACACCGCTGATCCAACGGCTCACAAGCGCTTGAAGGAAACACACGACTGTGTGCTTCTTTAGTCCCGGTTGGTAACAGGCGGGCTCAAAAGAAACACACCGCTGATCCAACGGCTCACAAGCGCTTGAAGGAAACACACGATCCGTGTGCTTCTTTAGTCCCGGTTGGTAACACCAACCGGGACTAAAGGCGGGCTCAAAAGAAACACACCGCTGATCCAACGGCTCACAAGCGCTTGAAGGAAACACACGATCCGTAACACCAACCGGGACTAAAGGCGGGCTTTGAGTCATGTGTCCTCCCCCAGCGCAGCCCTGAATGTCCTCCCACAGCGCCGCCCTGGTCACGTCTCCTCCCCCAGCGCTGCCGTGGAGGTCTATATGTATTGTCGCCGATGGGGTAACCCTAATCCACCATTCCTGGACACGAACGCATCGTCTCCACGAGATGGATCCGCCACGCCCGCCGCAACGCCTTCTGGACGAGGTCGAGCATGCTCGGCAGAGCGCGCTTGGGCGCTACCGCGGGAGCCTATCCCGCTGTAGCGCCCCGACCCCAGAACTATACAGTGATGTTGTGTGTCACCGGTTAAGCGATACAACCGGAGGTTACGGATTTACCAATCACCGGCCAAAACCTTTGGCAGGCGTTGCTCGGGATCACCGGCAACGCAACACCCCGATTGATGCCTTAACACAGGCACAACTATCAATGCATAATAGAGAGATCAAGTCTTGTGGAACAACTGGCACATCACAGACTCTACGACTCAAAGCATTATAGTTCAACTCTTATAATAGAGAAAGATAGCAAATTACAACCAGAGGTCACAGACCAAACAGTACAACATGCAGAAGCGAATTAGGTTGTTCTAAACAACAAGATCCAAATATGGCCTAAGAGGCCTACAAACAAACATCACAGTGCCAGCTGTCCCGAGATGTCCCAAGCTGCCACCTGGGAACCCCAGACTACTCGTCAACGTCCACGAAGAACCCACCTTCGAGGTCGGTGAAGTCCTCCACTGAAATAAACAAACGACGTTGAGTTGGACGAACTCTTGCAAGATTAATTAGAGCTACTAGCTCGATGATTGGCTTACAAAAGGGTTTTATGGCTGTTTTGCATAAAGCTAGTTTTCTTTATAAAAGACATAACTCCATGGCATCGACTAGTCAGAATATTTTTAAAGGGGGTAAGGAGTGAACTCTTTTCTTTTAATCATTTCCATCAACAACCAACATTCAATTCACCTGTCTACAAAGGCACCTCCCCGAATCACCCTCGAGGAAGTCAACCTTGCATTCTTGGTAGTACCTCTAGTACTCAGTTTTTAATCATTCCGTTCAAGTTCTTCTATGATCTTATCATCCATTCCCAAGTGTCGTCCTTAACCGCGGACACGGCTTTTCGAAAAGATTTAACCCTGCAGGGGTGTACTATTTTTAACCACCGG
Organism: Poa pratensis; assembly: GCA_947311845.1. Taxonomy (NCBI): domain Eukaryota; kingdom Viridiplantae; phylum Streptophyta; class Magnoliopsida; order Poales; family Poaceae; genus Poa; species Poa pratensis. The sequence goes on from CAMZMU010000082.1 coordinate 17,985,002, forward strand.
TACCGTCCGGCTCATTGCCGATGCAATCAACTCTCTTCCGGGAAGAGCCGGCTGAGTGGGCGCGGTTACAACCTTTACCTCGTTCGGGACTAACCCAGGATCATCAGTGGCGGTAGGACAGGTTCAGTGCCTCCAACACCCTGTCCCGCGGCCACTCATTTTCCTAGACACCACCATCCTCATCCCGTTCTTGACCACCATCATCACGCACGCGCAAATGGAAGCCCGAACTAGAGGACCCTCGGCTAGCCCTTCACAAGTTAGTCGGTCGACGGGGGCTCCATATACCCCACCGATGGAAGCACGCTCGGTCTTGGTTCAGGAGGTAAAGAACTCGCACCTAGGCGATGAGAACGAGACAAAGCACCACCAAACCATAGTGGCCTCTCATCCCCGCCTTTAAGCATGTTTATTAATTTTTAGTCTCCGCATTTCTCCACCATCATCCTGACATTCCATCACCTGTTTCAACATTGAAATCTCCACCGGAGACCTAAGCATTTAACTAAGCATGGCTAAGCATAAGCATATCATAGTTGATTAACTCAGGCCGACAGTACAATCCTATGGATAATAGGAGGGGAAACAGGTAATGGCATTGGAAACATAATGCATCTATAGGATACTCTAATCCAACCAAATTGACATTTGGAACCGCATGCAATATTATAGTTGAGAAAATATTTGCGGAAAACATAGGAGGAGACATGCTCAGAGTGGGGATTACGCTTGCCTTGTTGATACGGCTGGTAATAGGGATCGTCACGATACGGTGGTGGCACTTCAACTCCTTGATCTACCGATGCACAAACAACACCGGAAAGGAACAAATAAATACCACGAACACAACAGGTGCAATGCAGAAACATGATGACGTGACATTTTAATGTACTGAACTTATTATAAGCTATCTAGCAATTTTAAATGGGGTACGACGATACCTACTTTAACTAGGGAAGAGAGGTACCCCACATTTAACTTAGTGATTCTAATACTACTAAAAGTCTAGTATTGTAATTGTGATCAAGTATGCATGATGATGATGCTTCTGGATAGTTCACGTTTTTCTGAGCATTTTGCTATATTACACACAATTTTCTGATGAACCAAATACAAGTTAGTACATTTATAAACTCCCTCTTTTAAACATGTGCTTTTAATAAGTTATTTTCAACAACAATAAAATTAATTACCCAAATTCGAAAGAGAGAGATGAAACAGGAAATTCATTAGGTACTGATCAAAATCGGATTATCCGGTACACCTTGGGCTCGGATTATCCGAGGGAGGGAAAAATTTGAGTACTGGATCCCGTCGGACTATCTGGTTCGAACCGAACTCAGATTATCCGATGGAGGGGTATTGTGTGGTTTGGAGGTACTGGAAGGAAGCGGATTATCCGGTCGGAAGCGACTCGGAATATCCGACGCACGGCAAAATCACGGGCGACGGCGAACTACGGCGAGAGAGGGAGGGAGACGAGGTCCAGGCGGACGTAGTGCTCACCCTCAACTCGTGGTGGTGCTCAGTAGGGGCGGAGATGGACGGGAACGACCGGAATCGCTCGTGGAAGCTCCGGCCGTGGTCGAAGAAGAACGGGCGGCGACGGCGATTGCGGGCTCTCCGGCTCGATTCCTTCGGCGGAGAGGTAGCAGGCGACGCGGCGGAGCTTCCGGTATCCTTCGATTTGCTCGGGGACTCCTCAATCGACGGCGATGAGCTCGGAGGCCATGGCGGCTAGGGCTCGCTCGTGGGGAGAAAAATGGGGAGCGAGGGAGCAGGTGAGAGGATAGGGTAGGAGGAGCGGGGCGGCCTCGTGGTGCTCTTCTTCTCCTCACGGCGCGGCAGGAGGGCGCGGGCCCAGTGGCGAGCTCGCCACTGGCGCCATGCCGTGAGCTGGAGCTACAGGAAGAAGACGCCTGAAATTGCAGAAAAGCCCCTGGCAGATTTGTTTCTATCACCAATAGGTCCTTTTCAGTTTTCTTTTTAAAACCTTTTAAAACCAGCAGCACTTTGGAGATTTAATTGAGGCACTTAGACTCATTCAAAAATTATGAGAATATTCAGGTAGCCTCCCCCTAACATATAGAGGCTCCACAAAAATTGGGGTTTAAAAATAAAATGTATTGGACAACATTTGGTCATAGGGTTTGGGTATGTTATTTATTTTATAAATCCCATTTGATATTCCTTCAGAATTTTAAAGCAAGTGAACAATTGTTAATTGTGAACTCTTGGAGCTTCCTTGACAAATATGTTAACTTGATAACTTCACTGTGTCAATTCAACAACAATTCCCTAACCAAACAATAATTCCCTAACCAAAAGTTAAAGGTTCCAAGTGGTACACATTGATGCATGGATGCCATGATGCATGAGAAAGGAAAAGCGAAAATTTTATTCACATTTTAGGTTCCCAAAAATTTGGGCTGTTACACCCGCCGTATGCCCACGAGCCCGGCGTGGAGGGGATCCACGACACCTCCACCACGCGCCGCACCTCCACCAGGCGCCGCCGCTCCTCCCGCCGAGGAGGAGGACGACGACTTTGACTGGAGCGACGACGGGGAAGAGGGCTGTGGGTTGCAGATACAGGAGGCCATGGAAGCCTCCTTCCAGTCTGTCTGCAACGACCGTGTCCAGCGAGCCAAGACTGCCTACCAGCTCAAGGCGAAGGAGGCTTCCGAGCTGGATTTGGCGCTGAAAGAGTCATCCTCCATGGCTCGTGCCCTCCGCCGCAAACGTGCGCGCGAGAACCGGGCGGCCGCGAATGGGGCTGGCTCCTCCCGCCGTTCCCCCTAATCCTACGGCCTCCGACCCAACAAGTCCGTTTATGTAGTATGTAACCATGTTATGAAAACTGTTCGTGATGTTTAATAATGTATTAAACCTTTGTCAGGTTTAATACTCCTTTGTCAGGTTATTTATAGGCAGAAAACTATTCGTGATGTTTAATACGGCATCCTTCCAGTCTGTCTGTGACGACCGTGTCCAGCGAGCCAAGACTGCCTACCAGCTCAAGGCGAAGGAGGCTTCCGAGCTGGATTTGGCGCAGAAAGACTCATCCTCCATGGCTCGTGCCCTCCGCCGCAAACGTGCGCGCGAGAACCGGGCGGCCGCGAACGGGGCTGGCTCCTCCCGCCGTTCCCCCTAATCCTACGGCCTCCGACCCAACAAGTCCGTTTATGTAGTAATGTAACTGTGTTATGAAAACTGTTCGTGATGTGTAATAATGTATTAAACCTTTTATGTAACTGTATGAGATGTTGATAAGGATGATTTTCATAAATATTGAAACAATTAAATTAAGTATAAAATAAAAATAAACTAGAGCAAAAAAAACAATTCAAAAAGCATGTAAATCAAAGGATATAAAAGAAAACAGAAAAAGAAACTAGTCCAAAACTGACAAATAATTTTGAATTCAAAAAAACATCCCCATCTAATACATTATTACACATCACCAACATCCCCATCTAATACATATGGTCACTTGTTTTCTAAAATGCCTTGGAGGCCATGAACCCTTGCCTATGATCGCTTCGGCCGTAACCATGGAGCATCTTCATCATTTAACAGGATGCTTGGGTCAGTTTTCACTGTGAAGGGCGGAATTTCATGAAACATATTATAATCTGCTGACATGTCTGTCTTGTCCTCACTCCCACGATGTTTTTTTTCCCTGAAAGAACTATGTGGCTTTGGCTCATCGGACGATGTATTCTTTTGCTTATCTTTTCTTTTTTCGGTTTGGTAGACATGTCCTTCACATAGAAAACCTGAGCCACATCATTGGCTAGGACGAATGGTTCGGTGTGGTACCCAAGATTCTTGAGATCCACTGTTGTCATTCCGTACTGCGGGTCTACCTTTACCCCGCTAGCTGTCAGGTTGACCCATTTGCACCGAAATAAAGGGACCTTAAAAGTAGGTCCATAGTCAAGTTCCCATATCTCCTCTATGTACCCATAATATGTGTCCTTCTGCCCATTGTCGTCTGTTGCATCAAAGCGGACACCACTGTTTTGGTTGGTGCTCTTTTTATCTTGGGCGATCGTGTAAAATGTATTCCCATTTATCTCGTACCCTTGGAAAGTACATATAGTCGAAGATGGACACCTGGCCAACAAGTACAGCTGATCTCCAACAATGGTGTTATTCATGAGATGTGTCTGCAACCAACTGCCGAAAGTCTTCTCGTGTTCCCCTTTAATCCAGGAGTCAGCCTTCCCGGGTTTTCGGAGCGTAGAATATTCTTGTGTCTCTCGATATACGGAGCCACCACGGTGGAATTGTGTAGAACTGTGTAGTGTGCTTGAGTGAAAGAATGCCCGTCCCTACATACCGTTGCTTTCCTTCCTAGTGTGCCTTTTCCAGTCAGCCTCCCCTCATACCGAGATTCAGGAACACCAATCGGCTTAAGGTCAGGAAGAAAGTCAACACAAAACTCAATGACCTCCTCTGTTCCATAGCCCTTGGAGATGCTTCCTTCTGGCCTAGCACGGTTACGAACATATTTCTTTAAGACTCCCATGAACCTCTCGAAGGGGAACATATTGTGTAGAAACACAGGACCGAGAATTCTAATCTCTTCGACTAGGTGAACTAGGAGGTGCGTCATAATATTGAAGAAGGATGGCGGGAACAACAACTCGAAGCTGACCAGACATTGGACCACATCAATCTGTAACCCTGATAGACTTTCTCGATCGATTACCTTCTGAGAAATTGCATTGAGGAATGCACATACCTTCACAATGGCCAGTCGAACATTTTCCGCTAGAATTCCCCTCAATGCAACCGGAAGCAATTGCGTCATAAGCACGTGGCAGTCATGAGACTTTAGGTTTTGGAATTTTTTCTCTTTCATATTTACTATTCCCTTTATATTCGACGAGAAGCCAGACGGGACCTTGATACTGAAAAGGACTTCAAAAAAGATTTCCTTCTCTTCCTTGGTAAGAGCGTAGCTGGCAGGCCCTTGAAACTGCCCTGGATGCATGCCGTCTCGTCCTTTATGACGTTCCTGGTCCTCCCGTGCTTCCGGTGTATCTTTTGACTTCCCATACAAGCCCAGGAAGCCTAGAATATTCACGCAAAGATTCTTCGTCAGGTGCATCACGTCGATTGCGGAGCGGACCTCATGGACTTCCCAATAGGGTAGCTCCCAAAATATAGATTTCTTCTTCCACATGGGTGCGCGCTTATCAGCGCCGTTCGGAACAGGTTGGCTGCCAGGACCCTTTCCAAAGATTACTTTTAAATCCTTGACCATACCAAATACTTCAGCACCAGTACGGGTGACAGGCTTCGTCCGGGTTTCTGCCTTGCCATTGAAATGCTTGCCTTTTTGCCTTAAGGGATGCTTGGGCGGAAGAAAACGACGATTGTACGGGTACACATTCTTCCTACATTTGTCCAGATATATACTTTCTGTCTGATCCAAACAGTGCGTGCATGCATTGTATCCCTTGTTCGTCTGTCCTGAAATGTTACTAAGAGCAGGCCAATCATTGATGGTTACGAAAAGCAACGCTCGTAGGTCAAATGTCTCCTGTTTGTGCTCATCCCACACACTTACACCTGGTTTGGCCCACAACTGCAAAAGTTCATCGACTAATGGCCTTAGGTACACATCAATGTCGTTGCCGGGTTGCTTCGGGCCTTGGATGAGCACTGGCATCATAATGAACTTCCGCTTCATGCACAACCAAGGAGGAAGGTTGTAGATACATAGAGTCACGGGCCAGGTGCTGTGACTGCAGCTCTGCTCCCCAAAAGGATTCATGCCATCTGTACTTAGACCAAACCATAAGTTCCTTGCGTCACCTGCAAAGTCCCCGAACTCTCTCTCGATTTTTCTCCACTGCCGACCATCAGCGGGGTGCCTCAACTTGTCGTCTTTCTTACGGTCTTCCATGTGCCATCGCAACAACTTGGCATGCTCTTTGTTTCTGAACAGACGTTTCAACCGTGGTATTATAGGAGCATACCACATCACCTTGGCAGGAACCCTCTTCCTGGGTGGCTCGCCCTCAATATCACCAGGGTCATCTTTTCTGATCTTATACCGCAATGCAGTGCATACCGGGCATTTATCCATATTCTCGTACTTCTCACCGCGGTAGAGGATGCAGTCATTAGGGCATGCATGTATCTTCTGCACGTCTAATCCTAGAGGGCAGACAAGCTTCTTTGCTTCGTACGTGCTGGCGGGCAATTCGTTCTTTCTTGGAAGCATCTTCTTCATTAGTACCAGCAACTTTTCAAATGACGAGTCAGTCACACCGGTCTCTGCCTTCCACTTCAGCAATTCCAGTGTGCTACCCAGCTTCTTCTGGCCATCTTCACAAGTTGGGTACAACAATTTGTTGTGGTCCTGTAACATCTGCTCGAACTGCAACCTCTCCTTTTCTGTGTCGCAGCCTCGCCTTGCATCAGAAATGACCCGACCAAGATCATCAGCGGGCTCATCTGGTGCCCGTTCTTCACCCTCTTCTTCTTCATTGTCTTCCATTTCGGTATCAGCGTATTCAGGGAACATAGATCGGTAGTTGTCATCATCGTTCTCTTCTTCATCGCCGTCTTCCATCATAACCCCTCTTTCTCCGTGCTTGGTCCAAACATTATAGCCGGACATGAAACCGGACCGAAGCAGGTGGCTCTGAATGACTCTTGAGGAAGTGTGATCCTTCTCATTCCGACATTCAACACATGGACAAATCATAAAGCCATCCCGCCGCTTGTTCGCCTCGGCCGCAAGGCGAAAAGAACGCACGCCTTCTCTGTAAGCGGCAGAGCGTCGGTCACCGTACATCCATGGATGGCTCATCTGCATCATAGAACTATATATCAAACGCAATCACGATGCTAAAATTAGTACCGCGCGGTCTAAACGAGAAAATAGTTGCTAACCTTTTAGGACACTTGGAAACAAAGAGGAGGAAGCTTAAGTGTGGCTCGGGCACCTCATATCATGTTTGTCTTGTGTGAACTCAAGTGGCATCGCTCTAACAGGCATTTCACCGAACACCTCTAGTGCATATGAAGAAAAAAAAACTAGCACAAACCTACACCACCTCCCACCAGGAAAAAAACAAGAGAGAGGGGAGAGGGGCTGCCATATATATAGGGCCAGACCATTAGTCCCGGTTTGAGATACAAACCGGGACTAAAGGGGGGCACCAGGCCGTAGCAGGCCGCAGACCCCTTTAGTCCCGGTTTGTATCTCAAACCGGGACTATTGGGCCCTAACGAGCCGGGACTAAAGGGTGCCGTACGCTTCGGCGTTTTCGGGGCGACGTGTCCGGACCATTAGTCGCGGCCCAGGCCGCGGCCGGGACTAATGGCCCGGACGAAAGGGCTGTTTTCTACTAGTGTCCAACAGGGACGTCGTCGACTGGTTGACTCCAAGCCTAATACTCATTGCGGTAATCATCACTCCAATCTTGATCTGTTACCCATCAGGGATGTTCCAATATAAAATGAAAAGCAAGGCATAAGTACATGTCGTACTTAACAAGCATAGCAAGGGGTTATGAGGCTCAAAAAGCTAACACTGGTTGAACTGCGGTTAGCTTTTAAGTTGTCAAGTTTTAATCCTTACTCTAAGCATTTAGTTTTGCATAACCCAAGTATAAACCACATAAATAAATAATTCAGCAGCAGCAGCTCATAAACAATTATCATATTAATCATGTTTCTATTCCGAAGTGGTTTTCCGGGCCGCTCGTAACCGTGAGCACGGCTGTTATAACAGTTTTACACTCTGCAGAGGTTGTACACTTTCACTGTGAGTCATGCTATTCAAATGCATGGGTTAATTATGTCCAAACACCGAATATCATATAAAGCTACTTAGAAGTTCATCTAACTGGGCAGGGCCGCAGGGTCATCAGATATAGGATCACCTCTTTCAAACCAAATAGCGAAATAAAGACAACAGGCCGCTTACCCAGCTAATCCTCAAGCCGCTTACCCAGCCAAGCCCAACGAAAGAGGCCACCCTATACCCAACTCGCAGTATCCTCTAGGCCAGCTAGAAAAGTTCTTCTAAGTACCTAAAGCCAGAGCCATGTAGCCCCCACAGTTGTACGGTAAGTCCCAGCTTTTGCCAGAGGATAAGTCCTTATGGAGGGTTATGAGCATCAAGTAAAAGCAAGAGCTCTTTTACCCTATACCAATGTTGCTAAAAAGTCACCTTTTAATCATCATTGCATATATCCATTATTCATGATTATTAATAGAGCACTAGCAAGAACTACCCATATGCATATCAACCCATAGGTAACAAGGTATGAAGGTAACAATTGCTAGGCAAGTCCTTAAAGGCAATCAATTCAGACACATGCAACATGATTAAGTGATTAAGGTGAATAGGACAACAAGGATGATCCCAAGCTATACTTGCCTTGATCAAAGGGCTCCTGAAACTCCTATTGGTCCTGCTGATCCTGCTGGTCGTAGACGAACTCTTGATCACCAACGAAAGCCTCACTGTCTATACTCGATCAACATCACCAAAGCAGCAACATACAATCATCCGAGCAATCATACACGAGGCAAACAAATAGATCTAATTAGAACAGTACACCAACAGAGAGAAACAGTTTTGAAAAGTGTACAAAACTAATCTACTCGTTACTAGGATCACATAGACGCGAAGATCACGAAAAACGGAGCTAGGATGAAAAAGTTACGAATAAAACACGTTTTCCTAGGGGATGAATAGATTGAATCTAAACTTGAAATTTAAAGTTCAAAAACATGATCAAGGATTGGATGAACAGATAGATCTCGACGAGATGAATCCAACGCAACTTGAACGGGTCAATTTGGACTTAAAACGAAGAAGTTATGGGTTTTTGAAGGCAGTGGCAATTTTGTAAATAACTTGAACTCTAATTTGAATCTGATAAAAAGAAAATACGTTTTCAAAACAAGAAAGCATAAACTGAGAAGACGTATTTGGACTGCGGGTTGAGATCTGAAAAATTGTAAGGGCCTAATTGCAAAACAACCGGCCGAACCGGTATCGACCAATTATGGCCGTTGGATTAGCGAGGAAGGGCCAGGATCAGATCTGGGAGGGCTGGCGGCGCGGCTGGCTGGGGAAGAAGGCGACACGGCGGCGGCCATCGCCGGACTTCGCCGGATTTCATTGACCGGGCGTTCCAGAGCTCTAGAGCTTGCGGGGCTGGTACGGTTCGACTCGGGATGGAACGGCGGACTCACCAGGGATGTTTGTGGTGTCGGGGACGGTACGGGACTGCCACGGGATGTCGGGCGGCGGCGGTGGAGCTCCTGAGCGATCCGGTGAGATGGCGTGAGCGAAACAGGGCAAACCAAGGGGGAAGAAGAGGCTCGGCGACTTCGCGAGCTCGAGACGAACCTCGGCGACTCACCCGCGAAGCGACTTTGGCGGCAGGCGCAGCGAATCGAGGGCGGCGGCGGGTTTGGACTCCTCGACGGCGCGCGGCGAGCTTGATTCGAGGCATGTTAGCTGATGCTGCGACTTGAGGGAGGGAAAGCAGACGCGGAGGCCGGTATATATTGCCAGGGAGAAGCGTGGGGCGCACGGGGACGCACGCAGAGCTCGGCCGCACTCGTTGGCCGGCGCAGCAGTGTCCGCTGCGGACACGGGAGGAAGAAGAAGGCGCGGGTCCCACCTATCGGCGTGAGAGGGAGAGGGGGAAGGCCGGGCGCGCGCTCGCTGGATCACTGGGCCGGCTTTCTCGGCCCAAGAGGGAGGGAGAAGAAGAGGCCTCCTGCGCGGTGATGGGAGTGGGCCGGGGAAAGAAGACCGGGCCGGCGCCGTGACTTGCGGGCTGGCCTGGCTGCTTCTCTGTGTTGGGCCAGGAAAAGAAAATGGGCCGAGGGAGTGGGAGGAGGCCGCGGGCCAGAAAAACAATAGAAGGAGAGGGCGGCCGGCCTGAGGTGTTTTGCGGGCTGGGCTGGTTTCCACATAGAGGGGAAGAAAGGAGGGTTTTGCTCTTTTTTTTTCAAAACCTTTTGAACTCAATTCCCAAAACCAAATGAAATCCAAATTGAATCAAACAAAAACCAGTCCACTCAAAATAAAATATGCAACAACATGAATACTCAAACATGTTTCTATGCTTATATTTAATTTTATTTTTATAAATATTATTATTTACCTATATTTGAATGTCCACAAAAATGCATAATTAAATCAATTAAACTATTTTTAAATTGAGCAAATTTTAGGGTGTTACAAATCTACCCCCTTATCCTCGAGATTGAGCTGCTTACTCAAACAACTGTGGATATGATTTTCTTAATTCCTCTTCTCTTTCCCAAGTAGCCTCTACTTCTGAATACCGATTCCACTAAACCTTACACATCTTAATAGCTCTGCTCCTTGTAATTCTTTCTGCCGTGTCCAAAATTTTAACCGAAAACTCTTCATAAGTAAGATCCTCTTCAACTGTCAATTCTTCTAGTGGTATTTGCTCTTCAGGTACTCGCAAACACTTCTTTATTTGAGATACATGGAACACATCATGTACCCCAGCCAAATTACCAGGCAGTTCCAACTGATATGCCACTTCTCCACGTCTCTCGGGTATCTTGAAAGGACCAATATACCTTGGTGCTAACTTTCCCTTCATGTTGAACCTTTTCACACTTCTCATAGGAGATACTTTCAGATAGACATAATCTCCTACTTCAAAACTTAATTCTCTTCGTCGATTATCTGCATAGCTCTTCTGATGAGTTTGTGCCAGTCTCAAGTTCTCCCTAATCAACCTGACTTGTTCCTCAGCATTCCTGAGCACATCTGGTCCAAAGACTTGACTTTCACCCGTTTGATTCCAGAACAACGGTGTTCTACACTTACGCCCATACAATGCTTCAAACGGTGACATCTTCAGACTATTCTGGTGACTGTTGTTGTAAGAGAACTCTGCATACGGTAAACTTTTATCCCAACTAGTACCATACTGCAATGCACAAGCTCTCAACATATCCTCTAGAATCTGATTGAGCCTTTCTGTCTGTCCATCAGTCTGAGGATGATATGATGTACTGAAATTCAACTTCGTTCCCAAAGATTTATGCACTTTCCTCCAGAAGATAGACGTGAACTGCGTACCTCTATCAGACATAATCTTCTTAGGAACTCCATGCTGACATACTATTCCTTCCATGTACAGCTCTGCTAATCTAGCCCCACTATAGGTAGTCTTGACAGGCAAAAAGTGAGCAACTTTAGTGAGACGATCCACTATTACCCATATCGAATCATAACCTTGCTGAGTACGTGGTAATCCCAGTATGAAGTCCATTCCGACTTCTTCCCATTTCCATTCAGGAATCTTCATTGGTTGCAACAAACCAGCAGGTCTCTGATGCTCAGCTTTCACTCTCTGACAGGTGTCACATATGGCTACATACTCAGCCACATCTCTCTTTAATCCATACCACCAGTACTTCTCTTTAAGATCTAGATACATCTTAGTACTTCCAGGATGAATAGAATAGGCTGACTCATGTGCCTCACGTAGAATTGTATCACGAATGGCTTTAACCTCAGGCACACATATCCTTTTACCAAACCATAGAGTACCATTCTCATCTATTCCGAAGCCAGGTGCTTTACCAATCACTACATTCTCAGCTATCTCCTTTAGCTTTTCATCCTCTAACTGACCCTTACGTATTTCCTGCTCCAACATAGGAATCACTTCTATCTCCACAGCACTAGCAACAATACCAAGATTCAGATGTTGCAACTCTGCACACAACTCTTCTGCCTCTGGTCATAAATTACGATTGTTGTCATATTTCTTCCTGCTAAGAGCATCAGCTACAACATTTGCTTTACCAGGATGATAGTGTACCTCCAGATCGTAATCCTTGATTAACTCTAGCCAGCGACGTTGTCTTAAATTTAGATCCGTCTGAGTGAATATATACTTCAAGCTCTTATGATCGCTGTAGATATCACTCTTGTGACCAATCAGATAGTGTCTCCAGATCTTCAATGCATGAACCACAGCTGCTAACTCTAGATCATGAGTAGGATAATTTAACTCATGCTTCCTCAACGGTCTCGATGCATATGCAACCACTCTACCTTCTTGCATAAGAACACATCCCAATCCTTGACGAGACGCATCACAGTAGATGGAGAAATTCTTGCTCAAATCTGGAAGGATCGGCACTGGGGCAGTAGTCAATCTTTTCTTCAACTCTTCAAAGCTAGCTTGACACTTGGTAGACCATTCAAACTTAGCACTCTTCTCAAGTAAAGCAGTCATGGGCTTAGCAAGCTTGGAGAAACCTTCAATGAATCTTCGATAATAACCAGCCAAACCAAGAAAACTGCGAATCTCACTTACATCAGTAGGCGGCTTCCAATTCAGCACATCCTTCACTTTGCCTGGATCCACTGCTATTCCACCATTAGAGACAACATGACCCAGAAAAGAAACTTCTTTCAGCCAAAACTCACATTTACTGCGTTTAGCATACAACTTATGCTCTCTAAGGTTCTGCAAAACCAATCTGAGATGTTCAGCATGTTCAGCTTCTGTCTTGGAGAATACCAGAATATCATGAATGAAAACCACCACGAATTTATCGAGATACTCCATAAACACTTTGTTCATCATATACATAAAGTAGGCAGGTGCATTGGTCAATCCGAAGGACATAACAGTGTACTCATACAAACCATACCTCGTCGTGAAAGCTGTCTTTGGTATATCTGAATTATGAATCTTCAATTGATGATAACCGGATCGCAAATCAATCTTAGAGAACACACAAGCACCTCTCAACTGATCAAACAAATCATCAATTCTAGGCAACGGGTACTTGTTCTTGATGGTTACCTCATTGAGTGACCCATAATCAACACACATACGCTGAGATCCATCCTTCTTGTCAACAAAGATCACTGGAGCTCCCCAACGTGAAGCACTAGGACGTATAAATCCTTTCTCAGACAACTCCTTTAATTGTTTCTTAAGTTCTTCTAGTTCATTAACCCCCATTCTATATGGTCTCTTAGCTATAGGTGCAGTGCCAGGTAATAATTCAATTATAAACTCAATATCACGGTCAGGTGGCATACCTGGTGTTGACGGTAGATAAATATTAATTTTAACCGTCAACATAGCATGAGAAAAGGATTAAAGCATGAACACCATCTAGTTATAGGGGTTATACTAACGGAATTCCACGAGTTTTGGTGATTGTCTATTTCTGCAGGGGGTTATCAGAAAAGAACCAAAAGAGGCCCACATGTCAGATTTACATAGAGAGAATACCACGTCCATCAACTCAAGAATACTCTAGAAGACTCGAGGAGGCACCCCTGCGAAGTTGGGCCCACCTGGCAGCCAGGCAGGGGCGGGCGCCCAGGCCACGTGGGCGGCCGCCCGACCATCTCCACCAATCAGGAGCAACCTCGCGGATCCTACCTCCACCGACTTTGAGGATGAATAATAACCGTCCATATAGGTCGGTTTGATCCAAGGGCTGTGGTGCATCCTAGGGGGCTATAAATAGAGGGCCCCTGGCCCCTGGAGGAAGAGAGATAGAGATGAAGAGAAGAAGAGAAGAGAAGAGAAAGAGTTCATCTCCAGAGAAGCCCTAGAGCCACCATCTCAATTAGAGCTCCATAGTTTAGTAGCATAGCTACATAGGAATAGATCTAGAGGAAGTCAAGCCTAGCTTGGAGTCCGAATCTGTCAGCGTTCTTGGTAATTTCTTCTACTTTATTATAATATTCATTATTGTTCTTGCTACTATGAATAGTACTTTATTCTATTCTAATATATCAGATATGACTTTGCTCTATTTGCTTATGTTCTCAATTATATCGTTCTTAGTTTACTTTGATTATATGCTTAGCACAGTTGGACTAGAATTATGTTTATGCATAGGATCGTATAGCGCTTGCTCATTAGATCGATGGGTGAGTGGTAAATATTGTGTAGGCGTGGTGCCTAGACCGTATTTATCTGCGATTGCACCCTATATTCCGGATCGCGAGGTAGATCGCGGGAGTGACAGTCCTGTTGAGTCCTTTGTAGCCCTCCTCCCGAGTATAGGACTAGTAGAACACCACTATTACAGGGAAGTGATTGCTCTGTTCATGATCTTTCTTGGTAATATCACTATGCATAGATGTAACCTTTTCCCGCATGATTGCTAGGTGTAATTGCACTAATCATTGTATGCTTTGACTTTATAGTTAGAATGACTTAGGATTTATTCTTGTAGATCGTCCTAGTCCATGCTAGTGTTCTAAACTTAGAGTACTCTATTGAGATGATTATCATTATTTTATGTGGCTATATGCTCTCATTTACCATTTCTCATTTACCATTCATTTATATATATTATTATTTTATGTGACACTTACCCTGTATGAGAAGATAGATAAAGACATGGTTAAGCTCTCCATTATCACATGCAGTGCTCATTGCTCATTATCCACAAGCATTCCCTTCCCAGTGGTAAAAATATAAATAATGATACCTGGTTTACTCCCGGTTAAAATGCTACATCGGTATTATCTGTGCGCTTGCGGATTCCTTATTCATTTCTAGAAAACATATGCATTTAATACCAGCACCTCTGGCGCCATGCTGGGGATGACAACCTAGCTTAAGTGGTGTTAGAGGTGTCAACAAGCATTTTTGGCGCCGTTGCCGGGGAAGGTTGATAGCTTACCAACTGGATAATGAGCATCACTGCATCTACTAATGTGATTGAGAACCATCCACCCTTCTCTACTCATACAGACTTACCCTTGTCTTTTGTCTATGTTACATATCATATGCAGGGTAATGTATGAACAGGTTCGATCTTCCAGAAAACTACATTGATAATCCAGAAGCTTTAATCAGGAAGACCAAGGCCAAGTTGAGAAAGCACCAATCATCATCATCATCGTCTCAGCCTGCCTGTCCTACTGAGAAGGAAGATCCACGTGTCGTTCGAAGCTTGACACCAGCATTCGAAGTCATGGCTAACAAATCACTCCGTGAGTTCTCAGCTCCCACTACGGACAACATCCGTACTGGACCAGCTGCGGACATCGACAAGTCTTTTGAGCTCAAGCCTGCACTTATCAACATGGTGCAAGCAAGTCAGTTCTGTGGGAAGCCCCATGAAGATGCTAGTGCTCATCTCCAACACTTCCTGGAGATTTGCAGCACTTTCACTATCAAGGACGTCCCCAGAGATGCCATATTACTTCGCCTTTTCCCATTCTCACTCTTGGGAAGAGCGAAGCAGTGGTTTTACGCCAACAAGGAGAAGAATACTACCTGGGCACTTTGTTCCACCAATTTCTTGGCGAAGTTCTTTCCCATGGGCAAGACCAATGCTCTCCGTGGGAAGATATCGAGTTTCTAGCAACAACATGATGAGACTGTTCCAGAAGCCTGGGAGCGCTTTCAAGACTACATCCTCGAATGTCCTCATCATGGGATGGAGAATTGGTTGCTCATGCAGACCTTCTATCATGGACTCAGCAACAGCACTCGTGAAACCATGGATGCTGCTGCTGGAGGTGCATTCTTATCACTCACCATACCTCAAGCCACAGCTCTTGTGGAAAAGATGGCCTCCAACCAAGGTTGGAGTGAAGAGAGAACTCAGACCCGCAAGAGAGGTGGAGGGATGCACCAGCTCAAGGATGTAGACATGTTGTCTGCCAAGATGGACCTGCTGATGAAGAGGCTCGATGAGAGAGCCACTGAGAAGAAAGAAGTCATGCACATTCATGATTCTCGCATGACTTGTGAAGAGTGTGGAGAGACTGGGCATACAGGTGCTAACTGCCCAGAGATAAAGGAGGACGTGAACTACCTCAACAACAATTACTACCGTCCTCAGCAAAATCAAGGTTGGAATCAGCAGCAGAGGCCTAACTACGCAGGTAACTACTCAGGTAACTACCAAGGTAATAATTCTTCTTACAATAATTTCAACCAGCCACCTTTAAGAGAGTTAGTGCTTAACCAGGGCAAGTTAATGGATAACCTGTCAAAGAAGCTAGCATCCAATGATAAAACTTTAGAAACAATTAATAATAGAATGGATAGTTTTTCCAATGCTATAAAGAATCAGCTTAGCTTCAATAAAATGCTAGAATCTCAGTTGCAACAGCTTGCCAACTTTGTTCCCTCCGTCGACCAAGGTAAGATTCCGGGGCAACCGGAAGGGTTTAGAAACTGCAAATCTTGTAGACATATTCGATGCAGGAAACTATTGGAGTGACCCTCCTAGAGGATCATGGATTGACTCGACTCTGCCAATCAAGAAAGGCGATCTAGGGAGACCGGTTGTTCCGATCTCCATTGGAAGTATCAACATCAACGAGGCAATCTGTGACTTCGGCGCGAGCATCAATGTCATGCCTAAGGTGATATATGAGAAAATGTTTAATTGTCCTTTATCATACACAACCATGTGCTTGCAGCTTGCAGACCAGTCACTCTGCTACCCAATGGGAACCTTGGAAGACATCTGTGTGCGACTAGGCAGCTCGTATGTCCCTGCAGACTTCATGGTAGTGGATACAGGCGGTGATGAGAGGTCCCCCATCATTTTGGGACGACCATTTTTTAACACTGCCAGGGCCATCATCTACTCCAACACTGCCAAGATCATCTTCAATATCAAGGGCAAGCGAGAAACCTTCTTTTTCAAGAACAAAGTGTTGCAATTCCCAGCACACCCTCAGTACCCTTATGAGCTGGAGAGAGAGACCATCAACAGAAGGAACAAGATCGAGATAAAAAAAAATACCAAGGCCAAAACCAAGACCAAGAATAAGGGCAACAATAAGAAGGCCCAGAAGACGGAGACAGTGAGGATGGTCACTGCAGTCCACAGAGAGCATGACCACCAGCTCAAGTCTCCGCATCTGATCAAGAAGGACGATCCAGGTGTCCCGACCATCCAATGCTCCATCAACAGGTGCTCCTTCAACAAGGCTGTCTGTGACACCGGATCAGGCGTTAACATAATGGCCAAGGTGACTTATGAATATCTATATGGTACAATGCCTTTGGATCCCACCTATGCGCAGCTGCAGATGGTGGACCAGACCTTTCGCTTCGTGGAAGGGATAGCCAAAAACGTCCCTGTCCAGATCGACGACCACTGTATCCCCACTGACTTCCTAGTCATCGACATGGGTGAAGATGAGTATGATCCACCTATCATCCTAGGGAGGCCGTTTCTCAGCACTACCAAAGCCATCATCTACATTGGAACAGGGGAGATCTACTTCCATTTTCCCTCAGAAAAGGTGCGTCGCTACTTCAATAGTGACTACATAATCGATGAGGAGCCCAAGAAGAACAAGTCAAGGAGAAGGCAGCGTACCCGTCGCCAGAAGAAGAAGATCATTGTAGATGGGTGGGCTAACTATGAAGGAGAAGTGTCAAGATTCGAAGATCGGTACCCAGACAAGGAGAACATCGCCGAAGAGGTAGATGAGGTACCACCAGCAGAAAAAGAGATAGTGATCACAGAAGCTTCCTCCTCCAAGTCACCCTCACCAACAAGGAAAGTATGGAAACCTAAGGTAAACCCAGATTCAGATCCTACACAAGACACAGCAACACCAGTGGCGCCGTCTGACGCGCCGTCCGAACAATGAGCGAACAAGAAGGTCCTGTTCGGAGGACTTAAAATCACCGAACGCCGCGCCAAGAGGTAACTTGGTATTTATCTGCATTTTCCTCTTTCAGCATTACATTTCCCGTTCTGCATATTTACTTTTCCTAAATGCATCTTTAGTTGCATCTTTACCTTACTGTTTCTGCATTAGAAAAAGAAAATAAAATATGTCATGCATTGCATCCAGAAAAACTTTAAGCCCCATGTGAACAATGTGTGGTGCAACAGCTCACACAGTTATTCACTGTGGTGGCATAAAAATAATCTTTTATCATATTTACATTTTCCTGTCTGCATACCATAAATATAAAATTATAAAAATATTTTGAGATCCTGCTAAAAGATAAAAAGGTTAGAAAGGTTCTAGACATCCAAGGCTTAGAGGTTTATCACTAACGCCTAATGGGTTCCACAAGCTTTCCTGTCTATTTGAGCTTCACAGAACTTAAAGGATCAAGAAAAGCTAACAGGCAGAAGGACGTCCTGTCCCCTGTCGGAGTGTTATCTTCAACAGTCAAGTGCTGTTTCCAACAGCAACTACCCACGACACTCCAGGAGGACTAGTACGCCCTCACTGCCAGTCAGCAACATCAACAGACTATGTCAACATCCAGCTTGAGGAGAGCACCCCCATGTACCGAGCTAAGTATCCCTCACTCGTCTAGTTATTTATTTATTGCGTGCTATGATAAAACAACTAAAAAGATGAATAATCTTAGAAACCCAACAAAAGATTTCCCTATTTATTCTTCTGTGTAATTTTAAATTTGTTAGCTAAATTAAAGGAGAGCTCTTTAAAGAATCTGTTGCTAAAATGAACCCCTAGAACAAACTCTTTATGGAAATGATGAATAGTTGCTCTGCCTAATTCCTCTCAAGTACCTAGTTTTCAACCTTGCACTTTCCTGAGATTTAGACACAACTGTTTAGACTTAGATTTGCTCTGAGCCTGAAACCTGTGGGTTGCAAACGCTTGATCTAAGTCTAGGTGGTTGACGGATAAGAAATGGGAGGGTTTTGAGCCGCTGTCCATCTTGTTCCTAGAGATACTAGAGTTCTGGAGAATTTATTTGTGAAAATCTTAAAGTGTTGCATGATGAGTTCCTTTATGACGAGAGTTCAAAATTCCTACCACAGCCAAATATTCATGCTTACTAGAATAGGAAAGCCATCCACTGATATATATCACTCTGTAGGCATTGAGGGTAGTTAAGCTGTGTTGACCCTTAGGAATTAATCATGCAGTTAAAGTCAATACTATGTGCTCTCCATCCTTTGATCTACGCTGCTTCTGTCCTCAGAAGTACGCACCCACTTATATTCACTACGCTACATTCACTCTGTGCTACTTCTGTTCCTGGAAGTACCCACATATACATACATTTCTTGCAACTGTGTTGTTTCTATCCTGGAAACACGCACCTATGCTGCTCCTACCCTGGGAGTACGCATCCATCTATCTACATACATATTCCACATCCAGATCCACCCAGAAAGTGTTCTAACTCCTACACTGGAGTGAACACCCAAAAAAATTCGTCGCCATCATATCCTTTTTCATTGAGCAATAAAGCTCCAGTTATTTCAGTTAATACTCCTTATTGTTATAGTTGTAGCAAGAGGATTGGTTGCTCTTAAAAAAAAAGAGAATGGAAAAAAAAAAGCGAGAAAAGAAAGAAGAAAGAGGACAAAAGTCCCAAGTGATAAAGCAGCCAAGTCCTCCTCTTCAAGAATTCCAGAGTTACTAAATAAAGGAGTTATGTTATCCCCAAGGAGCAAGTGTAGAATTAGATCTTCACCATCACTCCACTTAATCATCCCCTCATTTATCACCATCATTCATTCCTCACATGCACATATGACTTGATTGTATGACTAGTTCCTCTGGATCCATGGTTTAACTACGCAATATATGCAAGTAGGTTTTGAGTTTTCTCCCCACCTATGAGCTCCACAAAAAGCCTATTAGATATAGGGTGTGAGAGAGAGGGCAACCTCACTATGCCTTAGTTCCACAAATACCACATATTCTGAGAAAAGAGAGAAGGCATATCTTACACTTGCCTTAGAGAGGATCCAGAAATACCACAAATGAGAGACTTGAAAGGATCATACAAGGAATCTCTGAGTTTTATTTTGAAAATCTTGCAAAAACTCTGGAATGACAGTTGATCAAAGAGTGAGAAACATAGCGCTTGACCTGACCGTTCTGTCTTTCAACTACTCAAGACCCAAGTGACGGCTATAAGCCCCATGGTGAAAGGTAATATGGGTAAGTTTTGAGTCAGAATAGTTCACTCTAATCCGGAGGAGAGTTCTTGTTTGAAGGCATGTGAACTTAAGAGGCGTGAAAGCATTGTAGCAACTCCTGATCCATCGCTGAGTCTATCTTTGCTCAGGGACGAGCAAAAGGTAAGCTTGGGGGAGTTTGTTGACGGTAGATAAATATTAATTTTAACCGTCAACATAGCATGAGAAAAGGATTAAAGCATGAACACCATCTAGTTATAGGGGTTATACTAACAGAATTCCACGAGTTTTGGTGATTGTCTATTTCTGCAGGGGGTTATCAGAAAAGAACCAAAAGAGGCCCACATGTCAGATTTACATAGAGAGAATACCACGTCCAGCAACTCAAGAATACTCTAGAAGACTCGAGGAGGCACCCCTGCGAAGCTGGGCCCACCTGGCAGCCAGGCAGGGGCGGGCGCCCAGGCCACGTGGGCGGCCGCCCGGCCATCTCCACCAATCTGGAGCAACCTCGCGGATCCTGCCTCCACCGACTTTGAGGATGAATAATAACCGTCCATATAGGTCGGTTTGATCCAAGGGCTGTGGTGCATCCTAGGGGGCTATAAATAGAGGGCCCCTGGCCCCTGGAGGAAGAGAGATAGAGATGAAGAGAAGAAGAGAAGAGAAGAGAAAGAGTTCATCTCCAGAGAAGCCCTAGAGCCACCATCTCAATTAGAGCTCCATAGTTTAGTAGCATAGCTACATAGGAATAGATCTAGAGGAAGTCAAGCCTAGCTTGGAGTCCGGATCTGTCAGCGTTCTTGGTAATTTCTTCTACTTTATTATAATATTCATTATTGTTCTTGCTACTATGAATAGTACTTTATTCTATTCTATATATCAGATATGACTTTGCTCTATTTGCTTATGTTCTCAATTATATCGTTCTTAGTTTACTTTGATTATATGCTTAGCATAGTTGGACTAGAATTATGTTTATGCATAGGATCGTATAGCGCTTGCTCATTAGATCGATGGGTGAGTGGTAAATATTGTGTAGGCGTGGTGCCTAGACCGTATTTATCTGCGATTGCACACTATATTCCGGATCGCGAGGTAGATCGCGGGAGTGACAGTCCTGTTGAGTGCTTTGTAGCCCTCCGCCCGAGTATAGGACTAGTAGAACACCACTATTACAGGGAAGTGATTGCTCTGTTCATGATCTTTCTTGGTAATATCACTATGCATAGATGTAACCTTTTCCCGCATGATTGCTAGGTGTAATTGCACTAATCATTGTATGCTTTGACTTTATAGTTAGAATGACTTAGGATTTATTCTTGTAGATCGTCCTAGTCCATGCTAGTGTTCTAAACTTAGAGTACTCTATTGAGATGATTATCATTATTTTATGTGGCTATATGCTCTCATTTACCATTTCTCATTTACCATTCATTTATATATATTATTATTTTATGTGACACTTACCCTGTATGAGAAGATAGATAAAGACATGGTTAAGCTCTCCATTATCACATGCAGTGCTCATTGCTCATTATCCACAAGCATTCCCTTCCCAGTGGTAAAAATATAAATAACGATACCTGGATTACTCCCGGTTAAAATGCTACATCGGTATTATCTGTGCGCTTGCGGATTCCTTATTCATTTCTAGAAAGCATATGCATTTAATACCAGCACCTCTGGCGCCATGCTGGGGATGACAACCTAGCTTAAGTGGTGTTAGAGGTGTCAACACTGGTAAATCATCGGGGAAGACATCTGGAAATTCCTTCACAACACGATCCTGAGGATTGTCATCATTCAGCTGGTTCACAGTAGCTGCTGGTGGTGCTTGTACTGCCACTTCAACACTGATTCGATCTCCCTTTGGTGATGTCAGTACCACAACTCTTTCTTGACACTGAATCATAGCTCGATGCTCATCCATCCAATCCATACCCAGTATCACATCAATGCCAAAGGCTCTCAACACAATAGGACTGACTGTAAAGTCTACCCCCCTTAAGGTAAGACTTGCTGACGGACAAGCATGTGTAGCAGGTATTGATCCCCCCGGTGAATTTACTACCATTTGAGTCTTCATTGCAATTAAAGGTATGCTATGCGTTCTAACAAATGTTTGCGAAATAAAAGTATGCGAAGCTCCAGAATCAAATAGAACGGTGGCGGGGATAGAGTTGAGATTGAACGTACCCATCATAACTCCTGGTGCTCCTGATGCAGTCTCAGGTGCCACATGATTCACTCTCCCAGTATTGTAGCCAGGCTTCTGACCGCTACTCTGCTTCTGAGGGGTTTGCTGATTTGGCTTCTGAGGGCAGCGGTTAACAAAATGCCCCACTTCTCCACAACGAAAGCATGCATTGGGAGTACTTGGCGCACTACTCTTCATAGGAGTGGTGTTAGGCGTTCCCTGACGTGGAGTCTGGTACTCTGGTTCCAATTCTGCTGCGGTGTACGCTGATTCCAGTTCTGACCACGGTTCCACTAACTAACTGGGCCTTGGTACCTCTGCTGGTAGTTATTGCGTTGACGTGTATTGCTTCCAGGAGCTTGTCCTCTAGCCTTTCTCTTCCTATCCCTTTCCATTCGCATATTGTCAAGCACAATTGCACGATTCACCAACTCCTGGAAATTGGGATAAGAGGTAGTTGCCAACTGCAATCTGAGCTCATAGTAGATACCTTTGAGGAAAAGACGCTGCTTGTCTGCATCCTCTCTCACTTCATTCGTAACATAGCGAGATAACTGAGCAAACTTGTTATGGTACTCACTGACAGACATAGAACCCATCTTGAGAGTTCTGAACTCATCTTGCTTGAGTGCTATCAAACCATCAGGAATATGGTGAGCTTTGAAATCCCTCACAAACTCTTGCCAAGTGATAGCAGGAGCGTTATCAGGACGAGCAGATTGATAAGATTCCCACCATGTCTGAGCTGCTCCCTGAAGTTGTCCAGAAGCGTATAGCACCTTCTGTTGATCATCACACTGAGCGATATTGAGTTGCTTCTCCACAGCATGGACCCAGTCATCAGCCTCCAAAGGATCAAAAGCATGAGAGAAGACTGGGGGATGACCATGCAGAAACTCCCTGCGCTTGTCTCTAGGGGGTGGTGGTGGAGGTGCTGCTGCTCCAACTGGCTGGTTCTGGAAGAACTGCGTCATAGCCTGCATGAACTGTCCTTGCATAGCTAGCACATCCTCTGGAGTCATGGGTGGCGGAGGTGGTGGTGTGTTGCTCCTGTGGCTCCTCCTAGACATCTGTCGGTCATACAAACACCCACAAACAAGAGATAAGCAATTCTGAATTTTTCTGGGCGAGGTGCAGAAACAGCAGTTCAGAAAAACAGTAATATCTCTAGTTCCAGACATCCAAATCAGGTGATCTTTACACGGTTGGAAATCTTATTAAATTCTCTACAACTTTTATTCAGACCACTATTTCTGATTCTGACGTTAAGTTAATCAAAAACAGACCACAACAGAAACTGTTTTCAGGTTCCAGACAGGACAGAAACTTCAGATTATGACAGTCATAACTTTTAACTCAGAACTGATAATGAGGTGGTTCAGGTGGCATTGGAAAGGTACAGAAGTCTAGTTATTCCCATAAAAATTTCATGACCAGAGCTCGAATAGGTAAAAAGTTATAACCAGATCTTTACTGACTGCTCCAGAAAACAGCAACACAGGGGAGAGATAAACCATCCCAAATCTATTTATTCATTAACCTTAAACCTTAATATTCTTAACTAAGGGATTTGTAGACAGGCCTACAATATCCCAGCACTCATTACAAAGAACCAAATCACTCATATGCATAATAATAACACAACGAACCACACAAAGTTCACACCACACTCAACGACTCGACTAGACTAAACTTGCGCTATTAGCGTCTTATTACAAAAGGGACTCCAAATACTAAGGTCGAAAAGGTTGGTCCAGCATATCATAGATCCTTGGCTCTCCAAGTCTTTCTCTAAGAGCATCACACTCCTCTTGCAATCTTTGGAGATCTTTTCCTTGCTGGCGCACTGTGTCTTCTAAATTCTTAGTCGTGTTCACCATGTCATAAGCAAAGTATGCAGTTTCACGTGTGATTGGATCCAAACCCAAAGGCTCTAGCATACTCATCCATCATCCGCATCCTCTTCAGCGAAGGGGAGAAGACGATCATGACCCAAAGGCGAGATCGCACCGATAGCCAGAAAAAAGGGCCGTTCGGTAGCGAGATCGCATGACGATGGCATACCGGAAGATCGGGCTGCTTTGCCGCCCGCCCGCCTGGCCTCTAAGGTCCCCGACAGGCTGCTGATGACGCCACATGGTGTTCTGGCTCCCAACCGCGCCCCTAAGCCACCGCCGCACGGAGGCGAGATCGCTCCGATGGCCAGAAAACGGGCCGTTCGGTAGCGAGATCGCATGACGACGGCATACCGGAAGATCGGGCCGCTTTGCCACCCGCCCGCCTTGCCTCTAAGGTCCCCGACAGGCTTCTGAGGACGCCACTTGTTGTTCCGGCTCCCAACCGCACCCCTAAGCCACCGCCGCACGGAGGCGAGATCGCACCGATGGCCAGAAAATGGGCCGTTCGGTAGCGAGATCGCATGACGATGGCATACCGGAAGATCGGGCCGCTTTGCCACCGGTCCGCCTAGCCTCTAAGGTCCCCGATAGGCTACTGAGGACGCCACACGGTGTTCCGGCTCCCAACCGCGCCCCTAAGCCGCTGCCGCACAGAGGCGAGATCGCACCGATGGCCAGAAAACGGGTCGTTCGGTAGCGATATCGCATGACGACGGCATACCGGAAGATCGGGCCGCTTTGCCGCCCGGCCGCCTGGCCTCTAAGGTCCCCGACAGGCTGCTGAGGACACCACATGGTGTTCTGGCTCCCAACCGCGCCCCTAAGCCGCCGCCGCACGGAGGCGAGATCGCACCGATGGCTAGAAAACGGGCCGTTCGGTAGCGAGATCGCATGACGACGGCATACCCGAAGATCGGGCCGCTTTGCCGCCCGCCCGCCTTGCCTCTAAGGTCCCCGACAGGCTGCTGAGGATGCCACACAGTGTTCCGGCTCCCAACCGCGCCCCCAAGGCGCCGCCGCACGGAGGCGAGATCGCACCGATGGCCTGAAAATGGGCCGTTCGGTAGCGAGATCGCATGACGACGGCATACCGGAAGATCGGGCCACTTTGCCGCCCGCCCACCTGGCCTCTAAGGTCCCCGACAGGCTGCTGAGACGCGACACGGTGTTCCGGCTCCCAACCACGCCCCTAAGCCGCCGCCGCACGGAGGCGAGATCGCACTGATGGCCAGAAAACTTGTCGTTCGGTAGCGAGATCGCATGACGACGGCATACCGGAAGATCGGGCCATTTTGCCGCCCGCCCGCCTGGCCTCTATGGTCACCGACAGGCTGCTGAGGACACTACATGGTGGTCCGGCTCCCAACTGCACACCTAAGCCGCCGCCGCACGGAGGAGAGATCGCACCGATGGCCAGAAAACGGGCCGTTCGGTAGCGAGATCGCATGACGACGGCATACCGGAAGATCGGGCCACTTTGCCGCCCGCCCGCCTAGCCTCTAAGGTCCCTGACAGGCTGCTGAGGATGCCACACGATGTTCCGGCTCCCAACCGCACACCCTAAGCCGCCGCCGCTCGGAGGCGAGATCGCACCGATGGCCAGAAAATGGGTCGTTCGGTAGCGAGATCGCATGACGACGGCATACCGGAAGATCAGGCCGCTTTGCCGCCCACCCGCCTGGCCTCTAAGGTCCCCAACAGGCCGTTGAGGACGCCACATGGTGTTCTGGATCCCAACGCGCCCTAAGCCGCCGCCGCACGGAGGCGAGATGGCACCGATGGCTAGAAAACGGGCTGTTCGGTAGCGAGATTGCATGACGACGACATACCGGAAGATAGGGCCGCTTTGCTGCCCACCCGCCTGGCCTCTAAGGTCCCTGACAGGCTGCTGAGGACGCCACACTGTGTTCCGGCTCCCAACCACGCCCTAAGCCGCCGCCGCACGGATGTGAGATCGCACCGACGGCCAGAAAACGGGCCGTTCGGTAGCGAGATCGCATGACGACGGCATACCGGAAGATCGGGCCACTTTGCCGCCCGCCCGCCTAGCCTCTAAGGTCCCCGACAGGCTGCTGAGGATGCCACATGATGTTTCGGCTCCCAACCGAGCCGCCGCCGCTCGGAGGCGAGATCGCACCGATGGCCAGAAAACGGGCCGTTCGGTAGCGAGATCGCAAGACGACGGCATACCGGAAGATCGGGCCGCTTTTTCCGTCCACCCGCCTGGCCTCTAAGGTCCCCGGTAGGCTACTGAGGATGCCACATGGTGTTCCGGCTGCCAACTGTGCCTCTAAGCCACCGCCGCATGGAGGCGAGATCGCACCGATGGCTAGAAAACGGGCCGTTCGGTAGCGAGATCGCATGACGACGACATACCGGAAGATCGGGCCGCTTTGCTGCCCACCCGCCTGGCCTCTATGGTCCCCGACAGGCTGCTGAGGACGCCACACTGTGTTCCGGCTCCCAACCGCGCCCCTAAGCCGCCGCTGCACGGATGCGAGATCGCACCGATGGCCAGAAAACGGGCCGTTCAGTAGTGAGATCGCATGACTACGGCATACCGGAAGATTGGGCCGCTTTGCCGCTCGCCGCCAGCCTCTAAGGTCCCCGACAGGCTGCTGAGGACGCCACACGGTGTTCTGGCTCCCAACCGCGCCCCTAAGCCCCCGCCGCATGGAGGCGAGATCGCACCGATGGCCAGAAAACGTGCCGTTTGGTAGCGAGATCGCATGACGACGGCATACCGGAAGATCGGGCCGCTTTGCCGCCCACCCGCCTGGCCTCTAAGGTCCCCGACAGGCTGCTGAGGATGCCACACGGTGTTCCGGCTCCCAACCGCGCCCCTAAGCCACCGCTGCACGGAGGCGAAATCGCACCGATGGCCAGAAAACGGGCCGTTCGGTAGCGAGATCGCATGACGACGGCATACCGGAAGATCGGGCCGCTTTGCTGCCCGCCCGCCTGGCCTCTAAGGTCCCCGACAGGCTGCTGAGGACGCCACACGGTGTTCCGGCTCCCAACCGCGCCCCTAAGCCGCCGCCGCACGGAGGCGAGATCGCCCCGATGGCCAGAAAATGGGCCGTTCGGTAGCGAGACCGCATGACGACGGCATACCAGAAGATCGGGCAGCTTTGCCGCCCGCCCGCCTGGCCTCTAAGGTCCCCGACAGGCTGCTGAGGACGCCACATGGTGTTCCGGCTCCCAACCGCGCCTCTAAGCCGCCGCCGCACGGAGGCGAGATCGCACCGATGGCCAGAAATCAGGCCGTTCAGTAGCTAGATCGCATGACGACGGCATACTGGAAGATCGGGCCGCTTTGCCGCCCCCCGCCTGGCCTCTAAGGTCCTCGACAGGCTGCTGAGGACGCCACACGGTGTTTCGGCTCCCAACCGCGCCCCTAAGCCACCGCCGCACGGAGGCGAGAGCGCACCGATGGCCAGAAAATGGGCCGTTCGGTAGCGAGATCGCATGACGACGGCATACCGGAAGATCGGGCCACTTTGCCGCCCGCCCGTTGTTGACACCAGAAGTGGCAAACGGTAATACCGCAAGCGTACGGTAGTCAATGTAGCCTTCACCGGGAGTATTCCAGGTATCGTATTTTCCACAGGGAACGTGAAGTGTTCTAACTAGGTTCTAGATCATCAGGTGATGATCAAAGGGCTTTGGGATTTGGTATAGAGAGGGGTCTAGCTAGCAAAGATATCTGGTCAAGGTATTCTAAGTATAAAGAGATCAACTCCTCCCTTACTAGGGGCGATAGACAAAACGGTAGGAGACAGAACCCCTACCGAGGCGACGTACCGTGCTACCCAATACAACTTGTCTAAAAACACGCAGAGAGACACTCAGACCTAACGAGTCCTGTCACCACTACGCTAGGCGCCCTGCTGGTGCGACAAGAAACCTACACTGGCAAGGTCTAGTATAGACACCACGTCTACACCACCTCACTACCTTAGGCTTAGCTAAAGCTTCGAGCACTCTACTAAGTAAAGCAATGTACTAGTAACAAGAGTAAATACTTAAAGAACCAGACCAGAATATAAATTACTAGAAGGACTCAGATGTAAAACTTACAAGAAGATCCGCATCCGCTAAGGCGCTCCTCGAAGAAGACTCCCGACAGGCCGAGACTCCTCCTTGGAGACTCCTCACTCCCTTCCCTCTATTCTAACACTAAAATCACTAAGAGTAGTCTTTCTTCCTATGATACATGCTCTAAGGTGAAGGTCTAGGGGGTATTGATGCATGTAAAATGCATACATGAACTTTGCACTTTAATTGCTTATATTCCAATCATATTTGCATCATATAAGGGTTATATCAATGTTTTATCATGATTTTGGAATATCTCAATGATTTCCTATTTTTATGGAATTAACCCTGCACAGGCAGAAAACCCCGTTTTCTTATTTTAATGTTTCAGGGACCCAAACGTCAACGAAATCACCTGGAAATTTACGGGCGTCAATATTTGGAAGGAAGAAGACCTGTGGGCGAAGGAAGCGAACAAGCGGAGGCCCGAGGCCAAACGGGGGTGGCCCACGCGGCCAGGTACTGTGGCCGCGTGGGGCCCACCCGTTTGGCCCTCGTGGCTCCGTTGCCGTCGATCTTCGCTCCACCGACATCGTCTTGACCTAAAAACGCCTATAAAAAAGGTCCCCCGACGTTCTCTGGAAGGAGCGCCGCACAAACACAGAAACACCGAAACGGAGATCAGGAGCTGCAGATTGGAGGGGGAAAACTCCGGCGGGGCGCTGCCGGCGTGGTCTCCATCTTCTCCATCGACTTCTCCACCGTCTCCATGATGAAGAGGGAGTAGTCCACCTCTGGACTATGGGTTTGTGGAAGTAACTTATGTATCTCTCCTCTCTTGAGCTTCACTAATTAGCACCGTATGAGCTGCTGAACATGATTACGGTCACCGTTGTAATACCTTTGTGGTGGATCTTTATGAGTTAATATATGTTTGAGATTGCAATGTTTGTTTCAGTTATGAGTATAGATGCATATTATGTACCCCGTTCTTGTCTACTTGTTTTGATCAAGCATGTTTATGAGAGCGTGTGTGGGGGAACGTGTGCATTAGTTGGAGTAACGGGGGGTGGCTAGTGCAGTGAACGTGAGAGAAAGTTCTGCGATCCACTTTGGTATCTTTACCTTACTTTGTTACCTCACTAGGGATAAACTAAAATACCATGCTACCGGGGATGTGGGCGTGACCATTGCCACTACTCCATGACTAGATCTAGCATGTTCTTATTTTCACTTCATGTCATGATACTTAATGCTATACTCTGAGTTATCTTAATTACTGAGGTGTTATGATTTAGTTCGCATCTTGGTGGAGTATAAGAGAGGTTAATAACCAAAAGATCTCTATGTTAGGACGTGATGCCCATATATCTAAGTAACTTGTTATCAAACCCTGTGTTGCAATCTCATATGTTAACTTGTGTGTTCCATTGTCTACCACTTTATAAAGAGAGAGTGCATTTGTGAAACCATGAACCCCAGTCCATTTTTAATCATAAGAAACACCTTTCCAACACCATATACCACTTTTCTATTTTCAGCCATCATTAAATCCGAAAATACAAAAATACTTTTCATCTTGCATACATCATTCAAAAACCCAAAAATATCATTTATCATTGCATCCACCATCATTGCATATTTATTTCTTGTTTGCATTGCATAACTATCCTGATATCATTCTTACACCTTGTGCTTGACAACCACAGGTGAGGTTGAGGACCAAAACATCTAACCTTGTTTTGTAGGTAACCAAAAGAAGGATAAGAAGATAAATCTACCACTTCAGATTCCCCGAGAGTTCGATATTAAACCCTCGAGTCACCCCTCGTGGGGAAAACTGTCTTCCACTTACTATACACTCTGCACTTGGAGTCTCAACCTAATCCCGTTTATTTTGCAGGTATCAAGCCTTGCTCTTCGGGACATCAAGACGTTTTCTGGCGCCGTTGCCGGGGAATCGTAGCTGAGAGATTTATCCAAGGGTGTGCATCATCGCATTCATCTCACAACAAAGTCAACGTCACCAACTTGTGCTAACACCTAAGCTTGGGGAGGTTGCACCTACGTGAGCACCATCTTATCCATCTTTACTTACAAAGCAATTTATTTGTTTTGTTAGTGTCATTGCATATCATATCATATTTATTTCAGTTTTGCATAAAAAATTAAAAATACCAAAAAAACTTGCTAAAATGGGAGAAAGAACTAAGTTGTGTGACTACACAAACACTCCTAATGATCAATTTATCACGAGAGCTATTGCCACACCTAAGATAAATGCTGAGAGTTATGAAGTAAGTCCTAGTTTGTTGAACTTGATAACTAGGGAACAATTTGGTGGTAGTGCTATGGAGGATGCCTCTATGCATCTTCATGACTTTGTTGAAATATGTGACATGCAAAAGTTTAAAAATGTGGAAAGTGATATCCTAAAACTGAAGTTATTTCCTTTTTCACTTAGAGGAAAAGCTAAAGAGTGGTTGCATTCCTTGCCATCTGGTAGTATTAATTCTTGGGATGATCTAAAAGAAGCTTTCATTAAGAAATATTATCCCCCTGTTAAAATTTTGCAAAATAGAAACAACATCCTTTCTTTTAGGCAAAATGAAAATGAACATGTTGCTATGGCTTGGGATAGGATAAAACTTATGCTTAGAACTTGTCCCTCACATGGAGTTAATGAATGGACCATATTACACTCTTTCTACAATGGTTTAAACTACATGTCTAGAAACATACTTGATTCTGCTGCTGGAGGTGCTTTTATGAGTAAGACTATAGTAGAAGCTAAAAATATATTGGAAAGCATTTTACAAAACTATAGTCAATGGCATACTGATAGGGCACCTAATCCTTCTAAGAAAGTGAACTCTATTGAAGAAACTAATGATTTGTCATCTAAAATGGATACTATTCTTGCTTTGCTTAATAAACCTAGTGTTGAAAATGTTCCTTTGCAAGAACTAGTTGGAAACAATTCTGAAAATATTGATGTCAACTTCATTAGGAACTATGGTAATAATGGGTATGGTAACAACAATTATAACTCTTATAATAAACCCCCATATGTGCCAAATAAATATGCTTCTAGTGGTAATGTTTCTAGTGACTTGGAAAACACCATTAGATCTTTTATATCTACCCAAAAAGAGCTTAATAAGGAATTTATCTCTAAGTTTGAAAAACAAGATGCTTTGTTTGAAAGGGTAGATCAGCTTACTAAGGAAGTCTCATCATTAAAGAGCATCATTACAGCCCAAAAACATGAGGAAACAATAAAATATTGCCAAGAGGTTATCAATAAGTCTTGGGAACACATTCATGAGCAAGAGAGAGTTGCTAAAGAATCTATTGGGGTAATGAAAGAGGTTGAAGTTGAGGAAGTTAAAATGCTTAATGAAGTCAAGGATCCTTTGCTTGACTTAGAAAATTGTAGCTTGCATGAATTAATATCTATCTTACAAAAATTTGCAAGTGATCCTTCCATCAACACTAACCAAGCAGGTTTTGGTTCTTATATTGCTAATCATGTCTTGAAAGAAAAGATTGCTAGGTACAACCAAGAGGCTATGATACCACCTAAGCTTGGGGATATGTGGATACCTAAGGTACTAGTAACTATTGGAAAAGAGACACACCATGCCATACTTGATCTAGGATCTAGTGTCTCTGTTTTATCTAAAGAACTATATGAAGTGCTTGAATTGAAAAATCTTGAAAAATGCTCTATTGAACTAGCACTTGCTGATGACTCTATTAAACATGCTTTGGGAAAAGTAAGTGATGTTATGGTAGAGTTACATATGACTTTTGTGCCTGTGGATTTTCTAATCATGGATATGGGGAATAAAACCTCTAGTCCTATTATTCTTGGAAGACCTTTTCTTCGTACCACAGGTGCTATCATTGATTCAAAGGAAGGGAATGTAAAGTTTCAGTTTCCACACAAGAAGTGCATGGAACACTTTCCAAGGAAGAGGGAACCACCAAAGTTCAAGCTCCCTCATGAGCTTCGTCCACAATAAAACAACAAGTAAGAAGCCTAGCTATATGGCTATAAAGAAAGCGCTTTGCGGGAGGCAACCCGGTTATTTTTATGTGTGATTTTCTTTGTGTCCTCTTGCTGTACAAGAGATTTGTTTAGTTTAGGTTCTGGAGTTTTTAATAAAGTGCCAAGTTTTACCCTTTTTGGTTTGAAAAAGTTGCTTATAGCGTTCGGAGATTTTATTCCTGCACGAGTCAGTGCACGGTATGATTTTTAATTCTTATTCTGTAACTCCGAATGAGCTCATATTTGAACTGTAGTTGCAACTTTTCATCCTCTGTATGCATGAATTTTTTCGGAATTTTTCGAGAAAGTTTGGTAGGGTAGAAAAATACGTTTTGCTGCTGCTGTTT
Organism: Poa pratensis; assembly: GCA_947311845.1. Lineage (NCBI taxonomy): Eukaryota > Viridiplantae > Streptophyta > Magnoliopsida > Poales > Poaceae > Poa > Poa pratensis. Next base: position 18,017,462 of record CAMZMU010000082.1, read on the forward strand.
TTCTGGACAGATTCTGTCCCATTTTGTTTGATGCATGCTTTGAGCTTTTAAGTTGAATCTTTTTGATCCAATTGAGTTTATGAGTAGGCATACAACATTATACACTTTCTGGACATGTCATATGAATTTTTGTTCAAGGATTATATGCAGCAAGGAACCTATTTGTTTATCACTATTAATGCACCCCACAGAAAAGAGATGGGAGAAACGGTGTTTTGAAGTTTTTTCACAGGGATTGGAGGAGATGCACCAAGAGCTATCCAAGGATGGTGAAGACCATAAGCTTGGGGATGTGAAGACAACCCCGCTGGACCTACACACTCTCGGTTTGCACACGTCCAACTTCTGTTTTTCGATCGAAACACTTTATCGCATAAACTTGGAGCGTCGTTTTTTGTTTTTGTTTGAGTCTTGAGAGACCACCACACTATCAATTATATATGAGAGAGCTACTGGAAATATGGGTTGAAATATGTTGGATGCTTTTATAAGATTGGGAAAAGGGATGTTTGACTTGATTTTTAATGATACATATAGTTGCATGATTCATGAGCTTGTTTATGAGTAATAGTTTGCAAATTCTTTTTGTAGAGCTATCACTTATTCATGTTTTGGTGCTGATTGTTATTTACTTGGTTTAACATGGATTAGTTAGTTCTATGGACACTCATGCATGCATCTAGATGGTCAACTTTCTCCCTTTTGCTAGCCCAAAAACTCCAACAAGCAAAAACTTGTTTCCAACACCTTCAACCAAAGTTATTCCAGTGAGTCCACCATATCTACCTATTGGCTTTATGCTATTCCGAGTATGTTTAACATGTTGTTTGTGTTATCTTACCTCTGAATGAAAATGTTTATGTTATTGATTGCAATGGAAAAAAATTGGTTATATAGCTCTCACGAACTTGATGCACAATGTTCTTTTATTTGCATAATAAAACTTGACCCATTGTGATTAAGATTATGATGTTTGTGGCTTGATGAATGTTTTGGGTTGGAAGTTAGCCCATATGTGTTGTGATACGTCTCAAACGTAACTATAATTTTTGATGTTCCATGCTGTTATTATATCAATTGCTACATGTTTTGGCTACACTTTATATCATTTTTATGCATTTTCTGGGACTAACCTATTAACAAGATGCCACAGTGCCAGTTCCCTGTTTTCTGCTGTTTTTGGTTTCAGAAAATCTATTAAGGAAATATTCTCGGAATTGGACGAAACAAAAGACATCGTCAATAATATCACGAGGAGATCACGGAGTCCAAAGGGGAGTCGGAGCAGACCCACCAGGGGGCCACGCCACACTAGGGCGTGGCCCAGGGTGGGCCCGCGCCCCCATGGCGTGGTGGCCCCCCTCGGCCACCGACGCCGCCTCTTCGCCTATATATTCTCCGCGACGCGAAAACCCTATTACGGTCGATCATATTCCACGAAAAGTTCCGTCGCGGCCGTCATCGTCAATCTCAGATCGGAGGAGTTCTGAAGCTCTTCCCGGCACCCTGCCGGAGGGGAGATCATCACCGGAGGGCTCTACATCACCATGCCTGCCTCCGGAGTGATGCGTGAGTAGTCCACCCCTGGACTACGGGTCCATAGCAGTAGCTAGATGGTTGTCTCTCTACCTTGTACCTCCATGTTTAGATCTTGTGAGCTGCCTAACATGATCAAGATCATCTTATTGTAATGCTAGATGTTGTGTTTGCTGGGATCCGATGAATATTGATACCATGTTTATTCAAGTTGTTTATCTATGTGCTCTTGATCTTGCATGCTCTCCGTTGCTAGTAGATGCTTTGGCCAAGTAGATGCTTGTGACTCCAAGAGGGGGTATTTATGCTCGATAGTGGGTTCAGTCTCTAGATATCTGGATCAGTGACAGAAAGGTCTAAGATGGTAGATGTGCTGTTGCTACTAGGGATAAAACATTGGTGCAGTGTCCAAGGGCACTTGTATTGATTACATTACACACTTTACTTCATGCAATAATCTGTTGTTAGCAACTTAATACTGAATAGGATGCGGATGCTGCCTTGAAGGTGGATTATTTAGGCATAGATGCGGTTGGAATAACGGTCTATGTACTTTGTTGTAATGCCCAACTAGATTTCATAGTAGACATCTTGGCATGTATTGCATTGTTATGCCCTCTCTATTTGTCAATTGCCCAGCTGTAATTTGTTTACCCAACATGCTAGTTATCTGTTCTGAGAGAGACACCACTAGTGAACTGTGGACCCTGGTCCAATTTCCTCATACTGTTTCACAACCTGCTGCAATCATCTGTTTCCTGTTACTTGCTGTTTTTCCTGCTGTTTTCCACACCATACGTTTAACTCTTTGTTTCTGCAAGACCGGAGAGATTGACAACCTCTCTGTTTCGTGTTGGGCAAAGTTCTGGTTTGTGTCTGTGCAGATTCCACGTTGGTGCAAGCTCCCTAGCGCCAGGGGGAGTCAACATCAACAACCTTCCGATAGATCGTCAAGTCCTACTGGATTGATAACCTTGGGTAGATTTTCAAGGGAAAACTTCTGCTGTCTACATCATAACCTTCCTCTTGGGGTTCACCAACACGTAGCCATCAAGCTGTTTTCTGGCGCCGTTGCCGGGGAAGTACTCATCATCACCATCATCATCATCCTCAAATACTCTCCCGTCAACCAGGCACCAGCTGTTTTCTGGCGCCGTTGCCGGGGACTTGGAGGCTATTGGAAAGGGGAGTCTCTCAGTTCCAATCTCTTTACTTTGTTTTTGTCTTGTTTTAGTTTTGTTTTGCTTGCTGTTAAAAATCAAAAACCCAAAAAAAATTAAATTCCTGCATCTAGTTTTTAATTTCGAGTTGCCCTGTTGCTTGTTTTAGTCTTGCTAAAATGAGTAATCCTGATAATACTGAGTGGTCTGACTTTAACAAATTCGAGTTCACAGCTTTACCTATCTTGAAACCTGAATTTTCCATGATAAACATACAAGTAGGTAGTGGCTCTGTCATAGGGGAAAACAACATTGAGCAATTTCTGAACTTTGTGAGAAAGTCTGATGACTTTAAAAAGAAATCTATAGCTGAACTTGCTCCTAATTATGAAACTGCCATAGCTTCCCTTGTTCAAATGCTAGAAGCTAGGTTTGTTAATATGCATCCTATAATGCAACACATGTTTTTAGCACTTCATGATATGAAAAATGGTGAAAAGAAAGACTTTGTGTTAGAAACTTTGCATGAAGAATTGGGAGATGTTGCTAAGGAAGCTAGAATGATCTTTGCTAAATATAAAATGTTTGATTGCTACACTGATGTTATGAAAATTCTTAGAACAAGAAGGGAAAATAGAGCTAAATATTCTAATCAACCTTTTGCTAAGAATGGTCTGAAAATTCCAATCCCCTATAAAATGATGGCATTGCATGACACTTTAGAAAATAATTTTGGATGGATTGTGCCTGAAAATCTTTTTGATGAAGAGAGTGTACCTAAGAGAAAAGAAAAAGAGAACTCTGAAACTAGCATAAGTAGCATACAATGCATTGTTGATAAGACTTTTAAGCTTTCATTGTATGATCTGGATCTTGACAATACTTGATGCATCTCTTCATGCCTAGCTCAAAGGCATTAAAGAAAAGCACTTCTGGGAGATAACCCATGTTTTTATTTGCTGTTTTTTTTTGTTTTCTTGAGTCAAGGATGCTTGTTTACCTCTGTAGCAACTCCTTTGTATCTTTTATTTGCTGTTTTGTTGTGCCAAGGAGAGTTACTAATGCAAAGTTGGTTTTTATTTTCGGGACTGCATTGGGACAGATTGCTGTTCGTCACCGTTTAATTCAGTAGAAAATCAGAAAAAATCGAAAAATGCTGAAACTTTTTGTGCATGTTCCTGATGATGTTACGCAACTTTCATTATTTCAAAAGTTTTCATCTGAGCATCGTAAGTGCCTCGAAAAAATTCGTCATTACAGACTGTTCTGGTTTGACAGATTCTGTCTTTTATTTTGCATTCTCTCTTTTACAAGTTTTTAAGTGGTTTCTTTTCGTGTAAAAGTGCCCACTTGAGCCTAGTAACAGTGGCTAATGTTTAAAATAGTTGGCTTGTGAGTTTTGTCTTTGCTAGAACTTTGAAGTATTATCTTTTAGTGCACTAACCTGCTAATGAGAAAAGCTGTTAAGTTTTGGTGTGAAGGAAGTTTTCAAGTGTTGATAGAGGAGAATGATATTACATGATCAAGAAGAGTGAAGAGCTTAAGCTTGGGGAGGCTTACCTCCCCAGCATATTTCAAGAAGACTCAAGCATCTAAGCTTGGGGATGCCCAAGGCATCCCCTTCTTCATCTACAAATTATCAGGTCATCTCTAATGGTGCTATATTTTTATTGCTTCATACTAGTGTACTCTTCCTTGGAGCGTCAGTGTGTTTTTGTTTTCAGTTTGTTTTGTTTTGTTTGCTGTGCTATACTTGTTGGATCCTAGTATTCATGTTTGGGAGAGAGACACGCTCCACTTTTTCATTAGAATACTCTTGTGCTTCACTTATACTTGTTGAGTATTCCTGTCTAGTTGCTGTTATTGCTGTTAGCTCTCAGTTTTTCATGTATCTCTTGTTAGAGCTTTCAGTTTCTTTTGAAGAAAGTACTCTCTTGCTTCACTTATATCTGTTTGGAGAGTTGTCAAATAAGTTGATTGGTGTTTGGTTGGACCAGAAAAATGCTATGCATGTGGTAGTGGTATAAAATGCTTACATGAATCTTTTTAGATCGTTGTCTTGAGTAATTTGATGCTTGCCAATTGTTTTGAGCTGTCAAGTAATTAATGTTTAAGCTTGTGCATCATGTAAGTAATGGCTATTAATGAAGAACTACTATAAGGATTTTCTGCTATAATAATCTGTTGCATAATTGGAAGTCCATAGTAGTCTAGATAATTTTTGGATGAAGGCTATGTGTTAACAAGGAAGACAGTGGGAGTCTATGGTTCGTCAAACCTTGTGTTTTATGTACACTCTTGCTATTCCAGTTGATAATGATGTTTGCTTATAATAACCTTGCTAGCCTAAACTCTGTACTAAGAGGGAATGCTTCTTGTACATCCAAAACCTTGAGCCAAATCCATGCCACCTGTGTCCACCATACCTACCTATTATGTGGTGTTTTCACCATTCCAAGTAAATTTCTTCATGTGCTATCTACTAACTACTCAAAACTGTTACATTTCCTTTTTGTGTCACTACTTGAAAAGCTCATAAGGACGTAGTAGTGAGATTTGTCATCTTCCATGCTAATTAATTTACAAGGATTGGCAGCTTCATCTGCTTCTCCACCTTTTATTTTGCATTAAAGAGCTGGTTAGTCCACCCTATAAATAAATAAATAGACACTCCTCCATGGTGAATGTTGGTGGGCACCCGAGGATTCGGTTAGCCATGGTTTGTGGAAAGTAAATGGTTGGGAGGAGTGTCACCAATAAGTGCTTGTTACAAGTGCAGTCCTAAAAACTCTCGGAACCGCTCTAAAAGTTAGTTAGCCATGGAAGATGACAAGTACCTGCTATTTGATTTGTTGACACCTGTATACACCATTACCTTACAAAACAATATTTTATGCTCTCTATATGCCTTCGGGAACTACAGCTCTAGCACATGATGTTAATCCCTGCTTCCCTCTGCGAAGGGCCATTCTTTTACTTTTATGTTGAGTCAGTTTTCCCACTTCTTTCTGTCTACTTAAGCAAACATCATTGTCAACTCCAGTATAACAGTTTTTACATAACTTTGTGTTTGGTTGATCATATTCTTTGCATTGACATTATCTATATGATATACATGTTGAAAGTTGAAGCAAAAGCTGAAGCTATTATCTTCCTTTGTGTTGATACAAACACTTTCATGTTGAAATTATTGCTGCTGTGAGCTAACTATTATGTTAGACTATTATATCTCTAAATGTTTTATAGTGTTATTCATGAAAGTTTGCACTTGTGTGATCACTTATGTTTACTCTTTATTTACTTGCTTGCAAACTATAGACCATTGGCTTGGATCACTTCATTCAGATCATGTGCATTACATTGTTATTTGATCAAAGATTGTGTTGGTAGCATGTCACTTCAAAAATTATCTGTTTTTATCGTTTACCTACTCGAGGACGAGCAGGAACTAAGCTTGGGGATGCTTGATACGTCTCAAACGTATCTATAATTTTTGATGTTCCATGCTGTTATTATATCAATTGCTACATGTTTTGGTTACACTTTATATCATTTTTATGCATTTTCTGGGACTAACCTATTAACAAGATGCCACAGTGCCAGTTCCCTGTTTTCTGCTGTTTTTGGTTTCAGAAAATCTATTAAGGAAATATTCTCGGAATTGGACGAAACAAAAGACATCGTCAATAATATCACGAGGAGATCACGGAGTCCAAAGGGGAGTCGGAGCAGACCCACCAGGGGGCCACGCCACACTAGGGCGCGGCCCAGGGTGGGCCCGCGCCCCCCTATGGCGTGGTGGCCCCCCTCGGCCACCGACGCCGCCTCTTCGCCTATATATTCTCCGCGACGCGAAAACCCTATTACGGTCGATCATATTCCACGAAAAGTTCCGTCGCGGCCGTCATCGTCAATCTCAGATCGGAGGAGTTCTGAAGCTCTTCCCGGCACCCTGCCGGAGGGGAGATCATCACCGGAGGGCTCTACATCACCATGCCTGCCTCCGGAGTGATGCGTGAGTAGTCCACCCCTGGACTACGGGTCCATAGCAGTAGCTAGATGGTTGTCTCTCTACCTTGTGCCTCCATGTTTAGATCTTGTGAGCTGCCTAACATGATCAAGATCATCTTATTGTAATGCTAGATGTTGTGTTTGCTGGGATCCGATGAATATTGATACCATGTTTATTCAAGTTGTTTATCTATGTGCTCTTGATCTTGCATGCTCTCCGTTGCTAGTAGATGCTTTGGCCAAGTAGATGCTTGTGACTCCAAGAGGGGGTATTTATGCTCGATAGTGGGTTCAGTCTCTAGATATCTGGATCAGTGACAGAAAGGTCTAAGATGGTAGATGTGCTGTTGCTACTAGGGATAAAACATTGGTGCAGTGTCCAAGGGCACTTGTATTGATTACATTACACACTTTACTTCATGCAATAATCTGTTGTTAGCAACTTAATACTGAATAGGATGCGGATGCTGCCTTGAAGGTGGATTATTTAGGCATAGATGCGGTTGGAATAACGGTCTATGTACTTTGTTGTAATGCCCAACTAGATTTCATAGTAGACATCTTGGCATGTATTGCATTGTTATGCCCTCTCTATTTGTCAATTGCCCAGCTGTAATTTGTTTACCCAACATGCTAGTTATCTGTTCTGAGAGAGACACCACTAGTGAACTGTGGACCCTGGTCCAATTTCCTCATACTGTTTACACAACCTGCTGCAATCATCTGTTTCCTGTTACTTGCTGTTTTTCCTGCTGTTTTCCACACCATACGTTTAACTCTTTGTTTCTGCAAGACCGGAGAGATTGACAACCTCTCTGTTTCGTGTTGGGCAAAGTTCTGGTTTGTGTCTGTGCAGATTCCACGTTGGTGCAAGCTCCCTAGCGCCAGGGGGAGTCAACATCAACAACCTTCCGATAGATCGTCAAGTCCTACTGGATTGATAACCTTGGGTAGATTTCTCAAGGGAAAACTTCTGCTGTCTACATCATAACCTTCCTCTTGGGGTTCACCAACACGTAGCCATCAAGCTGTTTTCTGGCACCGTTGCCGGGGAAGTACTCATCATCACCATCATCATCATCCTCAAATACTCTCCCGTCAACCAGGCACCATGTTGTCACATGGCAAGCTTTCAACACGCTCTTCATCTCATTTAGTTGATATCATGTGCTTTTGTCTATGGATGTTTATCATGTTGAAATAAATGTGGAAATAGAGTGAGTTTAAATGAGTTTGTGTAAATGGTTAGAGAGACGACTGGGCCGCTAATCTAAGCCATGCATCATTCATGGTGGAAATTTACTTACATACTATGGTGAACCTTCTGTGATACACCTTGCAATAAAAAACTATTCCAAATGGTAAATAAAAAGGGTGTTGAGATTGTTCATTTTGTTTGTTTGTCTTGTCATTTTGATATGGGCTTGTTCCATATCTTGGGACAAGAGGTACCCCAGTTGATGCTCTTGATGATACTATTATGCTTACAATGATATTTAATTGAACTTGCTTTGTTTCCCAAGTTGAGTAACACATGGTGTAAGTACTTGTAGTCAAGGGGCATGAGACATTCAACCCATTCTTTATCAAGCACACTACTCATATTTGATTTCACTTTAACCTTAATCATTCAAGATGCTATGATAGGGGCAATGAGAGCTTGACACCAATGAATACCTTATTGCAATCATTAACTTAAGTAGAAGAGTTTGGAAGTTGGATGAAACTTATGCATGCTTTACCTCTACTCACATATACATCTTTCCAAAGTGTACACCTATCATATTCAGATTTTCATCTACACTCTATGACCATTGTAGGATGTTCTACTTATCATTATGCATACATGTGTTCCATATTACTTGCTACTATGTTACACTTTGTGAACTATCAATGAACATCCTTGTCTTGAATACTTGATATCACTTCATAAACTATTTGCATATTGCTACTCCTTTGAATAATGAATCATTTGACTATATGTAGCAATAGTAATCATCTTTGATATCCATTGTTAAGTATTAAATTGCAAAGTCCATGTTTGTTTTATCATCTTCATACTCGAGGACGAGCATGGATTAAGCTTGGGATGTTGATGCATGTAAAATGCATACATGAACTTTCCACTTTAATTGCTTATATTCCGATCATATTTGCATCATATAAGGGTTATATCAATGTTTTATCATGATTTTGGAAATATCTCAATGATTTCCTATTTTTATGGAATTAACCCTGCACAGGCAGAAAACCCCGTTTTCTTATTTTAATGTTTCAGGGACCCAAACGTCAACGAAATCACCTGGAAATTTACGGGCGTCAATATTTGGAAGGAAGAAGACCTGTGGGCAAAGGACGCGAACAAGCGGAGGCTCGAGGCCCGAACGGGGGTGGCCCACGCGGCCAGGTACTGTGGCCGCGTGGGGCCCACCCGTTTGGCCCTCGTGGCTCCGTTGCCGTCGATCTTCGCTCCACCGACATCGTCTTGACCTAAAAACGCCTATAAAAAAGGTCCCCCGACGTTCTCTGGAAGGAGCGCCGCACAAACACAGAAACACCGAAACGGAGAACAGGAGCTGCAGATTGGAGGGGGAAAACTCCGGCGGGGCGCTGCCGGCGTGGTCTCCATCTTCTCCATCGACTTCTCCACCGTCTCCATGATGAAGAGGGAGTAGTCCACCTCTGGACTATGGGTTTGTGGAAGTAACTTATGTATCTCTCCTCTCTTGAGCTTCACTAATTAGCACCGTATGAGCTGCTGAACATGATTACGGTCACCGTTGTAATACCTTTGTGGTGGATCTTTATGAGTTAATATATGTTTGAGATTGCAATGTTTGTTTCAGTTATGAGTATAGATGCATATTATGTATCCCGTTCTTGTCTACTTGTTTTGATCAAGCATGTTTATGAGAGCGTGTGTGGGGAACGTGTGCATTAGTTGGAGTAACGGGGGGTGGCTAGTGCAGTGAACGTGAGAGAAAGTTCTGCGATCCACTTTGGTATCTTTACCTTACTTTGTTACCTCACTAGGGATAAACTAAAATACCATGCTACCGGGATGTGGGCGTGACCATTGCCACTACTCCATGACTAGATCTAGCATGTTCTTATTTTCACTTCATGTCATGATACTTAATGCTATACTCTGAGTTATCTTAATTACTGAGGTGTTATGATTTAGTTCGCATCTTGGTGGAGTATAAGAGAGGTTAATAACCAAAAGATCTCTATGTTAGGACGTGATGCCCATATATCTAAGTAACTTGTTATTAGGGGTGTAAACGGATCGGATCGGATCGGATTTTGCGTCTACCATATCCTTTATCATATTGTTTTCTCGGATTCGGATCGAATCGGATAATGAACGGTTGCGGATTCGGGGGCGGATAGATATAATCACGGATTCGGAACGAAAACGGAGCGGATTCGGGGCGAAAAGAAAATTATTCAGATCGTATTTATTTTTAATGAACGGTTGCGGATTCGGGAGCGGTATGAACCATGAACCCCAGTCCATTTTTTATCATAAGAAACACCTTTCCAACACCATATACCACTTTTCTATTTTCAGCCATCATTAAATCCGAAAATACAAAAATACTTTTCATCCTGCATACATCATTCAAAAACCCAAAAATATCATTTATCATTGCATCCACCATCATTGCATATTTATTTCTTGTTTGCATTGCATAACTATCCTGATATCATTCTTACACCTTGTGCTTGACAACCACATGTGAGGTTGAGGACCAAAACATCTAACCTTGTTTTATAGGTAACCAAAAGAAGGATAAGAAGATAAATCTACCAGTTCAGATTCCCCGAGAGTTCGATATTAAACCCTCGAGTCACCCCTCGTGGGGAAAACTGTCTTCCACTTACTATACACTCTGCACTTGGAGTCTCAACCTAATCCCATTTATTTTTGCAGGTATCAAAGCCTTGCTCTTCGGGACCATCAGGTATTTATAGGGAGATCAAGGGGGTGCCATGTCATCGATCCATGTGCCTCTCAACCTCCACCCTTGGATAAACCGACCTTGAACCGACCTTGGATGGACGCTTCTGATTTCACCAACTTGCATGGAGGCATGCTGAAGTCGGTGGGAGGAAGCTTGGCTTCCAAGCTCCCTAGGAGGGGGTCGCCCGACCCCCTATGGTAGGTGGGGCCCACTGTGGTGGTCCCCACAGGTCATATAGAGTCCATCCATGTGTTGATTATTTTCTGGTTAAGTCGGTTGCATCTTTTGTGGGCCCATTAATCCATGTGCTTTGATCTTGAACCATTGATTGCAAGCACACATGTGATCTGAGGGTGGATGTCGTGGGGTAGATAACACGGCAGATGCTACTTTGGGGTAGCTTGAGTTGATGGGCAAGGCGACACTAGCGTCTGGGAGATTGTTTAGCATTGCAGGGACAAAAGGTTTACCCAGGTTCGGCCTCTCCATTGGAGATAAAGACCTACTTCCTGCTATCTTGTTATTGATCTCGATCTCGATAACCCGGCTACGACAACAGAGCCGGATCTCGATCTAGGTTACAAGGTTGTGGTGTTTCTCTCGGTGGTTCTCTCGCCTAAGCTTGGATCGTAAAGTTTCTCTCAACTAGGGCTCAGGAACCGGTTATATAGACTACCGGGTCTCCTGGCACTTTACAATACGAACCCGGGCTCTACCCAGACTCGGAATCCTATTCTAGCTCTTCTAGCCTTCGTATCCTCCAAGTCACGAACCGCCTTGTCTTCTAGAAACTTCCCTTCCTGAACCGGGTTACCGCCAAAGCCTCTGGCCCAGCAACATAACCCGGCCCATGCTGATGGTTAGCTGGCCTGGCCGGGCCTCCTGCCTGGCGGGTCATGCTTCCCTCTTCATGGGCCTACCGGGTTATCATCCCCCCATCAGTAGCCCCCAGATTAACCTGGTTGCCAGGTTGGCATGCTCGGCTTCTTATTCTTGAATATTACTTCTTTGAACAGAGCTGATATCCTGGCCAGCCGGGTTAATCACCTGAAACATAAGACAACAGATAACAAATCTAACATTAGAACATGCCTCTTTTCTCCTTTGCTTGGCCAGTTTCTTTGGCGGTTCACGCCGTAACCCGGTTATCCTTGCCGGGTTCCGACGCCCGGGTTTCACTTTCACACTTAGCGAAAACTATCTCCCAACTATAACTCCATCCTTATCCATCTTAATCACGATCTTATCATTTAATACTCCGTAATTATCTCATTCTGTTTGTCGTTGACTTTTAGTCAAAGATCCTTATCTCTTCACTTTTTACCACAACACCCCTAGGGTTTTCACTGCGCCTATAAATAGAAGGCCAGGAGACACCACGGTCATTTTTCCCCACCGAGTTCATCTTCTTCCTCACGCGCGCACTGTAGCAGCTGCGGATCCAATCTCAAATCGAGCTTCTCAATCTCCTGCAAGAAGATCTACAGGTGCGTTTATCCCACACATCCGTGCTCCGCACTTGATTTCAACTTGAATCTTGTCCAGATTTGCTTCGCATTTCCCTCTCCACGTATCTACATCTAGAACTAGGGTTTCACACCTCCATTGTTGCGCTCAGAAACATCAAAGCTTCTCAGCCATGGTGAAGGACAAAACCAAGGCCGGAGCTCCCCGTGCGGCGAAGAAGCTCGCGAAGAAGCCCCACAGCGCCACGCCGGTGCATCTGGCTCCGCCGCCCCCGCTGCTACTCAGGTCAACTGGACCAAATCCACAGTGACGACCTTGATGCTGCAGGAATATGTGAACTGCGGCGAGCTCCCTCCAAAGGATGAGATCCAATGGCGCGCTGCTGGAGAAGAAATCCGCCCCAGCCCCAAGGAAGGTGAAGTGGTGGTTTTCCTCGACCACGTTCAGCGCGGCCTTCGCCCCCCGGGTTCCCTGTTTTTTCGCCGGGTCTTGAAGTACTACGGCCTTAGGCCTCAAGACATCGCGCCCAACTCCATGCTGAACATCAGTAACTATGTGGTGTTCTGCGAAGATTATTTGCAAATGGCTCCAAGCCTCGAGCTGTTCCTCGAGTTCTTCTACTGCAACCCCTCCGCAAGGATCAAGTACTTCCATATGGGGGAGTTGCAATCCAGCGCCGAAGGGATGCGATTTCCCGGCTCTCCTTCTAGCCAGCCACCCAAGGGGTGGCAAAACACATATTTTTACTGCCAAGACACCTCTCCAGAATCTGACGATGCCCGTTACCCGGCTTTCCGAAACTCGGGTTTAACATATGACGCCAAGATGAACAGTTATGCCGATGACGCCGAGCGGGTCAAGCTCGAGCCCATTCTTCGCCGGGCCAGAGCTTTGCTCGCCCATGGTCTCAAGGGCACAGATCTGGTCAAGTGCTGGATCGGTTGGTTCATCCAGCCACTCAGCATCAGGACCCGGCTAATTTGCCAGTACACTGGTGAAACCACAGACAATATGCGTTACTCAGAGATGACGCTCACTGATGATCAGCTTGTGAAGAATGCCAAGAGACTACTTGGCGAGAAGAAAGACGCCATTGCACTGAACGGGCTCGCCCCATTTAGTGCCAAGAACAAACCCCCCACGGTAAAGCTAACACTCAATCCATCTTGTTTACTTTAACCCGGCAAACTCATCCATAGACTGTTATTTATGTGACTGCTTTTTCTCAGGACTCCAAATGGTGGAGCGTGGATTTTACCCCAACATCCTCTCCTGACGGAGAGGACACAGAAAGTGAAGACGACGAAGAAGAAGAAGAAGAAGGTGAGCTTGACTCCGTAGGCCGGCTCTTCCTCCAGTTGATTAACAACGAAGTCCCCAACAAGGACACCTCTACTGACAACCCGGCAAATTTTATTCCAGGCCCCACTGACCCGGCTTCTGACGTAGCGCCGGGTCCCCAAGTTACTGCAGCTCCAACTCAGAAGAGGACCCGGGCCACCATTGCCAAGGTACCACATTCTCTTTTCTCAATCTTCATGATGAACTCATCTTAAACTTAAGCACAATCACAGGAAAAGGAGGCTGAGAAGGAGGCTGAGCGAACAAGAGACGCCGAACCCGGTCTTCTACAAGCGAAGCTTCCCTGAGCCCAGGTATCCCTCAACGCTCTTTATCAAGCTGGGCCAAATCCATCCAGAAGACGCCCAGCAAACAGTTCCCTTTAGCTGGCAAGATCCGGGTTCCTAAACCATCTCGTTTGTCAGATTCTTCCTCGGATGGTGTTAGCACACCCGAGGATTTCCCGATCAACGCCGGGTTAGAAATACTTCTCATATCTTTTCCATACCTTTATACTTCACTGTCCCATTCTTATTTAACTAAGACATTATTTTGTTCCAGTGCCAGGGCTTTTATGGAAGAAGACCCGGAATCTCCTCCCGCGGCATCCCCTCCTCCAGCAACCACAGAGCCTTCTCCTATGGAGGCACATATAGAGGAACCAGAGGACAAGGACGAGCCAAGGGAGCAAGCAACCCCCGCGCTTCTCCAAAAAATGTTGTTGACCCGGTGCCAGAATCCTCCCAGCTGCTCACTCGCCCGGGTTAGGCTCTGGGACGAAAGAAGATGAAGTGCAGGTTACTGGGACCCGGCACGTTCCAGTACAAAGTGCTCCTGAGACTCTGGCCAAGGTGCCAGCCCCAGATGCTGACCCGGCAACTCCTGCCAAGAACAAGAACCCGGCTTCCTCCTCAAACTCACCGGCTCTGGACACCATGTCTGTTCCAGCACTTTGCGACGAATATTTTTCTCGCCTAGCTCAACACAAGACCCTGGAGACAGAACTGGTCGCCCTGATCCAAAAACGATATCAGGTACCCATTTTTACTTCTTGCCTATATATTTTCTTGCATAACTATACCCTGAGTAGCCCCCAAGCTCTAAGTTCATCACTTGTGATGAGCTTGGTGCTTTCAATACGCATTCCTTAGGTAAAAACTTCAAACCTGTAGCCCCCAAGTGCCGGGTTGTCTGTTTACAGCAACCTGGGACTAAAAAACTTCCATCATTTAAAACTTGCCCATTTTCACATCGAAACTTTGAACACTGTAGCCCCCAAGTGCCGGGTTGTGTGCCTGCAGCAACCTGGGACTTCTTTATTACGTTGAACAATTGAACTTCAAACTGAGTAGCCCCCAAGTGCCGGGTTAGCTGTCCACAGCTACCTGGGACTTACAGTTAGCAAATTTTCAACTTTTTGCGCATGTAGCCCCCAAGTGCCGGGTTGCACGCCTGCGGCGACCTGGGACTAACATAACTTTTGCATCTTAACAGGAAGACCATGCCAAGGCCCAGGCTGAGATCACCCGGCTCACTGACGCTGCCAAATCTGAATCTGAGACCCGGGCTGACCACTCAGCTCAACTCCAGGCCTTGGAAGAAAAGATTACTGCCTGACGCAAGAAAACTCCGATCTGAAGAAGGACATGCAGGAGAACGAGGAGAACTTCCAGGAGCAACAGGAGACCCTGCAGAAGCAGCTGGATGAAACCAACAACGAGCTGACCCGGCTAAAAAGAATGATCACCTCAATGGTTGAATCTTTAGTGGGTAAGCACTACTCCCTTGAATTTCAACCTAAACTGATCAAACAGACCCGGTTTTTGAAATTTCACTGCTCCACTTTTTCTTACACAGGCCCTCGTGATGGTAACCTCCGCAAAACCGCTGCAGAGAAGATCAAATGCATGTACACGCTGACCCGTCAGCTGTACTTTGGCAGCTGCGAGGTCATCAAAGCCGCTAGGCTCTGGGAGAACCCGCCAAGCAAGTACACTGAAGTCCTTGGGCATCTGTCAACAATGCCGCAATGGATCCATCTGCTCAAGAGATCAGCTTGCAGGGCCGGGGTGATGCGAGGTCTTGCCTTGGCAAAGGCCTACCATCCCCAGCTAAACCCGGCTCCACTGAAGAAGGGCTTTCCTCAGTTTGACACTGATGGCAAGGAGTTCGATAAGAAGTGCTATGCCCGGGTTGTGAAGCAAACCCGGCATGTTGCCACTGTTATTGCCAGCAAGATGAAGCTCACCACCTTACAGCTTGGATATAATGAGAATGATGAAGAGATCATGGATGACGAGCCACAACGCGTCGATCTCCTCCAAAGCTATAAGGATTCCATTGACCCGGCAAAGAATGCTCCTGGTACCTCCACTGCTCCCAGCTCCTCTACGCCAGTTATTCCTCCTCCGTCACGGGCGATAGCTGAAGAAGATGATGAAAACTTCTTCCAGCCACTTCGAAAAATCACCCGGCGCAAGACCAAGGCCAAAGAAACCGACGAGACCAAGGAGCCAGAGGCTAACCCGGCGGCCGCCGAAGAAGAAGAAGACCCGGCAAAGACCGTCGAAGATCAACCAACCGGCTCTCCTCCCCGTGACCCGGCTCCTGAAGCCAAAGCGTGAAAACTTACGCAGATGCTGTTATCTCTGCAAGAAAACAATCTATTCGGCCCTTTGGGCGCTTATTGTAATAACTTTTGCACTGTTGCACTATGCCTGTGATGGTGCGCCTATGCACCTGATGAAACTTTTTATGCTATCTCAAACTTTTGCTATGAAATATGCCTCTTCTGTGGTTTTGATGACCCTTTTGATTTCTTTAACTGTGAGCCGGCTTTCGCATGGATACCCTGTCGCTACTTCTCTGAGAAAAACAGGGTCGAACCAAGTCCCAATGGGCTTCATGGTTGATTGAATTTCCAGGTGAGCAATCAGGCCATAAAATTGCGAGTCACATCAGCTCAACAGCAAGATAACCAAGAATAAACTAGTGGCATAAAGCCGGGTCTTGGGATTGCAGCTGCAAACTATTGTAGTAGGAGCCCCCAAGACCTGGATCAATGTTTATAAAGTAATGGCTTAACTATGCAACATTACCCCATTGATCCTCATACTGGTGGGACACGCTCTCTGGGCGTCCTCAAAGATAACTATGCACTTATTCTTATGACAAAAACATAAACAAATAAAACATAAACTTCTCCTTCATACCTCTGAATCCAAAGTTATGGATACTGTAACGAAAACTGCACAGCCGGGTCACGAAACATCGAGACCCGGATGACCGTGAAAAGCCCCCAAGGCCAAACTTTAGCTATGCAACACTACTTATCAAACATCAAAAAAGAACAAAAAGGACACAAATTTCTGTTCAACCTTCACTTTATTGATAGAAAAGGTTAGGTCAGCAAGCCGCCTCATTAAAAACCTTCCAGTCCCCTTAGGTACCCTGGTAAGGAAAAGAGCGCGTCTGAAACCTGCTGCCTGTTACATCGTGTTTTACATCTCATATCTCTTTCTCATGCTAAGTATAATATGGGCGCAGCTGCGCAATATTCCATGGCCTCTCACGCTCTTCCAATGAAAAGGTAGAGTGCGATGTGTCATTAACAGACTCGGACTTTTCTCTTGCATCCACCAAATAATATGAACCATTGTTCAATTTCTTGCTTATGATGAAGGGCCCTTCCCAAGGGGGAGATAATTGTGCATCCCTTCTCTGGATTGCACCCATCGTAGCACTAAATCTCCCTCCTGGAAAGTGCGAGTTTTAACCCGGCGCTATGATACCGCCTCAAATCTTGCTGATACACTGCTGATCTCTCCAGTGCTTGTTCTCTATCTCCTCAAGCAGGTCCACAGAATCCTGCCGGGTCTGCTCATTTTCTGTTTCAACATAAGCCGCCACGCGAGGCGAGTCATGAATTATATCACTTGGCAAAACTGCCTCTGCCCCATACACCATAAAGAAAGGGGTCATCTTTGTGGATCTGTTTGGTGTTGTGTTGATTCCCCAAACTACTGATGGCAACTCCTCAACCCACGCTCCAGCAGCTCTGAGACACGGAACCCGGAGACGTGGTTTCAAACCTCGAAGCAACTCCTGATTTGCTCGTTCTACTTGTCCATTGGCCTGTGGATGAGCAACTGAAGCAACGTCTAAACGTATACCCTGATTTCCACAAAACTTTGCCATCTCACCAAGGGACATGTTAGTACCATTATCTGTGATGATACTATGAGGATACCCAAACCTGTGTATGATCTGCTTCAAAAACTTGACGCTGTAGCTGCTTCACAATTAGTAACAGGCATCACCTCAACCCACTTTGTAAACTTATCAATGGCAACCAAGAGGTGGGTTTTCTTGCAAGGAGACATGCTAAAAGGACCCACCATATCAAGCCCCCAAACTGCAAAGGGCCAAGTCAAGGGTATTGTTCGCAACTCCTGAGCCGGCACATGAATTTGCCTTGCATATCTTTGGCAACCATCACATCTACTCACCAAGCGCTCTGCATCTGCCTGAGCTGTGAGCCAGAAGAAGCCGTGTCTGAAAGCTTTTGCTACTAAAGACCTTGTTGAAGCATGATGACCACAATCTCCCTCGTGAATCTCTTTCAAAATTTGCCGGCCCTCCTTTCCAGACACACATCTCTGAAATACTCCAGAAACACTTCTCTTATATAACTCGCCATCAATAACTACGTAGCCTTAGCTCGGCGCACAATTTGCCGGGATATAACTTCCTGCTCTGGCAGCTCTCCACGCAAAAGATACGCCAAATAAGGTTCTGTCCACTCTGGAATTTCATGAGTTGCTGCTACCAATTGCGAATCCGGGTCTTCCTGACCCGCCAATTCCTCTACGCCCTGAGGCTTAACTGATGGAGTCCATAGCTCGTCCAAGAAAACGTTAGGTGGAACCGGCTCTCTGCGTGAGCCGAGTCTTGACAAAGCATCTGCAGCATCATTTTTCCTGCGGTCAATATGATCCACCTGATAGCCTGAGAAAAACCCGGCTACCCTGTCCACCTCTCTCCTGTAAGCCGCCATTGTCGCATCTTTTCTATCCCATGTTCCTGAAACTTGCTGTGCCACTAGATCTGAATCCCCATAACAATTAATATGCTTGATGCTCATCTCCTTTGCCATACGCAAACCATGTAACAAAGCCTCATATTCCGCCACATTGTTAGAGCAATCAAAGTGAATTTGCAAAACATAGCTCAGCTTATCACCCTTGGGAGAAGTTAACACAACTCCAGCTCCTGAACCTTGTGCCTGCTTAGACCCGTCAAAGTGCATAACCCAAGGTTTGAGACCCGGCGCAAGAGGTGGTGCACTCAACTGTGTCCAATCATTAAGAAAATCCGCCAATGCCTGCGATTTGATAGCTGTACGAGGCACATAGTCAATGTGGTAAGGCCCCATCTCTATTGCCCACTTGGCAATTCTTCCTGTAGCTTCTGAATTCCTGATAATATCTGCTAAGGGTATTGAACTCACCACTGTGATTGGATGCTCCTGAAAATATGGCTTCAACTTTCTGCTTGCCATGAAAACACCAAATACTAGCTTCTGCCAATGCGGATAGCGCTGCTTTGCTTCTGATAACACCTCACTAACATAATAAACCGGCCTCTGAACCGGGTTTTCCTTGCCTTCCTCCTTACGCTCGACCACCACCACAGCACTCACAGCTTGAGGCCCGGCAGCGACGTATAACAGCATGGGTTCCTTGGGACCCGGGGCCGCCAGAACTGGCGCTTTTGATAATTGTTTCTTCAGAGCTTCAAATGCCTCGTCTGCTTCCTGATTCCACACAAAATTGTCTGTTTTCTTCAGTAACTTGTATAAAGGTATTGCTTTTTCTCCGAGCCGGGATATAAACCGGCTCAACGCAGCCACACATCCTGTCAACTTCTGAACATCTGCCAATTCCTCAGGTTTTTTCAAACTTGGATGGCTCTGATTTTTTCCGGGTTTGCCTCAATTCCACGCTCTGACACAATGAAACCGAGCAATTTTCCCGCTGGAACTCCAAACACGCACTTTGTAGGATTGAGCTTCATCTTGTACTTCCTCAAATTTTTGAATGTTTCTGTAAGGTCGCTGATAAATGACCCGGCTTTTTCTGACTTGATCACCACATCATCCACATAAGCATGCACATTGCGCCCAATCTGATCATGAAAACAATTTTGAATGCACCTCTGATAAGTTGCTCCTGCGTTCTTCAACCCAAAAGTCATGGTTTTGTAGCAAAAAGCACCAAAGGGGTGATGAACGATGTCTTTTCCCAATCCTGCCTGTTAAGCTTGATCTGATGATAACCTGAATATGCGTCCAGAAAACACAAGAGCTCGCTGCCTGCCACTGCGTCAACAATTTGGTCGATGCGCGGCAGTGCGAACGGGTCTTTTGGACAATGTTTGTTGAGACTTGTAAAATCAATACACATCCTCCACTCGTTATTTTTCTTCAGAACCAAAACCGGGTTAGCCAACCACTCTGGGTGGAAAACCTCCATGATAAAGCCGGCTTCCAATAACCGGGCTATCTCCTCTCCTATAGCTTTTCTTCTCTCTGCGTTCATTTTTCTCAAACCTTGTTTCACCGGCCTTGCCTTTGGATCAACATGTAAACGGTGCTCAGCGAGTTCAGTCGGAATGCCTGGCATGTCACTAGGTGTCCACGCAAAAACATCCCGATTCTCACGGATGAACTCGATGAGCGCGCTTTCCTATTTATCAGTTAGGCTGGTCCCTATGGCGAACTGCTTGGAGGAATCCCCAGGCACAAAATCCACCATCTTAGTATCCTTTGCTGCTTTAAACTTTGCCCTGTCATCTTCTGTTGTTGGTTTTTTGAGCGCCTTGTTATCCTGCGGGTCAAGATTAGACCTGTAAGCTTTCAACTCCTCTCTAGCACAAGTTCGCTCTGCCAGGGCTGCATCTCCCTCGTCACATTCTGCTGCAATTTCTCTGTTACCATGAACAGTGATGATCCCCTTGGGACCCGGCATCTTCAACTGCAAGTACACATAACACGGCCTCGCCATGAACTTGGCAAAGGCCGGCCTTCCAAACAACGCATGATAAGGACTTGGAAATTTCACCACCTCAAAGGTGAGCCACTCTGATCTGAAGTTATGGATAGACTCGCCAAAAGCAACCTCTAATGAAATTTTTCCCTCAGGTGTAGCAGACTTCCCAGGAACTATACCATGAAATATTGTTGATGTTTTCTGCAACTGTGACTCCTTCAGACCCATACGCATAAATGTTTCCCAGTACAAGATGTTAATGCTACTGCCACCGTCCATCAAAACCTTCTTTAACTCAAAGCCATGAACTTGAGGAGCCACAACTAACGCAAGCAGACCCGGGTGCTCCACCACATCCGGGTGATCTGCTCTGCTCCAAGTAATAGTATGCTCTGACCATCTCAAATACCTTGGTACCCCTACAGCCACTGAATTAACTGCCCTTTTGACTATCTTTCTTTCTCTCTTGGTCGTGCCACTGGTATATATATGATATTGGCCAAGTTGCCTCGGCTGGTTCGAGAATCCACCCTGATTGCCTGTTTTGGCCGGGTCCTGTATTTCCAGTTGGTACCGCGTTTGCTCCAGTTAGAGGTCCCGCAGCCGGGTTAGCACTCGGGCCGGGTCCTCCACTCCTGTTTGCTCCTTGCAGAGCTCTTGAATCTCATTGTTTTTCCACCTGTTCAAATCCACACACTGGGCCAATGAATGATTGGCAGGTCTGCCGTTCTTGCTATGACGAGGACACGGCATCCTGAAGGCCTCTTCAGTGCTCATTGGGCGTGTTCCTTGATAACTATTTCCACCACCATAACTCCCATTATTTCCCTGATAACCTCTGTTTTCCTGATAACCTCTGTTTTCCTGATAATTCCCATCCATCCTTTGCCTCTGAAACCCGGCATTTGCATTTGCAACTAGCTCTGAGTTTCCTTCCTGATGCCCACGCTTGTGCTGGTTCTGATTGCTGTTGTTATTGTTTCCCGGGCCATTGTTCTTTCCTCCATTGTTCGCAGCACCTTTCCCTTTTTCTTCCTCACTATCATCCTGGGTTTTGTCCGTGGCTGCATGTCTGTTGCACGCATCCATCAACTCTGCCATAGTAACGGGCTTAACCCGGTGTCCTTCCTTCATGCGACCCAGCTTCTGCACCAAGGGAGCGTACTTGCAAGTTTTCTCCATCGATGAAATTGCATCCTTGGGCTCGATACCTGATGAAGAGTGCAGGATCTCCGTGACCCGGCCCATCCAGTGACGAGCTGACTCGCCCTTCCTCTGTACGCAACGATCAAGATCTTCAATGGAAAATAAACGCTTGCACGTGCCCTGAAAGTGCTTGATGAAAATTGTTTTCAGCTCATCCCAAGAATTGATAGATTTTTCTGGCAGATTCTTGAACCACAACTTTGCTGCACCATCACTCATCATCAAATACATATACTTTGCACAAACGTTCTCTGTGGCATTGCGTATACACATTGCCATCTCATAACTGCTCAACCAACTCGCCGGGTCTGTGCTCGGCTCATAATTGGCAATCTTGCTTGGCTCCTTGAACTTCTCAGGGAAAGGCTCTGCTCTAATGGCATCTGAAAGACACTTGGGACCCGCCAAAGTGGAAGAACTTGCTAAAAGATTAATGTTACCCGGCGAGCTTGCAGATGCTGCTGGCACGGGACCCGGTCCTCCTTGTGGTGCTCCAGCTGCTGGTACTGCCGGGTTTGCATTAGCTGCACTCCTTCCTGCCCGCGATCTATTGACTATCTGCTGAGCCACAGAAATTGCAGGGGCGGGTTGATACTGCTGATTATTCTGGTTTTGGTTCTGCTGGGGCGGGTTTTGCTGCTGTGCCGCGGCAAACCCGGCCAATGGCGGGTTTCCCCCATGGCGACTCTTGCTACGATACGTTGTAGAGTGAAGCGCACTTTTCTCTTTTGAGTACTGAACTTGCTGAGCAACCGCAGTGCGTAACATATCAATGGCACGCCGAGCTTCAACCTCTGCTGGCGAGTCTCCTAATGGAATACGATCTAGTGCCAAAGTTGCGGCGTATACGTTATCTGCTGGATTGGAATAGTGACCCGCCGGCGTATGAAACCTTGGTGTCCTGGGCGGCAGACCCGGATTTCCCCTGGCTCCCCCAGCGAGAAGACCCGGCGCCGCTGCAACTGCAACCCCAGCTGCTCCTGTTCCTCTGTCTGGTTCTATATTTGCTCTAACAACTGGAGCCACCTGGGTTACACCAACTGGTTGATCTTCTGGGGTCCTAAACAATACTGCTGGGTTTATAGCGTTTTCTCCAGGGGCCAGCCGGCTCTGGTGCCTCCTCCGGTGCGCCCTGGTCATCTCATTGAGACGATTTTCCTCATCCTCTAATTGCTTTCGCCTAATCTCCATATCTTCTTTTTCTGCCATTGTGTCTCTGCGTACCTGCTCCAAGGCCCGGCGTGCAGTATCCAATTCTATAGCTCTTGCTGCTGCGTTCTCTGGAGTAACAATCCTCGTAAGTGCGGTTGGATCTAAGACCAGGCCATTGTTAAACATGGCCCGGGTCCCAGTTGCATTGTTTCTTTCCTCACCCTGAGCTCGGTTATTGAGAAAACCGAAGCTATTCCTGTAACGCGCCGTGTTTTCACTTTCCTCTGATACCGAAGCCGGGTCTCCATCAACCCTTTGGCCCGCCAGCTCCAACACTGGTGGCAATTGTTGCTGCTGCTGACCCGGAGTAAAAGCTGGTGGCACAACCGTTGACGGTGATGCCCCCGCGTTGATCGAAGGAGCAGTGTAAACCGCCACCCTCCTAACCGGGCTTGGAACGGACTCTTGCTCCTCTTCGTCCTCTTCTTCTACTCCATATCCGAACCGGCCTTCGAACAAGGGCAGGATCGATTCTGAATCTGCATAGTCCCCCACATCACCCGGGACTGGAGCCGGGTTTCCCGATCTCTCCTCGTGCACGTCCAGGGGCAGCTCATCTTCAGCCGTACCAACTGATTCTTCTCCATCAGATTGAACAATTGTGGCAGCTCCTGACACAGATTCATAGTCTCCATCACTAGCAGATCTAGTTGCAATCATACCAACAAAAACGTTAAACTTGCCAATTGGAATAACATCACCTGATTCAAGTAGATCTGATTCCGGCCCCCAGCCAAAATCATCAACGATGGGCTCTCCTTGTGAATTGAGGGTGATCTCGCCGAAAACATAGTTCTCTACTCCTTGCTTTGCTTCTCCCATGATGGTGACACCTTTGGACGCGTTCCCACAGACGGCGCCAACTGTCGTGGGGTAGATAACACGGCAGATGCTACTTTGGGGTAGCTTGAGTTGATGGGCAAGGCGACACTAGCGTCTGGGAGATTGTTTAGCATTGCAGGGACAAAAGGTTTACCCAGGTTCGGCCTCTCCATTGGAGATAAAGACCTACTTCCTGCTATCTTGTTATTGATCTCGATCTCGATAACCCGGCTACGACAACAGAGCCGGATCTCGATCTAGGTTACAAGGTTGTGGTGTTTCTCTCGGTGGTTCTCTCGCCTAAGCTTGGATCGTAAAGTTCTCTCTCAACTAGGGCTCAGGGACCGGTTTATATAGACTACCGGGTCTCCTGGCACTTTACAATACGAACCCGGGCTCTACCCAGACTCGGAATCCTATTCTAGCTCTTCTAGCCTTCGTATCCTCCAAGTCACGAACCGCCTTGGTCTTCTAGAAACTTCCCTTCCTGAACCGGGTTACCGCCTAAGCCTCTGGCCCAGCAACATAACCCGGCCCATGCTGATGGTTAGCTGGCCTGGCCGGGCCTCCTGCCTGGCGGGTCATGCTTCCCTCTTCATGGGCCTACCGGGTTATCATCCCCCCATCAGTGGAGATGGGCATGGTTGAGCTTCTCTTGGATAGTGCCACCTCAGCATGGGCCTGGGCCCACATGGATGGGGTCGCCCGACCCCTCCATGGTGGCCCCAGGGCTCCACAGCTTGCACTTTGGTCTTTGCATACATGAAATGATAGTGGTTTTTTCAACTTGTCTTTTGATCATTTATGGATTGTTGCAACTTCTTCCTTTTTAGGCTTCTAGACCATGAAAAGTACCTGTTCTTGTACCTGCAACCAAAGTATGACATGTACATGTGGAACCAAGTTATTTTGCACCTATGTCACTACTTGTTGGTTGTTTCTTCCCTAGAAAGGGTGTTTTGTTGACGGTTATGATAGTGGAAAATAGGGTATAATTACCGTCAACAAGACCCCCCACACTTAAGTCTTTACTCGTCCTCGAGTAAAGGTTAGAGAGGAGAGTGAACAATGATTATGACATATCCAAAATATTAGTAAACATAAAGCTTTTATTCAAGACATAGTTCATACAAATGGGTTATGTGGTAGTGTGTAGCATATATCCTTTAGAAGTTGAGAAATGAAACAATTCTTAAAGCAAAGTCATCTCCCAAATTCATACTCTTGGTACTTAGAGTTTTTTATTAGTTTCAAAAGAAAACACATAGTTCATTCTTACTCCTCATTTAACTCTCTTATGTCACTCAAAGTATATGATATTCCTCACCAAGGCACAGCAAGAGATTGCCTTCTTTGTTTCATCCTACATCTATCAGGCTTATGTGGAGCTTAGGTAGGGATAAACAAGATAGCATACTTTGCATTGCAAATATTGTAAAGTCAAAGCAAGGATCTAAGGAGAAGAATGTCATAATCCTAGATCAAGATGTGCAAGTGTATGGAAATGGTGAACTTATATGCTCCTCTATTTAATAAGACATCTCTCTATTTTATATCTTATTGAGACCTGGCTAGCATTTTTTTTTTCACTATGGACCTTCATGTGTCCATCTCTTTTTTTTCTTTTCTTTTGCATAGCCTTTGTGTCTCATCTACTAAACCATACTTAGAGAGATGTCATAAAACTTTAATTTATGGAGCATCTATATAGTGGATATGAAAGACATGTTATGCGTACTTCCAGTGTAGAAGCAGCATATATATGTGTGTACGTGACCTTGATCTTGGGATTATGACATATTTCTCAACAAGGATCAACAAGATTTGACAAAACTCATTGCAAAACAAGTAGCACTATAGAAGGGTTGTCTTGAAAATTGTGCATATGGCTTTGGTAGGACATTTCTTAATAATGAGGAGTAAGTGATGCTATGATTTTATGTCATTTTCAAAAATAAATCTCTAAGTACCTTGAATAGAAATGGTATGAATCATGAGCCAAGAACTATATCTCATTTATCAACAACTTAGTCAATATGATTCCTATAAAATATTACCCAAAAGTATGATCATATCACTACAAGAAATGTGTTGGTTTATGACGTTTACATCATGACATTCAATGAAAAGGTCACTAAATCAATTGGTTTATGACGTTTGCTTTGGAAGCCTTTCAACTTAGTGATATAACTAAATAAACGTCACAAAAAAATGACCTAAAGTTAGTCAAATGCTACATTGTGACTATATTTATGGTGTCATAACAATATTTATGGTGTCATAAAGATCATTTTGCCAACGTAATAAATTTATAATAAGGATAGGGTATCACAAATGATTTTATTGGATTATTTGCCATTATTTTTCAAGGTGGCATGTGGGCCCCAGTACCAAGATGAGTCCCACTATCACCTTATCGTGTGGGTCCTATATACATACTTTTTTTGTTTTTCTATGTATTCAGTCTATGCATCAGTGTAGGACGTATATGAATATTGGCTGCAATATCTTTCTGAAAAACATAAATGTGTGCAAACTTAATCTCCAATCTAGTTTTTATTTAGTCTATGCATTAGTGTAAGACGTATATGAATATTGGCAGCAATATCTTTATGCAGAACATAAACTTAATGTCCAATCTAGTTTTATATGTATATATGTGTGGGCCTGCATTTTTTGTATTTTGGTTTCGGAAATTTCTCTTAAAATGGGAGAATGAATATAATTTAGAAAAGAAAAAGAAAGAGAAACAAATGGAAGTTAAAAAAATGCACGTGGGCTATGGGCTGCGCTGTGGCCATTGTTACCCCTTCGCTGTGCTTGTTCCATCTCTCTGCGCAGGCCAAATGGAAGTTAAAAAAAATGCACGTGGCCTATGGGCTTCGCTGTGGCCTTGTTCCGTCTCTGCGTGCAGGCCCAACGGCCTCAGCCCATCAGGCTTTTCCTCATACCCAGGCCAGCCCATCAGTTCTACCTCACGAAAGCCCAACGGCCTCAGCCCACCACGTCTACCTCGCCCTTCTAGAGTTCTACTTAGCGGAAATGCTTAAAATAAAAGAAAATAAAAATTGGTTAGTTCAAGGTTCGAACTTAAGACTAAAGTAATCCAGTGTTAAATCATTGCCAGCCTGCTACCCACGTGTTTGTGACTATTGCTGCACCTTTTGTTTAATCTTCAGAGTTTACAGAGTCTAATGCAGCGCAAACTACGGTCCTTATAGGATTTTAACAATGTCGATCATGGATAGTAACAATATTAATTTGGTTAGGTCCGTAATGCATATTAGCATAAGCACGAAAACTTTTTCAGTCATGGACGGATCCTTATAGGATTTTAACAATGTCGATAATGGATAGTAACAATATTAATTTGGTTAGGTCCGTAATGCATATTAGCATAAGCACGAAAACTTTTTCAGTCATGGACGGATGCTCGGTGAATATTTTAGATAGGGAAGGATATTATTTGGCCGACTAGTATTTCAGATCAATTAGCATAGAAAAGGATATTAATATTTGAGAAAGGAAAGGATACTCCCTCCGATCCATATTAGTGGGCATAGCTTTGTCTAAATTCATATGTATCTAGTTAAGTATTTAGACTAGATACATGTGTATCTAGACAAAGTTGTGCCCACTAATATGGATCGGAGGTAGTATTAATATTTCAGATCAATTATCGACCTGAGTCTACGCTGCCGATCAACTATGTAATAGCCGATCAGTCAAACACTAATGACTCGTTTGTTTCAATATCGTAAGCTCCTCAAACTTTTTCTCACACTTGTACATGTCATGGTACGAGGAAACGCTAAATGTTAGATTTTTCGGATGTGCTTTGCTATTTTCTTCCATTTATTTGAATTTTTGTGCTGCGGGACGTCGTAATTATAGGTTGAACTAAGGCTACGCTAGAAACAATTCAAAATAGTGCCAGATTTCTACACCAGGTCTTACATGCCCTAGTGAACCAGTTTGGGTGGAGGCGGATGGTAAAATATCTTAGTTTCAAGGCATAACTCTATGTAGTTTCAAGCCATTTTGACACAGGCGTATTGTACATGCTTCACAAAGTCCATGCATCATTTCGAAGAACCCTAACTACAACACATGGGTATCCACGTGACTCATTTCTTTCGATGTCGTAAGCTACTCAAACTTTTTCTTGGGCGTTTGCATGCCACGGGAGGAGAAAATGCTAAGTTTTAGATTTTCCGGAGGTGTTTTGCTATTTTCTTTCATTTAAATGAATTTCTGCGCGCGTGGGGCATCGAAATTGTAGGTTGAACTAAGGCTACACTAGAAACAATTCAAAAAAGTGTCATATTTCTACTTTAGGTCTTTCATGCCCTAGGGAACCAGTTTTGGTGGAGGCGGATGATAAAATATTTAGTTTCAATGCATAACTCGATGTCCTTTCTCAATTTTAGCGATGAATAAATTTAGTAATTACCTAATTTGATCATAAAAATATAAGATTTGGCGTGGGGACATGCTTTGGGCCTTCGCGCATGCATAAAAAGTTTCAAGCCATTTTGACACAGGCGTATTGTACATGCTTCACAAAGTTCAATGCATCATTTTGAAGAACCCTAACTACAACACATGGGTATCCACGTGATTCGTTTCTTTCGATGTCGTAAGCTACTCAAACTTTTTCTTGGGCTTTTGCATGCCACGGGATGAGAAAATGCTAAGTTTTAGATTTTTTGGAGGTGTTTTGCTCTTTTCTTTCATTTAAATGAATTTCTGCGCGGCGGGGCATCAAAATTGTAGGTTGAACTAAGGCTACACTAGAAACAATTCAAAAAAGTGCCATATTTCTACTTTAGGTCTCACATGCCTTAGGGAACCAGTTTTGGTGGAGGCGGATGATAAAAATATTTTAGTTTCAATGCATAACTCGATGTCCTTTCTCAATATTAGCGATGAATAAATTTAGTAATTACCTAATTTGATCAGAAAAATATAAGATTTGGCGTGGGGCCATGCTTTGGGCATTTGTGCATGTATAAAAAGTTTCAAGCCATTTTGACACAGGCATATTGTACATGCTTCACAAAGTCCATGTATCATTTCAAAGAACCCTAACTACAACACATGGGTAACCATGTGACTCGTTTACAATGACGTAGGCTGCTCAAAAAATTTCTTGGGCTTTTGCATGCCACGGGATGAGGAAATGCTATGTTTTAGATTTTTCAGAGGTGTTTTACTATTTTGTTTCATGTAAACGAATTTCTGCACGTGGTGGGCGTCGAAATTGTAGGTTGAACTAAAGCTACCCTAGAAACAATTGAAAAAAGTGCCAAATTTCTACACCAGGTCTCACATTCCCTAGGAAACTAGTTTTGCTGGAGGCAGATAGTAAAATATCCCTTCTTACACTTAATTAGTTGTTGTATTTGTTTTTTTAGAAAAGTAGTTGTTGTATTTGTGGCTTTGGATTTTGTTGCATTCTAGGTGTTACGCGCAAGTTGCAGGTGTTAGTATTTTTCCCCTACAAACTAACATCCTTTCTGAACACGGAAGTTAACTGGAACCAATTCATATTTTTTTTACCGGCAGAAAAAAGATAGAGTCTTATTCGAGGAAAAAAAGATAGTCTTCAAGCGGCCTAAACTGAATTGACACTCGTAAAGAGATATTGGAGTTCGCTAAAAATTCATGTCAAATTTCTTTAATTCGTTACCGCCTTAGTCCTCTTCCGTCACGAGTTATTTGTAGAGATATTTGTATCGAACATTTCATATTTATTATTTTATTGTTTTTTCTACACGCGGAGTCCAGTTCACGCAATCCTCCCACCAATCACACAACCAGCGAAAAATAAATAAATAAAATAAAACCCGGGAGGCGCTGCGCAAAGCAGTTTAGGAAGCGTACGAGAGGCCAACTCAGGCCAGATCACACGAAAAAGAAAAAGACCCTATAAAAGCCGACCGCCTCCGTCTCTCCCCCGCACTCCATCGCCTCGCCGCCGTTCCCCGCAACCTGTCGACCCAATCTCACATCACCCGACGGGACCCGGCGCGTCGTCCTCTCCAGATCTTACGCCCGCCCGAGGTGAGCACTTGTACATCCCGATCAGCTCGTCCCGATTGGAGTTCCGATTGGTTGGTAGGCGCTGGTTCGTAGGTCTCGGATCCAGCGTGGTCTCCGGAGTTGAGCACGCGTACGTCCCGATCAGCTCGTTCCGATTGTGGTTGGTAGGCGCGGGTTCATAGGTCTCGGATCCAGCGCGGTCTTGTATCCTGCCTGGCTTTGAGTATTCGTATGAGGAACCTCGACTAGGATAGGATTTAATTAGGGTTTGTTTGGTAACACCACCTAGGGTTCGATTATCCGTAATAAGGAATCTGACGTTTTAGTTAGGGTTTGCTTGGTAACACACACAGCGTCGGTTGTGGTCAGATTTTGGTTTATGCTGTATGAATTCTTCAACTGTGCCTGTACAGGATAGCTGGATAGGTATTAATTTGGATTCATGCTATGTTGTTCGATTTCAGTTTATGCCAGAATGTTAATTTTTTTATCAACTGTGTTTGAGCGTAGATTTGTTGCATATTCATGTTCTAGCTCTGTTTGGATAGGTAACAATATTTGGCATCCTAAAATATTTATGCACAGCACTTAACCTGCAGCTGATTAATGTTGTAGTCATATGTGCTTTCCAGCTCTGTTTGGATAGGTATTTGGTTGTTTATTATCGTTTGGGTTTATTATATGTGATAGCTTGTCTTATCTAATATTTGCCAATGATGATGTATCTTTTGCCAACCAATCTCTAGTCTTGAGGATAATATATATACTAGTTCTGTAAATGCTGGTTTGGTTTTCTGTGCTCACTATGCCCTTGCACATGGGATGCAATGACTTGAATTTTTTATTAGCAATTATTTCCCAGCTGTTTAGTTTATTGTTTCCTTTGATGGTGAGCTATCAAACTAAACCTGCATTAATTCTGGAGATACAATTTTCTTGCTCACAATAATACAATGAATGATGGGATCTCTATGTACTTTGAACCAAATTATATTCCCTCTGTTAATTATTTGGGTTGGTGCATTAAAGTTCTGTTTTGGGTGATTGAGTGTATTCATTTTGTTTAGTTGCCTATCAGTATACATGGTTGAATTGCTTTCAGTTCATATTAATAACTATTCTGTTGCACAATGCAAATATGCTGTCCTAACTAAGTAGAAGCTTGGATGTTCCCATCCACATTGGTGCTGTATGGTCTCTTCCTGACATTAAATCCTCTGTTTGTGCTGTACCAGGTAGCAGCAACTGTTCTTCTGCAGTCTTCTTCGCCGCCAAAAGGAAAAGATGCTCTACGAAATCCACTCCCATGCCCAAATCCAAGCCCTGCAGGCCCGCTCCAATGAGCAGGGCCGCTCCAATGAGCACATGCTTGTGAATCTTGTCTCTCTGGAGTCCGTGCGCATAGCGCGCGAGTCGTATGCACTCCTCCGCCCGCTGATCATGGAGTCGAGGTACTGGGTATGCTCGGAGCTGGATCTCCTCTCGGTCGTGGCAGGCTTGTCGCTGGAAATCCAAAAGGTCGAGCATGATCTGTTACCCCAGCTCATGGTTCAGGAGGCCAAGCTGGAACGGGGCGGCCTGGAAGCCCTCCTACTCATGAAGAACTCAGCAATTACGCTCTTACATCTGAGGAAGTGCTTTAAGGAAGCCTTGGGCGTATTGCTTGACGAGGAGGATCGAGTCTCGAAAGGCTGAGCATAGTGCTAAAGGATACCGCTGTTCATGTACTCGAAGGTAATTGCAACATTGACTGGCTTCGGGCGCGTATCCCGTGGCTGGTCCAGCTGGTCACCGATGTGTTGGAGACCCCGGTTCGTTTCTCTGATTCTGATGAGTAGACTATCAGCCAGCTCGAGGCTGTTGTGATGAGTATTTCTTAGGGGCGTGGCAAACAGCTTATAATCAAGGCAACATATCCCGTGCATCCGAGCTATTCGTGTACCCTGCGATAGTAGCCAGACGATTAAATCAAGCGGCTCATATTAGGCTGAACGAAAATTTGCATTTAGCCGCCCGCTCTCCATGTCTCCGCCCTAGTCCACAATATCAGATTTTCAGAAAACCCCCTGGACGCTGGACTAGATCGTGCCCACCGCCTAACCACCTTGATGCGATCTCGAGTTCTCGACGGCGGCCGGTGAACATAGGCGAACGCCGAGCGCATCTCCTCTCCAAAGCTGATACGACACTGCGTCACATCCCGTGCACGCTGCTGCGATCGCGTCTCCACTAGCAGGTGCTCAATCCGGACGTATATTAATTCCTATCTATCTCACTAGTACGTATCTCACGCTGCTGCGATCGCAGCTCCTATGTTCCTTGTCTCACGTGCTGCTAAACTCTGGTTGCATCATAGGGCTGTCTCCAATGGCAAACAATCAGGAGCAAACAACAGATGCCGTGGAATCAGTAGCACACACCACAAGTTTCAGGTACACAGAAAATATTCAGTCCTTGCGTGTATTATTAACATGTGTGTAAAAAAAACTTTGTGGGTAACATGTGTGTCTAATCTTAACTGTGTACTAATGTGTGCAGTCGTACGGAGCCAATCAATAACATGCAAATGCACATGCACGAGACAGAGTTTACTACACCCAAAAAGAATGTAGATATACCATTAACTGTAAGTTTTAATACTCAGCAGTTTGCATCGACTATTGATGCTATTCAATTTTATTCATCTATGCACGAAGGTGCTTATCATGGTTTACCTTGATGCCGCAGGATTCATCTTTTACACCTGAATGTGATGAGCATTTGAAGCCTAAAGTAGGTATGACATTTAAAGGACTCGAGGCCGTCGAGCAGTTCTACAAGTCATATGCACATCATGTGGGTTTTGGAGTTCGCGTCGGACAACAGAAGAAGACGGAGAATCAGCTTGTTCGGACTAAACGATTTATGTGTAATAGGGAAGGATTTAGGTCCAAAAACAATGAGGAGTGACCCATTCAAGAAAAGGCGTAAGCAAACAGACACAAGATGTGGCTGTGATGCACATATCTTTGTCAAACTATGTGGTGACAACACCTACAAGATTGAGTCATGGGTTGAGCACCACATCCATGGTCTTGTGTCGCCTGATAAACGTCATTTGATCAGATCAAATCGTAGTTAGTGAGAGGGCCAAGAACACTCTATACACATGCCACAAGGCAAGCATTGGCACTTCTCAGGCATACAGGCTCCTCCAAGTCAGCGAGGGTGGGATTCCAAACGTTGGGTGCACGAAGAGGGACTTGCAGAATTACTACCGCGACCTTAGGTATAAAATCAGGGACGCAGATGCTCAAATGTTTGTGGCTCAGCTTGCTAGAAAGCAGGAAGTCAATTCAGCCTTTTTCTATGATTTTGTCGTGGATGATGAGGGAAAGTTGGTGTATGTGTTCTGGGCTGATGCTACAAGCAGAAAGAACTACAAACACTTCGGTGATGTGGTATCATTTGATTCTACATACACCACTAATCAGTACAACATGATCTTTGCACCATTTACAGGGGTCAATCATCACTTACAAAGTATATTTTTTGGTGCTGCATTCTTAGCTAATGAGCAGACCGAGTCATATGTTTGGTTGTTTGAAACCTTCCTAAGAGCAATGGAGGGGTGGCACCTACACTCATAATAACCGACGAAGCTGTTAGCATCAAGAATGCTATCGACAAGGTTCTTTCAACCTCCGTGCATAGATTTTGTATGTGGCACATAATGGAAAAGGTGCCCGAGAAGGTTGGACCCTCGGTTAGAGAAGAACCAGAATTTTGGAAGAGGTTGAACTCGTGTGTTTGGGATTCAGAAAATGCGGAAGAGTTTGAGTCACAATGGAGTTCCATCATTAAAGATTTTGGGTTGGTAGATAACGAGTGGTTCACTAAAAGGTTTAGCATTCGGGATACATGGATACCAGCCTACTTCATGGATATACCTCTCGCGGGTATTCTCAGAACCACTTCACGGTCAGAAAGTGCAAATTCTTTTTTTAATCGTTTCATTCATCGAAGGCTCGCTTTTGTTGAGTTCTGGCTTAGATTTGATACAGCTTTAGAATGCCAGCGTGAGGAAGAATTGATGGCGGATAACACAAGCATACATGCCACCCTAAAACTATTTACACCATGGACAATGGAGAAACAAGGTAGCAAGGTATTCACATATGAGGTGTTTGTGAAATTTCAGCAACAAGTTTTGGCTGCTAGAGACAATTGTTGTGTTCAGGGTATTACACAAGGTGAGGGGTTAAAAATTGTGACACTGAGAGGTGCATCTGGTAAGGTCAGGGAGGTCCGCTATGACATGGAAACCATGATAGCAAATTGTTCGTGTAAGTTATTTGAGTCAATCGGCATTCCATGCCGCCATATTATCCAAGTATTGAGGTCCGAAAACCATACTGAGCTTCCTGACTACTACATTATGAAAAGATGGCAGAAACGGTGCAAAAGGTAAAATAGAATGCATTATTGTTGATTTCTTATTTGCTCGAAAAATCATATTACTAAGAGTAAATTTGTCTTTTCTTTTAGGGAGAGTGTTTACGATGAGAAAGGGAACCTATTAGAAGAGAAGCCCGCTGATTCATCAGATGCAGCTACAAGAAAGAAGATTTCAACCATACGCAACAAGATTGAAGATCTGATTCAAAAGGCGAAGCACTCAGACGAAGGCATGGACTTTTTATCATCAAGTGTGTTGAACATTGAGGCACCTCTGGACCGAATAATCCCTGAAGCTACCAATCACACTAGGCAAGAGGAATATGAGTGTAACAGCCCCAAGTTTGTGAACTGAAATTTTGTGAATAAAATTTCCACTTTTGCATTTCATTCATGCATCATGGCATTATCTGCTTAAGTGCTCAAGTTGAAACAAAGATTTGGAAAACAAATTAAAAACAAATGGAAACCAAAGCAACCATTGTTTCTAAATACTCTAAATTCAAATGAGTTGTTGTGACAAAAACAATTCAAATAGACATCCATATTTGTCAAGGAAGTTCCAAGAGTTCCAAATAAATATTTTTCTCTTGTTTTAAAAATTCTAAAGTAAATTCATTTTGGTTTTAACCAAAATGCCATAAACAAACTCTATGAACAAAAGTTATGCAAAACTTTTTATTTGGCAGCCCCAATTTTTGTGGTGCTTCTACATGATATTGGGAGGCTACATGAATTTTGTCAGAATTTTATAAAATGTTTAGGTGCCTTAATAAAATCACTAAACAGCTACTGGTTTTTAAAAGAGAAAGAAAAGGTGGGAAACCAGAGAAACGCAGGGGGGTATCCGCAAAACCGTCATCTCCTCCCTGTAGCGACCGCGCGCCATGGCTCGCGACGCACCCGCTCGCCGCCGTGCCATCCACTGCTCCCCTGCTCGACGCCGACCACCACGAGGTGGATAAGACCACCACGAGGCCACTCGCTCTCTCTCTCCCCGATATTTTCCCCTGCTCCCTCGTCCTCTTTTCTGCCGCCATGGCCGAACCCTAGCTGGAGCTGCGCCGCCGCATCGCCGCCGTTCTAGGCCGCCCCGAGTAGATCTGAGACCGCCATCGCCACCGCCGTGTCTGGTTCTCCTTCCCCGCACAAGGAATCGAAGAGACGAGCCCGGGATCGCCGCCGCATTGCCGTCTTCTTCCTCTCCGGCCGCCGGACGTCGACCAAGCTCACGGCCGCCTCCGACCTCCTCCGTCAACGCCGCGAGCACCCACGCGTCGAGGGTGAGCTCACGGTCCTGCTGGACATCCCCGACCTCTCTTTCGCGCTCTAAATCGCCGTGTAGCCGTAGTCTCCGCCGCGACCGTAGCGTACCTCCGCCG
This sequence comes from Poa pratensis, assembly GCA_947311845.1. Taxonomy (NCBI): domain Eukaryota; kingdom Viridiplantae; phylum Streptophyta; class Magnoliopsida; order Poales; family Poaceae; genus Poa; species Poa pratensis. The sequence continues at coordinate 18,053,098 of CAMZMU010000082.1, forward strand.
TAGCCCGTCGCCGGAGCATTTGCCGGCGACCATTGGGTCTGTGGCGCCGCCAGTAGGTAGTCCGTAGCCGTGGGCGTCGTTTGCGTTCAGTAGATCGTCCCCTCGCGCGCTCTGTCTATCCCGCGCGAGCTCGCCGCCGTCGGCGCTCACCGCGTCCAGCGCGCCACGGGCACGGCCTCGTCGCGGTCAAAGCAAGCGTGGGCCTCGCTCGCCCACGTGGACGCCACCGTGGCCACGGGCCCAGCCGTCAGCGGCTGTGGCTAGCCCAGGGCTGAGTGAAAAACGTTCCCGTGCGATTTTTCTGGAAAAATGAATAAAAGGCAGAAATATGTATAGAATTGTAAAATCAATAACTTTTGATTACTTGTCCAAAAGTTACAAATGATATACCAAAATGTTCAGAAGAACACAACCTGTATGTTGATATAACTCACACATCCAAATAAACTAGTTTTATTGATGTTTATTAAAGTTAAGAAAATGGCAGAAAAGAAATAGATTTTAGAAAATGCATATCTTTTTAGTTATAAATCAGAAAAATGCAAACTTGGTCTCTAAATGACCAGGGGAAGAAACCTTACATTTTTCATGACAATTTCATGTTGAAATAAATACTGGAAATAAATGTTTCTTGCATTTCAGAAAAAGGGCAGAAATGAAGATGAATTTAGAAAATTCATAACTCTAATAATATTGCTCCAAAAATTAAGTTTAAACTACCAAAATGTTCAGCAACTAATATACCTCATGTTTCACCTTATCTTCCATCCTGGTTAATTAGTTTTCATGTTGCTAAAATCATTTTGGTAAAATGGCAGCACTAAATCCAATATTGGAAATGCAATAACTTTTATTGGTTAATCAGAAAAATGTGTTTAAAATATCCAAATGCTCACAAAATTATGAGTTGTCCAGTACCATAAATAGCATGCATTTTTGGACAACATTCAGTACTGTACATTTTCGAAATTGGCTAATTCCATTAAGTTTAACTATGGGGATTAATCCCAAATAAGGCAATAAATATATTTGGGACCCCATTTAACTTGTTGGTCATGTTTAATACTTCTATGGTGCATATAAAATGTCATATCATCATGTGCTTGTGCATTGCACTTGTTTTATATGGTGTGGTATTTGATTGTGTTTTCCGGTGTTCTTATACATCGATAGATCAAGCAGTCGGGGTTTCTCCACAATACCCTGACGACCCGTATTACCAGCCTGCTGAACAAGGCAAGCGTAATCCCCCCTCTGAGCATGTCTCCTCCTATGTTTTCCGCAAATATTTTCTCCACTATATTATTGCATGCGGTTCCAAATGTCAATTTGGTTGGATTAGAGTATCCTATAGTTGCATTATGTTTCCGATGCCAATACCTGTTCCCTCCTAATATCCATAGGATTACTTTGTTGGCCTGAGTTAAGTAACTATGTACTGTATATGCTTAGCCATGCTTAGTTAAATGCTTAGTTGTCCGGTGGATATTTCGTTGTTGGAATTGTTGACGGAATGTCCGGATGATGGTGGAGAAATGTGGATACTAATAATAAACATGCTTAAAGGCGGGGATGAGAGGCCACATGGAGTGTGGTGGGTTGTCTCGTTCTCGTCGCCTAAGTGCGAGTTCTCGCCTTCGAACCAAGACCGAGCGTGCTACCATGCGTGGGGCCTATGCATTCGCAGTGCAGGAAGCCTCATAGACTAAATAACTCGGGCGGGGCTAGCCAGGGTCCTCTAGTTCGAGCTCCATTTGCGTGTGCGTGAAGATGGTGGCAAAGACTGAGATGAGGATGGTGGTGTTAGGAAAATGAGTGGCCGTGGGGCGGGTGTTGAAGGCACTGGCTGTCCTACCGCCACTGATGATCCTGGAAGGTCCTTAACGAGGGAGAAGTCGACACCGCTCCCACCCAGCCGGCTTTCCAAGGAAGAGAGCTAATGCGCAGGCAATGGGCCGGACGGTACGCGTGGCAAACATTGTACACCCCTGCAGGGTAAATCTTTTCGAAAAGCCGTGTCCACGGTTAAGGACGACTTGGTGCCGGATTCAGAGACCATAGAATAACTTGAACAGAATGATTAAAACCTGAGTACTAAAGGTACTACCAAGAATGCAAGGTTGACTTCCTCGAGGGTGATTCGGGGAGGTGCCTTAGTAGACAGGTGTGGTGATGGATGGTGGTTGTTGAAGATGATCAGAAGAAAAGAGTTTACTTCTTACCCCCTTTGAAAATATTCTGATTAGTCGATGCCATGGAGTTATGTCTTTTCTAAAGAAAACTAGCTTTATGCAAAACAGCCATACAACCTTTGTAAGCCAATCATCGAGCTAGTAGCTCTAATAATCTTGCAGAGTTCGTCGAACTCAACGTTGTTTATTTGATTTCAGAGGAGGACTTCATCGACCTTGAAGGTGGGTTCTTCGTGGAAGTCGACGAGTAGTCTGGGGTTCCCAGGTGGCAGCTTGGGACATCTCGGAACATCTGGCGCTGGGAATGTTTATCTGTAGGCCTCTTAGGCCATAATTTGGATCTTGTTGTTAGAACAACTTAATTTGCTTCCGCTTGTGTACTGTTGGGTCTGTGACCTCTGGTTGTAATATTTGCTATCTTTCTCTATTATAAGAGTTGAACTATAATGCTTTGAGTCGTAGAGTCTGTAATGTGCCAGTTGTTCCACAAGTCTTGATCTCTCTATTATGCATTGATAGTTGTGCCTGCGTTAAGGCATCAATCGGGGTGTTGCGTTGCCGATGATCCATTCCGAGCAACGCCTGCCAAAGGTTTTGGCCGGGGATTGGTAAACCCGTAACCTCCGTTGTATCGCTTAACCGGTGACACACAGCATCACTGTATAGCAGTCGGGTCGGGGCGCCACAAGTTGGTATCAGAGCATGACTGCCTGTAGGAAACCCTTCTACTGGTCGATGTTGAGTCTAGTGTTGTGAAAATTATTTATAACCTAAAAATGAGTTGTGAAAACCATCTTAGGATTCTTTTTACTCCTTACCTGGTTACACTCTAATCTTGGAGCCATCTTACCTCTATTTGATTTACCGAGGTGTCTTGGCCGTTGTTTCAAATTAGGGTCACGGGGTTGGGTTCCTATCCGTTCTGTGCTACTTCGTCAGTTGATTTACTTTTAGTAAATCTAACTTTTGAACTTCTCCTGTTACAGATGGTTCGTTCCGGCTTGGTGGTTCGTTTGACTCGCTGCGAGGACACCCGCGGGTTTCCCGCCCTGCTCGCCGCCGCAGTGCACGGCCAGGATTGCCGTTGGTATCCCGAGTACGTGGTGTACCAGGAGTACCTTCCCCACCACCAGGGTCAGTTCTTCTGCGAGTGCCGCCTCCTGGATGATGAAGGGAATGCAGCGGAGTACATCTACGGAGGAGTGGGCCTCACCGTGACACAGGCTGTGCATGAGGCTGCACACACCGCCCTTTCCACTTACCGTGGTTACAACCCCTACCTTGCTAGTGATGAGTCAGATTTCCGTCACTTTCCTGCTTCAGCACAGGGTGCAGAGGGTATCTATCACGCTGTTTACTCTGAGGGTGAGGGTGAGGAGGATAGTGCGCACCGCGCACTGATTGAGCTAGTCCGGGCCCTGGACCTCCGTGCCCGTCAGTGGTACACGTACGCGATCGCTTCACGCGAGAGTCACCGGGCCACTATGAGGGATCTGGAGCCGTACTTCCTCAGCGGGACGCTTCCTCGCGCAGCCCTTCGGCCCCGTCCGTTGGTGCTACCTGACGATATGCGCAGCACCCGAGTTGGGGGTACCGTGCCGTCTCCTGGACCCCTCCGTCAGCCTCGGGGTAGCCTCAACCTGCCGCCGTATGGCAATCAGCCTCAGAGTGCCCGCGAGTTCGACACCCCACCCGTTCGCTTCCCGGCGAACTTCTGGGGAGGCTACTAGTTTCTTCTCGCTGAGTATCGAGGAGAGTACCTTGCCTTCCTGCGTGATGTGCAAGCTACTCAGTATCAGTATCTAGTTGTTGCTTTATTTCTAAGGGAACTTTGTCATGTATCAGACTTGGTGACTTGTATCATCCGTACTTCCATTCTGTGTAACGGATACTAAAGCTTGTATGCTGGTACTCTTAAATATCACGTATGGATTGTATTACAGCTGGTGTATGTTGTATGCGTGTTTGGGTCCAAATATGCTGTCGCTAGTTGTTGGATGATACGTGAATGTCATTGAATGTATGGCTGGTATTCCAAATAAGTTACTGCTTCTATCTCAACCATTTTTCGGAGGTAGATACTAATTGTGTCATTGTCAAATCTCCAGAATGGCTCGAGGAGGCCGTGGAGGCCGCGGTGGTCGCGGTAACCACGACGATGATGAGGATGATCTGCCGCCACCACCCTCGATGGCTCAAGTCTTGATGGCCATTGAGGAGAATCGTGGGCGCAATGAGCGCCTGTTGGAGCAGATAGTGCAGCAGAATGCACAGAGGAATGGCTGCAACACTCTCACTGAGTTCCTGCGCTCGCAGCCACCCACCTTCGCTGATGCTAAGGAGCCACTGGAAGCTGATGACTGGCTTCGCGCTCTGGAGCGCAAGTTCTCCGCGCTGCATGTCCCAGTGGCTGAGCAAGTCAACTTCGCCACCTACCTTCTGACAGGTGCAGCTGGCTGTTGGTGGGAAAGCCATGTGGCTTTGCTCCCAGCCAACCATGTCTTCACTTGGGCTGATTTCCGCACAGCCTTCCGTGCCGAGTACATTCCCCAGCCGATCATGGATTTGAAGAGGAGGGAGTTCCTGGACTTGCAACAGGGACGTATGGACCTCCGCACTTATGGTGGTCAGTTCAACCATCTCTCTCGTTACGCCCCTCGGGACGTGACCAATGATGCCGACAAGCAGGAGTTGTTCCGCAAGGGGCTTGCGCCGAGACTCCGCTATGAGTTGCTGCCCTTCAGGTTCCAGAACTATCAGGAGTTGTTCAACCAGGCTCTTACTCTTGAGCAGGGAAGGAAGGAGTTCGAGGCTTCCAAGAGGCCCGCACAGGGGGACCACCAGAGTTCCTCGGGTTCTGGGAACAAGAAGCGCAAGGTCTTCGTTCCCTATAGCGCTGTGCCGCGTGCTCCATTCATGCCGAGGGCCGCGGGATACAGGCCACCACCGCCGCGCCCCACTACTCCGACACTTGGGGCGAGCGGAAGTGGGTATCGCCCATCCGGACTTACCTGCTACACCTGTGGCCAGGCGGGCCACTACTCCAGGGAGTGCCCCCAGAAGACACCTATTTCGGGGACACCTGCACGAGCCCCCGCCACTCCAGCTGGCAAGGCTGGCCCTAACGCGCGTGGTCGCCTGAACCACGTCTCTGCAGAAGAAGCTGAAGAGGACCCCGGAGTTCTCATGGGTGAGCTACGAATCAACGGCAATACAGCTACAGTTTTGTTTGACTCTGGAGCATCGCATTCATTCATATCCATAGCTTTTGCAAAAGATCACAACATACCGTTCGAGAAAATGAGCCGTCCCTTGGTGATCCACTCCTGGTTCCAAATGGCAAACCGATGGGGTTACTCCTGAGGTCCAGATTAATATAGGTTCCTTGTCTTTTCCTTATGCCTTGGTAGCTCTGAAGTCCAAAGGCATTGATGTCATACTGGGCATGAACTGGCTAGCTAAATACCAGGCTAATCTCGACTGTGCCGCCAAGACCATTACTGTGACCGCTCCTTCCGGTGACATTGTGAAGTATTGGCCTGCAACCTCAAGACCTCCGTCCGCCATCGTACCCAAGTCACCTGAGATCCTTCTTTGCTTTATGGAAGGCGAATCCCCTCCTGAAATACATGAAATACACGTTGTGTGTGACTTCCCGGATGTGTTCCCGGAAGATTTGCCTGGCATGCCCCCTGATCGATGTGTGGAGTTTGTCATAGAGTTGATGCCGGGTACTGCTCCGATTTCCAAGAAACCCTACCGTATGCCGGTGGAAGAGTTGGCTCTGTTGAAGGAGCACATTGATGAGCTGTTAGCGAAGGAGTTCATTCAGCCTAGCAGTTCACCTTGGGGTTGTCCGGTACTCTTTGTCAAGAAGAGGGATTCAACCGTTCCTCGTTTGGTCTCTGATTATAGGCCGTTGAATGCGGTGACAATCAAGAACAAGTATCCTATTCCCCGGATCAATGATCTGTTAGATCAGTTAGCTGGTGCAACAGTGTTCTCCAAGATGGATCTGAGGTCAGGGTACCATCAGATAAAGATCCGAAAGGAGATATCCCAAGACGGCATTCGTTACTCGCTATGGCCTATATGAGTATACTGTCATGTCCTTCGGCCTCACCAATGCTCCAGCTACCTTCATGAGGCTCATGAACTCTGTCTTCATGGATTATCTCGACAAGTTCGTCGTCGTCTACATCGATGACATCCTCGTCTACTCTAAAACCGATGAAGAGCATGATGAACACCTTCGGTTGGTTCTGACACGACTCCGTGAACACCGTCTGTATGCCAAGTTCTCCAAGTGTGAGTTCTGGTTGGATAAACTTGTCTTCCTTGGCCATGTGATATCCGCTAATGGTGTGGAGGTCATTCCCGACAAGATTCAATCTATTCTGGAATGGAAAACTCCAATGTCAGTCAAGGACATCGTAGCTTTCTCGGATTGCGGGTTACTACCGCCGATTCATCGAAGGTTTCTCCAGGATAGCCAAGGCGCTCACTGACCTTCTCAAGAAGGGTATAAAGTTCGAGTGGACGGACAAAGCTGAAGAGAGCTTCAAAACACTGAAAGCCAAACTCACGTCTGCTCCTGTGCTCGTCCTGCCGGACACCAGCAAGGACTTCGTCGTCTTCTGTGACGCCTCCCTGCAAGGCTTGGGCTGTGTATTAATGCAAGAGGGCCATGTGGTGGCGTATGCTTCTCGCCAGCTGAAGCCGCATGAGCACAATTATCCTACTCATGATCTGGAACTTGCCGCTGTTGTTTATGCTCTGAAGCAGTGGAGACCATACCTGTTTGGTAACCGTTGCGAGATTTTCTCGGATCATAAGAGTCTGAAGTACCTCTTCACACAGCCAGATTTGAATCTCAGGCAAAGGCGCTGGTTAGAGTTAATAAGGACTATGATGTGAGTCTGAACTATCAACCCGGCAAAGCCAACGTCGTGGCTGACGCGCTAAGTCGGAAGTCCTATTGCAACAATCTGATGATTGAAGAGGCTCAGCCTGCTCTTTGCGAGGAGTTCGCCCGTTTGAACCTGGAAATTGTTCCCTCTGGATATCTGGCTAATCTGGAGATCAAGTCTACTCTTGAAGACCAGATAAAAGAAGCTCAAAAGTATGATAAGGGTATCCTGAAAATCAAGGAGAATGTTGCTAGCGGGAAGGCCAAATGCTTCTCTGTCAATGACTCCGGTGTGGTCTATTTTGGTGACCGTCTAGTGGTGCCCAAGAAGCGGAAATTGAGAAAGTTGATCCTCCAAGAAGCTCATGAATCTCCTCTCTCTATTCATCCCGGCAGTACAAAAATGTACCAAGACCTTCGACAACAATTCTGGTGGACTCGAATGAAACGAGAAATCGCCAAGTATGTTGCTGAGTGCGACACCTGTCGTCGGGTAAAGGCTGAACATCAAAGGCCTGCCGGCACTCTTCGCCCTATTGCAATCCCGGAGTGGAAATGGGATGAAATTGGTATGGATTTCATTACTGGACTGCCGAAGTCTCCTAAGGGAAACGATGCAATTTGGGTAATCATAGATCGACTATCAAAAGTTGCTCACTTCCTCCCTGTCCGTGTGGACATCACAGCTGCCAAGTTGGCGGATCTGTATGCCTCAAGGATCGTCGTACTTCACGGAGTTCCCAAGAAGATAATCTCGGATCGTGGAAGTCTGTTCACCTCCAAGTTTTGGACTAGTTTCCAACAAGCTATGGGAACTCGCCTCAACTTCAGCACCGCGTTCCATCCTCAAACAGATGGACAGACCGAAAGGGTGAACCAAGTTCTGGAAGACATGCTCAGGGCATGTGTAATCTCCTTTGGCAAAGATTGGGAGAAGTACCTTCCTTTCGCGGAGTTCTCCTACAACAATAGCTATCAAGCTAGTCTGGGTATGGCTCCATTCGAGGCTCTGTATGGAAGAAAATGCCGCACTCCGCTGAATTGGTCCGAGACCGGAGAGAGGGCACTCTTTGGTCCAGATGTTATCAATGAAGCCGAGGAGAAGGTTAGAATCATACGAGAGAATGAAGATTGCCCAGTCTAGGCAGAAGAGTTACTATGACAAGCATCACCAGGAGATTCATTATGAAATTGGTGATAAGGCGTATCTTCGCGTCTCTCCACTTCGTGGCATTCGCCGCTTCGGGATCAAGGGAAAATTGGCCCCTCGCTATGTTGGCCCTTTCACCGTTCTGGCCAAGCGAGGGATCTTTCTTATCAGTTGGAGTTACCGGTCATATTCCCAAATGTGCATGATGTGTTTCATGTATCCCAACTCCGCCGTTGTTTCAAAGATCCTATTCATGGAGTCAATTATGAGGAGCTGGATATCCAGGAAGATCTTACTTATCGCGAGCATCCTATCCGTATCCTGGATGAAGCAGAAAGGAAGACTCGTAACAAGACCACCAAGTTCCTGAAAATTCAGTGGTCTAACCATTCCGAAGAAGAAGCAACCTGGGAAAGAGAGTCTAGTCTTCGTGAGGAGTATCCCGACTTCCTTCCGCACTCGTAGAATCTCGGGACGAGATTCCTGTAAGGGGGGTAGAATTGTAACAGCCCCAAGTTTGTGAACTGAAATTTTGTGAATAAAATTTCCACTTTTGCATTTCATTCATGCATCATGGCATTATCTGCTTAAGTGCTCAAGTTGAAACAAAGATTTGGAAAACAAATTAAAAACAAATGGAAACCAAAGCAACCATTGTTTCTAAATACTCTAAATTCAAATGAGTTGTTGTGACAAAAACAATTCAAATAGACATCCATATTTGTCAAGGAAGTTCCAAGAGTTCCAAATAAATATTTTTCTCTTGTTTTAAAAATTCTAAAGTAAATTCATTTTGGTTTTAACCAAAATGCCATAAACAAACTCTATGAACAAAAGTTATGCAAAACTTTTTATTTGGCAACCCCAATTTTTGTGGTGCTTCTACATGATATTGGGAGGCTACATGAATTTTGTCAGAATTTTATAAAATGTTTAAGTGCCTTAATAAAATCACTAAACAGCTACTGGTTTTTAAAAGAGAAAGAAAAGGTGGGAAACCAGAGAAACGCAGGGGGGTATCCGCAAAACCATCATCTCCTCCCTGTAGCGACCGCGCGCCATGGCTCGCGACGCCCGCTCGCCGCCGTGCCATCCACTGCTCCCCTGCTCGACGCCGACCACCACGAGGTGGATAAGACCACCACGAGGCCACTCGCTCTCTCTCTCCCCGATATTTTCCCCTGCTCCCTCGTCCTCTTTTCTGCCGCCATGGCCGAACCCTAGCTGGAGCTGCGCCGCCGCATCGCCGCCGTTCTAGGCCGCCCCGAGTAGATCTGAGACCGCCATCGCCACCGCCGTGTCTGGTTCTCCTTCCCCGCACAAGGAATCGAAGAGACGAGCCCGGGATCGCCGCCGCATTGCCGTCTTCTTCCTCTCCGGCCGCCGGACGTCGACCAAGCTCACGACCGCCTCCGACCTCCTCCGTCAACGCCGCGAGCACCCACGCGTCGAGGGTGAGCTCACGGTCCTGCTGGACATCCCCGACCTCTCTTTCGCGCTCTAAATCGCCGTGTAGCCGTAGTCTCCGCCGCGACCGTAGCGTACCTCCGCCGTAGCCCGTCGCCGGAGCATTTGCCGGCGACCATTGGGTCTGTGGCGCCGCCAGTAGGTAGTCCGTAGCCGCGGGCGTCGTTTGCGTTCAGTAGATCGTCCCCTCGCGCGCTCTGTCTATCCCGCGCGAGCTCGCCGCCGTCGGCGCTCACCGCGTCCAGCGCGCCACGGGCACGGCCTCGTCGCGGTCAAAGCAAGCGTGGGCCTCGCTCGCCCACGTGGACGCCACCGTGGCCACGGGCCCAGCCGTCAGCGGCTGTGGCTAGCCCAGGGCTGAGTGAAAAACGTTCCCGTGCGATTTTTCTGGAAAAATGAATAAAAGGCAGAAATATGTATAGAATTGTAAAATCAATAACTTTTTGATTACTTGTCCAAAAGTTACAAATGATATACCAAAATGTTCAGAAGAACACAACCTGTATGTTGATATAACTCACACATCCAAATAAACTAGTTTTATTGATGTTTATTAAAGTTAAGAAAATGGCAGAAAAGAAATAGATTTTAGAAAATGCATATCTTTTTAGTTATAAATCAGAAAAATGCAAACTTGGTCTCTAAATGACCAGGGGAAGAAACCTTACATTTTTCATGACAATTTCATGTTGAAATAAATACTGGAAATAAATGTTTCTTGCATTTCAGAAAAAGGGCAGAAATGAAGATGAATTTAGAAAATTCATAACTCTAATAATATTGCTCCAAAAATTAAGTTTAAACTACCAAAATGTTCAGCAACTAATATACCTCATGTTTCACCTTATCTTCCATCCTGGTTAATTAGTTTTCATGTTGCTAAAATCATTTTGGTAAAATGGCAGCACTAAATCCAATATTGGAAATGCAATAACTTATTATTGGTTAATCAGAAAAATGTGTTTAAAATATCCAAATGCTCACAAAATTATGAGTTGTCCAGTACCATAAATAGCATGCATTTTTGGACAACATTCAGTACTGTACATTTTCGAAATTGGCTAATTCCATTAAGTTTAACTATGGGGATTAATCCCAAATAAGGCAATAAATATATTTGGGACCCCATTTAACTTGTTGGTCATGTTTAATACTTCTATGGTGCATATAAAATGTCATATCATCATGTGCTTGTGCATTGCACTTGTTTTATATGGTGTGGTATTTGATTGTGTTTTCCGGTGTTCTTATACATCGATAGATCAAGCAGTCGGGGTTTCTCCACAATACCCTGACGACCCGTATTACCAGCCTGCTGAACAAGGCAAGCGTAATCCCCCCTCTGAGCATGTCTCCTCCTATGTTTTCCGCAAATATTTTCTCCACTATATTATTGCATGCGGTTCCAAATGTCAATTTGGTTGGATTAGAGTATCCTATAGTTGCATTATGTTTCCGATGCCAATACCTGTTCCCTCCTAATATCCATAGGATTACTTTGTTGGCCTGAGTTAAGTAACTATGTACTGTATATGCTTAGCCATGCTTAGTTGTCCGGTGGATATTTCGTTGTTGGAATTGTTGACGGAATGTCCGGATGATGGTGGAGAAATGTGGATACTAATAATAAACATGCTTAAAGGCGGGGATGAGAGGCCACATGGAGTGTGGTGGGTTGTCTCGTTCTCGTCGCCTAAGTGCGAGTTCTCGCCTTCGAACCAAGACCGAGCGTGCTACCATGCGTGGGGCCTATGCATTCGCAGTGCAGGAAGCCTCATAGACTAAATAACTCGGGCGGGGCTAGCCAGGGTCCTCTAGTTCGAGCTCCCATTTGCGTGTGCGTGAAGATGGTGGCAAAGACTGAGATGAGGATGGTGGTGTTAGGAAAATGAGTGGCCGTGGGGCGGGTGTTGAAGGCACTGGCTGTCCTACCGCCACTGATGATCCTGGAAGGTCCTTAACGAGGGAGAAGTCGACACCGCTCCCACCCAGCCGGCTTTCCAAGGAAGAGAGCTAATGCGCAGGCAATGGGCCGGACGGTACGCGTGGCAAACATTGTACACCCCTGCAGGGTAAATCTTTTCGAAAAGCCGTGTCCACGGTTAAGGACGACTTGGTGCCGGATTCAGAGACCATAGAATAACTTGAACAGAATGATTAAAACCTGGGTACTAAAGGTACCACTCAAGAATGCAGGGTTGACTTCCTCGAGGGTGATTCGGGGAGGTGCCTTAGTAGACAGGTGTGGTGATGGATGGTGGTTGTTGAAGATGATCAGAAGAAAAGAGTTTACTTCTTACCCCCTTTGAAAATATTCTGATTAGTCGATGCCATGGAGTTATGTCTTTTCTAAAGAAAACTAACTTTATGCAAAACAGCCATACAACCTTTGTAAGCCAATCATCGAGCTAGTAGCTCTAATAATCTTGCAGAGTTCGTCGAACTCAACGTTGTTTATTTGATTTCAGAGGAGGACTTCATCGACCTTGAAGGTGGGTTCTTCGTGGAAGTCGACGAGTAGTCTGGGGTTCCCAGGTGGCAGCTTGGGACATCTCGGAACATCTGGCGCTGGGAATGTTTATCTGTAGGCCTCTTAGGCCATAATTTGGATCTTGTTGTTAGAACAACTTAATTTGCTTCCGCTTGTTGTACTGTTGGGTCTGTGACCTCTGGTTGTAATATTTGCTATCTTTCTCTAGTATAAGAGTTGAACTATAATGCTTTGAGTCGTAGAGTCTGTAATGTGCCAGTTGTTCCACAAGTCTTGATCTCTCTATTATGCATTGATAGTTGTGCCTGCGTTAAGGCATCAATCGGGGTGTTGCGTTGCCAATGATCCATTCTGAGCAACGCCTGCCAAAGGTTTTGGCCGGGGATTGGTAAACCCGTAACCTCCGGTTGTATCGCTTAACCGGTGACACACATCATCACTGTATAGCAGTCGGGTCGGGCGCCACAATGAGGCATTTATTGGCTGCAATATTCCAAGTGAAGTTCATATACACCCGCCAACTGATGTTCATACAGTGGGAAGATGCAAAAGAATAAAGAGAGGAAAAGAGACCAATGAGGAGAATAGAAAAAAGAAGGGCCAAGAAGTGAAGGCAAAAGTCCCACGCTTGTGCAAGACGTGCAAGCAAATAGGTTTTCATGATACTCGCAATTGTCCAAGCAAAACAAGTCAAGGGAAATAATTTTTTTTCATGCATTTGAATTCCTGTAATGAATGATAATTTGTGTTTTTCTATTATCAATCTAGCTTCCTGTTATTTTCTATGACTTGGTATCAGGCTAGATGCTGAAATGGCATGTATCATCTGACCTTCAGGTTTTGGTATTGAGCTATTTGAATATCATTCAACTTATATTTTCTATGATATGTGCCTATGTAGTGGCAGACTGTCAAGCTTCGTGGCACAGCATTAAAACATGACCATATTTGTTGTCTGATAATTTTATCTCCAAGTTGAATTCAATCACAATTGACAGAAACTTTCCTCATGTCAGCTTGTTAGATAGCTGCAGCAGTCTGAGATCCTAGCTAACACTTAACGGAAAACAGAACAAAGTTGTGCTGAGACCTCCTCAATATTCAAAGAGAGAACTTTATTCATGAACATAAAAATATGGTTACAATCAGTTACAGCTGCATACATTTCCCACATCTCTGTTTCTAATATACATCACTAACTCGTGTGCGAACTACAATTTATTTGTTCACTCGAACTTCAGGACGTACATTGCAGAATAAGCTAATATCTATGTGAATGGTACATATAGAGGCCTCTTTTCTACTGTAGATTGCTGACCACCCAAACACAGAAAGACTGAACAATCTTTGGACTATTTGCTCAAGCCTGAGCAAGTGCAAACCATCCAGCCATGCCACTGCCTGCTTCCTAGGCACATGAACAATTTTGCAGAGCTTGCACACCATCACCTGATCAACATCATGAATCAGAACCTGCAGTTCAATTGGTCCAAAAAACAGTAAAATCTCATGAATGCAGAAGTAACTTGGGCCAAGCTGGAAGAAATCAAATTAGTTTCATAGATGACCTGCGATGCGGAGGTCCTCCTTCGCGGGGCCGGGGCGCTTGATGCCTTCACCAGCAGCAACGATGGGACGCCGCCGGCCCTGAAGTCAAGCACCTTAGCGCCTCCTCCAGCGGCAGTTCGCCATCGGCGGCGGCGCCAGTCTTGCGGATCATGGAAAGGCCGCGCCGGCCTTGGAATATCCTGCGGGAGGAACTTGAGGACGAATCTCGTCCGTGGTCGAAGTTGGTTTCTTTCCAATCCCCATTCACCATGAGCGACGAGACGGCCGGCGGTTGCCGCCTTTCGCCGCCGCCGCGGCAACCCTCGATTTTTTTTTTTGACATAAAAACCCAGATCTATTAAGGAATTGCACGGTTACAGACAACCCTGAACAAAAGGAAAATTACAACGAAGCCCACAGGGACGGCCACCGCCGCCGTCGACACGCGCAGAAGGCACGCCGCCGTCTTCATCGCTCCATAGAGCCTTGAACAGACCAGCAGCCGGAAGTCCTTCGCCTTTGCAGCCACCATGGACCGACGCGCCGCCGGAGAAGCCACCGTCTTCAAGCCCGTCGCCGGCAAACTCCCGCAAGAACTGAGCTCCACCCCTATACACCACCCACGGACAGCCCGCCGGCACCGGAGGCAGCGCCGGCCGGGCGCAGCAGCAGCCAAACAACGCCGTCGAAGACGCCGCCGGAAAGGAGGGGAGGCTGCCGCACAGCAAAACGACGACCACGGCGACCCCGCCTCCGCCGCGACGCCCACGATCCGCCCGAACTCCACCCTATTTACATCGCCGGAGCGCGATCCGGGGATTCCCCATCCGCCCGCCGCCGGGGCGGCTGCCGGAGGATGAGAAATCCCGCGGATACGCCGGCGGCCGCTGGGAAAACCGGAGTCGCCTCCGATCCGCCTCTGGACACTGTAGCAAGAGAGAAGAGGGGGGGAGAGGTCCAGAAATTTGTGGAACAGGTTCGTGTCTTCTCGGCAACCCTCGATTTGGTCTGTAGAGAATGGGTGGCGTCTTGGGGATTGGACAGTTAGGGGGGGTTTCGCAAAAATCTACATTTGTTAAGTCTGGATGCGGGCGTGTAGATGCAATTTTGCTTCTACTCACACAGGAGGCACACGATTTAGATCGATCGGCCGGAAAACGACGGATGCAGGGATACACGAATAGCTCGGATTCACGGGATATGTTGCCTATAATCAAATGTTGCGATGTATTTCTTGGACCCTTTATGTTTGGATGTGTTATTAATGGATTTTAAATGATATGTATCTTGGGTAGTGTTTCCTCATTCTGTGCTAGGGTACAACTTGCAATTACTTTCAGTTAGGATGGTTCGGTGGAATGGCAGCTCCCACCATTCTGTGTTTTACTGTACAGTCACATGGAGGTATTCGCTCTTTTTGGGGAATATATGCCAAAAGAATATAGTATGTTAGAAAAGAAATGGACTACTACTAAGTAGTGCTTATCTATGAGTGTCCATGATTTTTCACAATGCCAAACAGTCCGGTTTTAAAGTCATTCTCTGCTATCCCAATATCCATGATGATTAAAGCTTTGCAAATACCATAAACAAAACATGACCTTGTACTTGAAGCTGAATTGAAATGTGATTAGCCTTCCAAAGCTTTGCAAATACCATAAACAAAACATCACCTTGTACTTGAAGCTGAATTGAAATGTGATTAGCCTTCCACTAGCCAGCCAAGTAGCCCACCGTGCGCCACCATTCCATCCTCCCTATCTCGGGAGAATTTACAATTTGCCCTCTATTACTTCAGCTCTTTATAATTTGCCACGCTTTACTTGACCTTCTACTATTTGCCACATATTACACCGAATCATCACTAATTTGCCCTGCTTCTCTTTTTACAGATTTATTAATTTTCTTAACTCGGAAATACGTTATGAATACGGTACAAATACCGCTTGATCGATAGGATTCGTTCTCAGCCCGTTCCCCTTTGTCCAGCGGCCCCGACGTGACCGGCGTCGATGCCACTGCTCCTGAACAGGAGCCTCTGCTGCCGGCACCGACTGCTCGGACCACCGCCGACCACTACTACGGCATCGTGCTCAGCGTGTCCACAGTCCTCGCCGCAGCGACTGCCGTCCTCCTAGCGCTCGCGGTCATCCTCCTTCCGGCTGGCATGCCCTGGCGCGTTCTCGAGTCCGCCTTCCTCAGCGTCCACTGCCGCACACGCCGCGGCCGCGTGGACCGTGTTCACCTCGGGAAAACATGGGCCGCCCGCCGTACGCCGCACCTCTGCGTCTTCTGGTTTGCCATCACCATCATTGCCGCGCTCTTCATTTCCACCTTGCCGTCACCAACTAGGCTGCTCCACCTCTGCGTCTTCTGGTCTGCCACCACCAACTAGGCTGCTCCACCTTGCCGTCGGCCGCCCATCCATCGCCGGCACCAGCCCCTTCTCCGCCCACCTCCCCCTTCTCCTGACACGCAGATCTAGTTGCGCCGGTCGCCGCGCAACAACCCTAGCCACGACGAGCTCCACCACCGTGCGGTCCGGGAGCAACGCCGCAGCAGCGCACCGCCACCGCCCTCGCCCCTCCGGCCACAGCCCTATGCGCAGACGTACAGCGCCTCCCTCCGGCCCAGAACGCAATCCGACGCCGCAGCGTGGTCCAGGACGCAGTCCGCGCCCAGCGAGAGGCGGCGGCAAACCTCGCCCGCCTCGCGTTCTCCGTGCGATGCTGCTGCTGTAGGCGTCCCCACCCCCGTCCTCTCCCCCATCTGGTGTGCAACACCAACGTCTCCTCTGACTCGTTTTTTTGCAGCAGTGATTTCTCAATGTCTCCTCTCTGACTCGTTTCTTATTGCAGCAGTGATTTTGTTGGCGAAGCTGCGTAGTGATTTGTTGGTGAAGCTGGCACACAGGCAAGTGATTTCTCTAGTATCTACTTAGCTTCGCTGTGTTCTCAGTTGCTGGCGGCTCCGGTTGCTGATGCTTTGCTGTATCAACTCTGGGTGGCTAGTGATGGAAGCATGCAAATGATATCTACTTCTCTCATCTCGCTTGGTCCATTGGAGTACACAAGTATGGTTGAGCTTCTCATGTTAACTATTTAGTTGCATAGAAAATTGATTCAAGTACAGATGTCTGGTTGAGCTTGCACATTCTCCTCAAAGTGCAGCTTCACATCTTGAATGCATATGATGTTAGATTGTTAGTAGTATTGGGACTGAGTGTTTTTCTACGCTATTAATACTAAACCTATCGTGCAAATGATTCAAATCATCCTGAAATGATGTTACTAGTACAACCGATTCTGCTATAGTCTAACAGAGGTTATTGGCTTTTTTTTTTGGTGTTGGACACACATAATTGCTACCAAATTACTAATAACTTGACTGACTAAAGATATTAAATTACTTAATTAGTGATATTAAATTTCTTAACTAGTGACATTAAACTTGACTGCCTAAAGGTATCAAATTTGGCCTGTTTCGTAGTGAATTAAGGCTATCATTTCAGATAGCGTACCAGACCTTTTGGCACTTTTTGGGACAGCTTCATTGGTAAACCAGATTCACCTCATCATATTTTTCTCATATTGAAAGTTTCTTTGTAAAGTGAATTTGCTTGTCTTTTTTTCCAATCACCCTCGCTGCCTGTTTTTGCTTGTGGGATTCCCCTGTTAAGGTATTTGTTTTCCAAAGCTAATATTTATTTATGCTTCCAATTCCTAAGGTTAATTCCTCTGTTCCCAGTTTTCAAATGTGTGCAGCGTGAAACCAATGTTGATGACCTCATGGAAAACACTAGGAGATTATATTTAAACTTTTTTTTTTTTTGCAAAACTGCATATGCCTACTTTGATGTTGATATCAGAAAATTTCAAACTATATTGCAATTTTTGTTTGCACATCCCATTGCCAATGATGCATTTATTCCTATCTGTGTCCCACAGCTCTGAACCCCATGCCGATAGCTGTCCGTTTCATTTATTTTGGCATATCCATGGTTTGTTGCTTAATTCTTAACACTATTTTGCCTAGCTTATTCACTTGTTTTGCCTAATTTATAATATATAATTATTTTTGTAGTGCATCGTTGGTTACGACTCCAGCTCGCGCGCCCTCCGTGGATCAGGCATCAACGGTCGCAGTTCTGAGGACGCCACCTCCTCTGGTGCTCTGCATCCATCTTCCCCACTAAGGTGAGCATTGCGCCGTGGTTCTTCCTTTGTCTCCCCCGCGACAACTCAACTATTTTTGCGCATAATTGGGAGTGGATTGGACCTGTTAATTCTTTTGCTCCGTCATTGTTTCGGTAGGCAGATGCATTTTGTGTAGAAAAATAATCCAGAGGTGTGGTTTTGGTCCTCTGGAGGCTTACAGTTCTTCCGACGCTGAACTATTGCTTTCGGATTAGCTTGTTACTTTAGCTGGGAATCAGAGATTTTACGGAAGTAATGGTGTTACTTCAATTGTAATACTGTGGATGCATTTATATAGCTTTTTGTGCTTTTTGCTTGTGTTCTGTCTGAGCCGGTGATTGCGAGCTGTTTGTATTAGTTTTCTAGCTAGGTAGCACAGCCAAGGCGTCTTTTATGCAAATAAACTGTGTTTATTGCTTCATGTGTTTGTTAGGCAATTTAGTGTCATTTTTGTTAGGCAACATTGTGCTCCTAAATAGGCAATTTAGCCTTTCGTTACAAATCTGGGTGTGCCTCATGTACTGCATTAGCCAAAAAAACTGCAAGGTTATGCAAATATGGAGCATGCTGCATTATCCCAGATTAAATTATGGCATGCTATTCCATATTGTTTCATGTTTTCACAATAAAACTAGAACTAAGAACTAGTTAGCATTATGAAATGATATTGGTACACATTAGGTATTAGTATAATTTTTCATTAGGCAAAATTACTTTTATGTCAGGTTAAGACACATTTATGCATTAGGCAATGATATTGGTATATTCCTTATTATTCCATAACATAGTTCTATGTTATGGAAAAATACTATTCTGCATAAGAAAAACCAATTTCTCCATCATGGATAGTACTTCACATAATCAGGCGAATAATACAGTTTTGCCTAATATGGACCTAGCAATTTTTTAGACAATATTCTAATAACCACCTGACATCAAGTAGAGTATTTCAATCCTTCATTAAGCAATTATAAGCTCCAAAATACAGTTCCACCATTAAGCAACGAATCTGTATAGTGTTGCATCAGGAAATAGTTAGATTTAGCATTTTAAGTTACATTACCTAGTAACTTAGAAATATATTATCAAGCATCTTATAGTTAGCTTTAGCATTTTTTGTATTCATTATTATTGCTTAATCAAGAATACTATTTTGCCTAATCTAGAACCTACTATTGTCTAACACTTAGCACTATTATTGCCTATAATATGAAAAAGTAGCATTCGTAACTTTGATTTGTGTTTCAATGGACCCAGCACTCCGCCTCATCCTTCATGCTTGGCTCTTCGGTTTTGTGGCGCAGGTGTGCGTGGTGAGCTGGGCGCTAGTCATGGATGGGGATGTTGCTATCGCTAGGGGCCGCACCGTGGGGTCTCGTCTTTGGTATATCGACCACCAGCTCCGATAGCTGCACGTTCCACAGGCTACAGCAGCTCGGCATGATGCTGTGCGGCGCTTAGCTTCCCCATCACGGCCTCCCTCCCTGAGCATCTCCATCCTTTGCACTTCTCTCTTCGAGCACTTCATACACCCGTAAGCCCTATTCCATCTCCACCTAACTACCTCATTGCAAGATGCAATAGCTAGCTAGCTCATTCGTGAACTATACTTGCATACAACAACAAGGTTCTATTGGGTTTCATCTCCATAAGAGTGGCGGGGTTTTTTCCGTTGGCTCGCCAAGCCTATCACAACCCTCCTCCTTTATCCGGGCTTGGGACCGGCTATGTTGAAACAACATAGGCGGAGTTTATAAACTGCTTATATTACGAAGATAATATTGCCTAAAATGACACTTAATTGCCTGAAAAAATACAATCCACTATAACATTACCATATTTGCTTCATTTGAGCTTCTGATTTCTAAGCATACATGGAAACACTCGATTGTCCAATTTGTACTCTGATTTTGGCATAACTTGCTTTTGTTTCACTTGCAGGCTTCACCCTGACCAAATTCTGCCTTTTGCAGCCCCCCTATCGCACACCTTGGAATGGTGCTTCTGCCTTTTACAGCCCCTAAGACTGCAGATTTTAGGTGAGTCCTCAGCTGGACCTACATGTTTATGCATGGGAGGGGGCAGTAGGGGAGGTGTTGATTTGTTGGCAGCAACAAGGCATTCTAACCAGGCCAGTTCCTCACTATTACCCATTAAGATTAGTATTGCTGTTTTTTGACACCGCAGTCTATACTCTTAATTTAGTGTGATTGCTCAATTCAAACTGAAATTATATAACTGAAATACTCACTGGCTGCAATTTCTACATGGTGGAAAGTTTGTTATGATGTCTTTTTATTGCTTTATTAAATCAGTTGCATGGCAACATGTACTTTTTCCTGATAGGCTCAATTGCTTCACATTTGACATGGTTATATACTAGATTTTCAACCATTAGGGATGATCTTGTTTTTAAGTGTCATTTGTTAGGCAATTTAAATGTCACTTATTAGGCAATAATGTTCTTTTAAAATGGCAAATTAGCCTTTTTGTTGTAAATCTGGAAGTAGCTCATTAAGATGGTCCCTTGCATGCAACATGTGCTTCTATATCTTGACATGTAGGCAACAAGCTTATGACAAATGTTTTTTTTAACATGCAGGATGCCAAGATGCAGACTATGTACAGTCGAACAGAGAAACAAGATATGTGCCATGTATAGAGAAGAATGTGCAAACCTATGTTTTTCCTAGGGACTAGATGTACAGGTTGTGCTTTTTTTTTAAAAACTGCGGATGCAAATTTGCTTTTTTCTGAATGCATTGTCTTTTTTATGAACATATACATGCAGTACCTAAAAGCATTTTTCTGAGACAGATTTTCCTTTTGTTCCTATAATTCGTGCTCGTATCTGGGCCTGGGCTCGCAAGCCGCGAGGGCGGGAAAATTTCCCGCTGCAAGCGCCAACATACAGCCTTAAATAGCATCTTGCCAAAAAAAGAGAATACAATAATGGTATTCTTACCCAAAACGGCAAGGCCGTACCGTAAGACTATAATACGGCCGGCCGTAAATTAGCCAAGTCCCTAATGCCCTTGTTTTCTGTTTCGCTCTTTATTCCATTCGCAAAAACTTCTCCAAGTTACTTATGCATTTCACTAGTGGCGTATTGACAATCTTAAACTGCATCCTGGTATATGAAACAGTTAATTGAAATGCTTTACAATCTGTTTGTACTTGTAACATATGGAATTTAATCGTGGTACATCCAAAGGCTCGTGTATCTTATGTATCGAAAGACTTGTGTATCATATGCAATTTAATCATGGTATATGCAAAAGCTTAATACCTGGTACATTCAAAAGCTTAATACCCTGGCAATTGGCTCCTGCATATTTGGTATGTGTCCACTCCTTTACACAAAACTGCCATCATGGAAGTTTATGTCGCTTTCATACCCAATATTTGCACTTCGCTTCTTACCACACCGTATGCATGTATGTTTTAATGCCTGAGTTTTAGTAATATCGCTCTCTAAACAGGTGATGGAAAGCAAGCGGCTTATAAAGTGCTTCCTGAATTATTTGAGACATGATCGTACTGAAGTTGGTGCACTCTTTGATATGCTATCAATATTCTTGTACCGCAATCATATAGATTATAGCTTTCTCAAGGAATTTTATGTCATAGAGGCAATGCCATTTCTTGTGTCTGACTTATGAGAATCTTTTTATGTATTTATTGACTATTTTACTTATCATCTGTACATGTTCTTTTAGCTTGCTTAAGGATACACTGCAAGTTTGAAGAAAACTATCCTTAACCACTTTCTGAACATTTTTCAGTCAAAACAATATGGGCAAGATCATTTAGTTGTTACCATGCAGATTCTTATACTTCCAATGCTAGCTTATTCTTTCCAAAATTGACAGGGTTGGGAAGTTGTTAATCCTTCTATAATTATTAAAACTATTGTTGGTGATCCTCCAGAAGAGGTAACTATATTAAACCTGGTTTCCGCCAAATTATCTTTACTCTTAGCAAATATACATTGAAATGTTTCTTCATTTATGAACCATTGAGGATAAAACTACTTCAGCTAGCGACATTGCTTTTGAAATATCTACAGAATGATCTGATTCACCATCGAAAGGAACTCATAAAATTCGGTTGGAACCATCTGAAGCGTGAAGATAACTCCATCAAACAGTGGACCTTTGTGAATGTTTGTCACTTCTTAGTCCTATCAAGCTCCTGAAAAGATTATTTTACAGGTATTACATCAAATTCTCTTAGAATAATTGTGTATTCTTGTCATTTTCTTATGCCTGGATACAAATGTGACATCATTTTCCCCAGGTCTTCATCACTCTGCTACGGACATGCCAACCAGAGAATAAGCTACTGGTGAAGCAAGCTCTCGCTATTCTCATGCCTGCCCTTCCGAGAAGACTTCCTCCTAGTGATAGCCGCTTGCCGATATGGATCAGATACACCAAGAAAGTCCTTGTGGAGGAGGGGCATTCAATTCCAAACATGATTCACATATTCCAGCTTATTGTTCGCCATGCAGACCTTTTTTATAGTTGCAGAGAGCAGATGGTTACTCTCTTAGTCGTCTAGGATTACCATACAACACAACAGCGGAAAATAGACGGCTTGCCATTGAACTGGCTGGATTGGTGGTCGCAGGGTAAAGACAGACACAAAGTGAGATGAAAATCGTGCAGGAAAGTGAGATCCAGAATCAAATAAGGTGATATGCTTAATCCTTCTGTTATCGGTGGTGATCCAAAACTCTCCTCTGATATTCCATCATTTGCTTATGATTTGAGTAAGAGGCTGAAAGTTGAACCAGGCTTGCAACCTCTTTGTGTAATGTCGCCGGGTGGGGCATCACCTAAAATTGACACACCCGGAGCTTCAGGGCAACTTGATGAGG
Organism: Poa pratensis; assembly: GCA_947311845.1. Lineage (NCBI taxonomy): Eukaryota > Viridiplantae > Streptophyta > Magnoliopsida > Poales > Poaceae > Poa > Poa pratensis. The sequence goes on from CAMZMU010000082.1 coordinate 18,075,933, forward strand.
AGTATAAACCTAATGCAGCAATGGAGGAGATGATCATTACTTTCCTGAATAGATTCAGTAATAGATGCATTCAAGGATTTTGGCCAAACAAATCCTCAACTTCACCATCTTGGTTACCGAGACAAGGCTTGGAATGTGAATAAGCTCGCTGACTTAGCTCGCAAACAAGGTCTGCCTGTGTTGTCGTCAAGGTAACTATTGATTTCCTACTGTACCACTACAAGCAACTACTGTGGATTATAATAGGCAAAAACTGATTTTTGGCTGCTTCATTTGGAAACTATGGCGAAGAATCTGAAGGCCTTAACATAGTGCAGGAGTATGTCAAATCGCACTAGATACAGTGCATCAGTATCTGGAACTTGTTAAGACCTGAGTTTAATTTTGTGCTTGGTTCTTGGGCGAGATAATAGCACAATAGAACCACTTTGACAGCAAAATTTACGGAATGATACAACTTGGTGTTTCAATCGCATTTACATACAACATTTTTCCGGAGTTTTCTCAGAAAACCCAAATCGCGCTCTAACGCGATTTAGACAGCGAATCTGACATGGTGGGCCCACATGTCAGCCCACTTAAACAAATAAAAAAATCTAAGAAAATAAAAAAATAAAAATACCCACTTCTTCCCTGGGGCCACCCCTGCATCCAAAATATGTATAAAAAAAGAAAAAAATCTGAGAAAAGAAATTATTGCGGGTCGTGGAGCACTGAGAGCACGCCCACGGCCGTCCTCGCGGCCGGCGCAGCCACGGGCCGTCCTCGCCTCCAGCTCGCGGCCGGCCGCCGCGCAGCTCCGCTCGCCCCCTAATTCCCGGCCTCCCTCTCCGACGAGCTCCTCCGCCCCCACTCGCACGGGATCCTCCTCACTGCGCTGGCCTTCCTCTGCTTCCCGGTCCTCCTCCGCAGCAGCGCGCTCCGGCTGCCTCCCCTGGAAGCGGACGAATCGAGCGGCTAGCGAGGAGCGTCTCCGTGGTTGTCGGCGCCCGCGGGGGAGAGGCGACGTCCGTGGTGGCCGTGGCGAGGGCGGTGAGGAGGAGGCCGAGGACGACTCTAGCGAGGAGGATGGCGAGGTTGTGGCCGTGGTCAAGCGTGGCGGTCGCCGGGTTGTGCGAGGTCCGCGCGGCGACACGGCGAGCAGGCGGGATACGGCGAGCGCGCCCCGGCCGGCGAGCACGCGCGGCGACGCGACGTGGCAGGTGAGCACGCGCCGGGCATGTTCGTGCCGCCACACCGCGACACCGCCGACGCTGGCCGCGCCTCCACGGGCCTGGCACGCCCGCGCGCACCGCCCCGCTTCCCTCCGCCTTGGGCTGCGCGGCGCTGCTCTGCGGCAGCTGCTTCCTCCGTCCCTGGAGCCGGTCGCCGGAGGAGCAGGGGAGATGCAGCGGCGGCGCGGCGAGAGGGGTGGCCGGCCGGCTGGAGAGAAGCAGGGGAGATGTAGCGGCGGAGCGGGCGAAAGGGGTGGTCGGACGGCCGGCGAGGAGAAGGGGATATAGGCGGCGGCGCGACCGAGAGAAGTGGCCGGCCGGCCGGCCGGCGACGCACAATAATTTCTTTTCTCAGATTTTTTCTTTTTTTATACATATTTTGGAGGCAGGGGTGGCCCCAGGGAAGAAGTGGGTATTTTTATTTTTTTTTAGAATTTTTTATTTTCTTAGATTTTTTTATTTGTGTAAGTGGGCTGACATCTGGGCCCACCATGTCAGATTCGCTGTCTAAATCGTGTTAGAGCGCGATTTGGGTTTTCTGAGAAAACTCCGGAAAAATGTTGTATGTAAATGCGATTGAAACACCAAGTTGTATCATTCCGTAAATTTTGCTGTCAAAGTGGTACTATTGTGCTATTATCTCTTCTTGGGCCTTGCTAGGAGATTAGCTAGAGCAATTTTCAAGTGTGAGCCAAGGAGTGATGTGAACGATTTGAATATCTCGATTCTTGTTTTAAGTGTTGTCATCTGGTGTTAATACAAATAATCAAGGGCTGATATTCTGCTTCTGTTCTTCGTTATCATTCCATGTCAACTGCTGCCCAGTCGCTTGTGGTGCTTGTGATATACTCAATCCGATTGAAATTAGGTGCATTTTGTTTCATTGGAACAAGTGCTCGGCAATTTTTTTTATCGAGACAATTTTCTAGAGCATAAAATTGATGTCATTAGATTTGTGTTGAAAAATAATAATGACTATTTTTTTATGACATAATGAATGACGTCAATCGAGTAATTGTCTGTAAAGTCATGAAATATGCCAAATAAAGCACTGTTTGCTTAGCATAATGCGGCATCTCTACTACAGCAAATCTTTGGGTTATAAGCAACAGCAAGAACGTGCTTGATTCGAGTCAATTGATCTTATTTCGTGCTACTCCGTCTCAACCGTCAATGCCAATCAGAAAGTCTGAATTGCATAAAACAAAACTGTGACTGTTAGCTACGTAGGGTCTGTTTCGGCGTGTTTGGATGGGTGGCCGAAGGGAGCCCGGCCCAGCGCCCAGGCCATGGCCAGCCAAAGCCAGGCAAAAGAGGGCCACCCTCTCATGTTTGGTTGGCTGGCCCAAGAGAGGTAGGCCGCGCTGTGGCTGTGTTTGGACGCCACCTGGGAGCCCGGCCGGCAACCCAACTGCCACCAACCGCCCAAACGGGGCTGTGTTTGGTAGCCGGCCTGGCTGGGGAGCTCCCAGGCATCCCAACTACCACCAACAGCACACCATCAACATATTTGAAGCAAGATCACAGTTATTTGAAGCAAGATCAACAAATTTTTGATATGGACCATCAGTTTACATCACAATAATAACCATCAGTTTGCATCTCAAATGTCTACCTCTCAACAGTACTTCATGGAACCAATTAGTCATTGAAAATGATGAAAGAAGTTGCAAATTTTGCTGGCCTCAGCTTGTGGACAAGGTGGAGTTATCGCAGTAGGTAAATCACAGGTGGCTGCCATCCAAATGAAGAATCAAATTCGAACAAAGAACCACATAAGAACTCATGGCTGTCATGAAACTCCTGTGGACATCATTCAGTGCCATCATCTCAAGCAACAACTTGGTGTTGCAGCTGAGTGATGACTCACAAGAGTTTGATGGCAGGCATGAAAGAAACACATAGCAAAGAATAACAGCAGCCACCTCATATGTAATTTTGCATCACAGGCCAATTCCATCCCCTCATGAGCCACCAAGACAAAGACAATAATTAGAGAAAAGCAAATTGACAGCAAAGGAAACATGATTGCAATATAGTAGAAATGTAGCCAACAGAGGCTACAAAAATAAGTCTTACAATACCAAGTTCCAGCCCAACAGACTAGGGCTCAAATGTTGTCCATCCAACAACCAAATCCAACTAGTTAGCCACCCTCTCAGCAAAATAAAACTCCAAGACAACAGCAAGTTAGCCAACCTACCTGCACAAAAGTCTACAGTGTAGTGTGTCAACTGTAGTCAAAAGAAGAGAGAGTGGAGGAGGGAGGTGGAGGAACTATGCATCTCTACAGTCAACCCCCTCTCATCCCAAGCAGCCCAGCAATGGCCAAGAACTACACAAAGTAGTTCTTGGCTAGGAAGGTCCTAAGCCAAATTGCCTTATGGCTGTCACTCATGCCAACAAAGCCCCTGCCCTAGGCTTTGTTGTCCAGCAGGTAGGTGTAGGCTACTATGAGGGCCTCCTCACTAAACCCAGGGCTCTCCATCACAGCAAGGTAGAGGCTAGCATCAACATGGGCTGGGCCTGTCTCTCTAAGTGCATTGGCCACATTGTTAACTGCATCAGACATGGTCATGAGAAGGAGCTTCTCATCCTCAGTGAAAGTGCCCCTCTTCCTCTTGGTGCCCACACTAGTGTCTGTCATCTTCTCAGTGGCCTTGCTACTGCTTGGGACATCAGTGGCATCAGTAGTATACTTGAAGCTACCCCCCTCAACCTTGGCAGCAACACTGTCAGCTTGGTTCTGCCCTAGAGCCTCACCAGAACCTAAGGCATGCTTCCCTGTGGCCATAGCATGGCCAAAGATGGCCTCCATCTCAACATAAAACCTAATAGGACAGTTAAGGTACTTAGCATCCTTAGGGTGGTCCTCACAAGAGTCAACATATAGGTCACTACCAAAAAACCCAACCCCAATAGTTTTAGCATTAAGGTTAACAGCTAGGGCACTACCTTGATGTGGTTCTGGTAGTGCTCAACATCTAGCATGATTGCATGCAGGTCATTGTCCCAAAGAGCCCCACTCAAGTCTTTCAGCTTGCTCACTTTACCCCACCTTTGCCTCCACTTCCTCAGGTGATTGTACACCTGAGTGGGGCTGACCACCTCACCAGTGAACTCTTTGAGGTACTTGGCAACCAAGTTGACATCCTTGTCCTTAAACACCTTGTCAGGCCTACTACCATCACTCACAAGCTATGCCATCCTCCTCAGCACAAACCCAGATGAGTTGTTGTTCCACCTCATGGGTCCTGGAGCTGCTGGTGGTGCTGGCTGGGCTTCAGTAGCAGCAGCTGCGGCATTCTTAGCAGCAAGGAGGGCATTTGTCTGCTGCTGGACCTGAGCCTCATCAAACACAACCTAGACAAAGCCCTCCAGGCCACCAGCCCCCTCAACAGAACCATAAGACATCCTAACAGTTGATATAAACAGAAATACAACAATTATAGTACAACATGATGAATCACAGCAGCAATAAGAACCAATAACCAAATAAAATTACAACTGGTTGAATAAACATTGTTTGGTCTGAGCTTTGTCCACAAATTATTACATCATCACCACAAATCAAAGTGTTTCATACCAGGGCTACCAAATAAGACATTAACAAGAATTAACATGCATAAGAGGACGACAAATCAGGTCCTATGGGTTCCCCTTCTAGCCCACAAAGCATTGCAGATAGCATCCCTCTTCTCAACCATGGCTTGGGTGTCTTGGGACAGAAGGTCATCAGCAGCAGTGTGGTTGTGCTAAATTGGTGGCACCCAATTTTCATCAGGGACAAAACTATCCTGCCCAAAGTCTAGGATCCAGTTGTGGAGGATGCAACATGCCAAGACAAGCTTGACTTGAGTTTTGTATGGATGAAAAGGCTTGTTGTCTAACATTCTCCACCTGTTCTTGAGTGCCCCAAATCCCCTCTCAACTGTGACCCTAAGGGAGGAGTGCCTCAGGTTGAACAACTCCCTAGCATTTGTGGGCTGATTTCTGGGGCCATACTCAGATAAATGGTACCTGACCCCCTGTAGGGAGGCAGGAAGCCAGTTCTGTAGCCATATCCTGCATCTACCAGGTAGAATTTACCTACAACAAACCAAATAAACACCTAAGGTCACTACTGTGGAATGGGTCAGGGTACAAGTGATGAGGGCATGTAGGCAGGTTACCTTCAGGCACAACAAAACCATCATTTATCTCAATGGCATTTGCAAGCACTAGGGCATCATTAGCTGACCCTTCCCACCCAGCTAGAACATATGTAAACTTGAGATCAAAGTCCACAACTGCCATGACATTTTGGGTTGGGTCCTTCCTCCTTCCTCTAAATGGTTGCTGCATGCGTCTAGGCACTCTTGCCAACACATGGGTACCATCTATGGCACCAACACAGTCCTAAAAAAAGGGTGAACTACAATGACTACCAGCAGTATTATTTGTGAAAATTGATCACAACATGCAGAAGCATATGGGTTTACCTTCAAGTATGGGTTCCACCTGTGGCTTATTGACGGTAGTTATACCATGTTTTTATCCCATCAAAACCGTCAACAAGACATTCTTTCTGGAAGGAAACCACCAAACACATAGTGACTTAGGTACAAATAACTTGGTTCCACATGTACTTGTCATTATTTGGTTGCAGGCACTCAGAACAGGTACTTTTCAGTGTCTGGAAGCTCCATACGAAGGTTGGGCAACCAACCAAGTTTGGCCAAATGACAAACCAACTTCACAATCATCAATATCATAGCTTCTGGAGACAATGTGCAAAAGATGGGCACAATGTTGGGGTTAGCCGACCCCACCTTGGTGGGCCCAGCACCACCATTGTGCTTAGAATTGCATCTAGAAGCCACCTGCAGAAGATGGACCTTTGGTTCCACCAAAGGGGGATCGACCGACCCCCTTGTGGGACCATCCCAGCCACTGCCAGACAACCAGGATCCTCCCAACACAGTCCCAAGCAAGTTCCACCCTTGAATCACAAGTGTATTTCCTCTCAACGGTAAAAGATGAAGTCACATGGATCCATGGGCCCACAACGAAGGAACCAACATGAACCAACACATGAGACACACTCTATGACACGTAGGGACACCCACCGGAGACAGCAGGTGGGCCAGGGCTGTCATAGGGGGGTCGGCCGGCCCCCCTTTGTGGGCCCCGAAGCTCAGCTGCACTCCACCGACCTTGTGCATGCCTCCATGTGCTTGGATGCATCCCTGGCCTCCATCCAAGGCGGTTTGGAGGTCGGTTTATCCAATGGTGGAGGATGGGAGGCACACGGATTGATGATATGGCGGTGGAGTAGCCTCTACTCCACCTCCCCCTATAAATACCCCCCATAGGCCTTCACTTTAGAGCATGAAACTTAGAGCATCTCCAAGAGTTTGACAAAAATAACTTGGCAAATCTTGTGTTCTAGCAACTCCCAAAAGCATATGACAAGTAAAAAATAAGTTAATCTCCAATGGTTTGGTAAATTGAAGTTGGCAAATTAAAAAAAATAGAGAAGGGCCCACCATAAATGTTGTTAACCGGTGGGAATAGTTGAGGTCGCGCGTGATCCATCTCCTGAACCTTGCACGCCGCCGCCGCTAGAGGTCACCAATTAGGATTTTGTAGCATCAGGACTGAACCTTGCACATCGTTGCACATGATCATCCTTATCTTTTACCTGGACAGCAGTAGTACTACCAGTTTTGCAGGGAGGCAAAGGTGCAGTTGTCACCGTCCAGATTGTGCAGCAGACAAAGGTTCAGCAGCAGGAGCTTGTCGGTCGGCTCAGGCAACAGGTTCACCCGACCTCTAGAATCTGTCAGCCAGCAGCAGGTTTTGCCGGCGACACAGTACCAAACTGACATGAGCTTTAGGCTTTGTCGGCGACCAGCAGCAGCATCTTCTCGGCGCGCGTGAGAATTCAGTCCAGGGCGCGCCGTGACGGGGGATAGCAACGCGATACGCGCGCGTAAAGATGCGCGTGCGGAGGGATGAAATGGCAAGTTGATAAAATTGCCAAGTGGATTTGTCAAACTATTGGAGAGCAATTTTTCTTGTTTTGCCAAAAAAGAGAGATGCCAGGTTAATTTAGGGAACTCTTGGAGATGCTCTTAGGAGAAAGCCACTCTCTAGTATTTTTATCTATGTTAGTAGAGGGAGAGTGAGGAGTCTCCAAGGAGGAGTCCCGGCCTATCGGGAGTCTTCTCCAAGGTGCGCCTCAGTGGATGCGAGCTTCTTATAAGTAATACATCTGAGTCCTTCTAGTATTTGATATTCTGGTTTTAGTATTTTAAGTATATACTCTTTTACTGGTACACTGCTTTACTTAGTAAAGTGCTCGAGTCCCTTGCAAGGATTAGAGTAGTAAGATTGGTGTAGACGTGGTGTCTATACTATATCTTGCCTGTGTAAGCTTCTTGTCGCACTGCGTAGACATCTAGCGAAGGGGTGACAGGCCTTGCTAGTGGTATAGTTTCCTCGTAAGTGTTGTTAGGCAAGTTGTCCATAATAGCGGGGTAGGAGGGTAGCCTCTCAGTAGAGAGTGAGGTGATAACCTTTGAATCATCTACTGTTTCGACTATCGCCCCCAGTAAGGGAGGAGGTGATAACCTTTTTATACTTAGAACTAGCAGGGTGGCCCGCGCATTTGCGCGGCTAGACTATCGATCGATGTTATATTTTGTTTGCATGTTTTTCAAATTTAGGCAGATATTATGCGGCATATTTATGTAAACTTAATACTTTAATTACCATTAACTTCATTTTTTTTAGGTAGAAGCTCCTTCGTTACATTTTTTTCATGTTGTAGTTGACCTCTTCATTTTATTTTCTATTTCCATGTTCATGTAGAATGCTAGCGTGTGATGGTACATACCTACAATGATTGGAAAATTTAGAGTAGTTCTTTTTTTATTGCAAATATTTGAGTAAATCGTTTTATATATTACACATCTTCGCATAGTCTTATAACATTTTTTGCGTTTTTTACTTCACAATGGGACAATATGGTGGTGAATAGCTGGCGCAGCTCTGTTCGAGATGCTGAACTTGATGTTTTTTTTACGAACCAGGGCGGGGAGTTCCCGTGCATCATAGAAGAAAAGTATTGATCCAGTTAATAAGGGAAACCGGATCCAAAAACCATACAAAACGCGCTTAAAAACTTGATGTTTCATTGATACTATAAATCCACCCGAGAGATTAGCATCACAGTGATTTGTATGTTGGATAAATGAATCCATCAGCGGTCCTAGTATTTTCAATTGATGTGGATCCCTACATTTTGTTTCGAATCATACTTAGATGGTATGGCTCGTCACTTGTGGGATGTGCATAGTACAGTGTTCAACTTGCATAGTCCCTCATGGGGTCCTCGATAGTACAAATATAAACCTACATTTGAGACCAGATGTCAAATTGAAGGAATAGCAGGTTTTCGTCTTAGATTTTCTACCTAGACTACAATAAAATACCATTAGGTTTCTCCCTTCTAAAAACAGAAAATAATATACCAGTTCGGCCCTTACAGAACCATGAACTTAATTCCATCAAGCTGGGCAAAATAGAAAATCTAGAAATGATAGTTTTATACCTTATGCTGGGTGCATCATCTCAGGATGGTAAAGGCTTGTTCCTTGCAGAAAAAACGCATCCATGTTATGAGAGTCCTCCTATTCCAAACGCTTAGTTCATTTCAGTTCGGAAAATCATGCACCAAATATAAAGAGGCACTTAAGAAATATCCTGAATCAAGTCTACCAAAGTTATCAACTAACAGATCTATCCATTAACGAAGAGCTGTACAACATTAAAAAATTGTCAGAATTTGAAGTGATAACCACCAATTTTATCTTTTCCTAGATCAAAGAAAAGCAAACATTATTCCCACAGAGAACTTGGATAGAAAACATAGAACATAATTATAACCAATATAAACAGTTTTGGAATTTTCTTTTCAATCAATTAATAGTTCGTTGTTACACATCTTTTCAAATGTCAACAAAGCTGTATATGCATATAAGTTTGATTTAGAAGTATTGTCAAGCTCGCCAACTCGGTCAGTCGTGCATGCATGCATATATGTAGAGAAAATTGATATTTTGTCAGCGCGCAGTAGAGAAGCAACAAACATAGAATTTGGGCTAATACTTACGTCCATTTTAGGATCATTCACCAAGGGAGGGACCGAGGGAGAGACTACCTGGAGCCATCGAGGAGTACATGGACCACCTGGAGTGTCCAAGCAGAACACCTTCTGCAGTTTGCTCCTCGCAAGTGTATTCTCATGCAGTCATGCTTCTCGCCGCGTCGTCACCGTTGATGATCTCCGCCGACTGGTTGCAGTGCACACGAGGCGCTAGTGTCAATTGGATCAAGTCTAATATAAAATGGGAGAAATAACTCAAGTTACTGTGCTTAATAGTAGTACACGAATTTTGGGGTCAAACCTTACGAAGGAAGTAGAGGACGTTGAGTGTGGGATCAGATCGGTGAGGGAGCTTTAGCTCGCTGCTGGGTAATCTGCTCAGCGATTAGAGATGAAACGGACCAGGGCCCTGCTTTGTCCTCATGCTGGGTCCGTTCTGTGTTGCAGATAGGCAGGAAGCCGGCTAGAGGCGACGACGACCTGAATCAGTAAAAAAGACGGCGCTTGCACGCCGCGATGATAGCAGCGGCTCATGGAGGCATGGCGTGATCGGGAAGCGACAACAGAGAAGCAAGGAGTTCGGGATCAAAGAGACTCTACTACCAGATCGATCCAGGTTAAGGCCAGGCCGCCGCTGTCAGAAACTCATGTCGGGCTTCAACAATTTTTCTCTCTGCCAGCGCAAGAGGAAGCAGATCCGCACCGCACAGCACAGCACAAACCCTTGCTCAACGCCCGAACCGAGGAAGAAGAAGCTCGGCCCTCGGAGTCCCGGCGAGGAAGGAGATGCGATGGCGGCGTCTCAGCCTAGATCCGCGGCCGGGGAACGGAGAGGAAGCCCGCCGGGGATCCAACCAGGCACGATGCACACCACCGCAGGAAACCCTAACTGGTCTCTCACGGGAGTGGAGCAAAGAAGGAGGAGCGGGGGAGAAGGAGACGACGGAAGGAGGAGGACAAGCTTTATAGGCCATGGATTTTGCGGGGACGGAAGCGGCGGGAGGAAGTTTCACCATTCCCGCGCGAGCCCGTCAGAGCCACCCGCCGTCGGCCGAAATCGCCCCCAAATCGCCCGCGTTGCGCCGCGCGCGGCCGAGCTCGACTACTACGCTGAAATCTAGCGTAGCAGTGGAGCCGGGCGGAGGGCGTCTTTTTGGCCCCCGCGGGCCGGGCCGAGGGACCCCAAAACGCACCCAAACACGGGCTTGCGCTCCCGGGGGCGCAGCCGAGCCCTAGGGCCACCCATCCAAACACGCCCTTTGGCTCTAGTTCATGTGCTTCTTGAGGCTTCCTGAGCCACGGAAGCATCTAAGTCCCAGTCACTTCTCTTGCCGGTGGCTACACAAAACATTACTGGCTGAATGCTGACCTTTAAAAAAAAAACTTAAATAGAACCATCGGAACAACTATCTTGAAAACGCTAACAATGTTACTCTAGAAGGGGAAAACGCACAAAATTATATTACGAATGAAAAGCCAATCCAAGAGGTCTTTAGTGCTCAATCCAAGCCAATGTGCACATCAAGCGGTTCTGTGGCAGCGGATCCATAGGGATTCTAAGAATCCGGATAAAAGGAATCTTATTCGAACACCTTAGAATTCTAGAGGATTCTACTCTCTCCAACCCAAATTGTAAGTCATTCCATAAATCTTGGAGAGTCAAAGCATATTAAGTTTGACCAAAATTAAAAAAATACAAAAAATTGTGACATGAAATAGGTGTACTATGAAAATATAATTAACGAAAAATCCATTGATACTTAGTTGGCATCTAATTATTATTATCTTATTATAAAAAATTGGTAAAACTTAAAATTATTTGACTCTCAAGAGTTTTAGAATGATTTAGAATTTGACCCGAAATGAAGGGAGTAATACGCAGAGACATACCTGGATTTTTATCTAGAATCTGTATTTTACAATCCGATCCAAACATGCTCGAAATTGTTTTAAATGAGCCCCGAGCAACTTTATCAAATCTTGGAATATAACCTTCATGAGGCTTCTAGCATTATGTAAGAAAGCATTGTATAGATGAAAAAGGAAGCCAAAGCATGATATACCTCAGGCCAAAATAAATAATGCCTAGACGTTTTTTTTACAAGAATGCCGAGACCATCGAATTGAGCTTCAGTTACGAAGTATAGCGTGAAACTGGGCCGACGGGTGTGTAGGACTGATAAAATGAGCCCAAGCTACTATGAGGCCCACAGACACGGATGGGGCGCGAGGCTGGAGGTTTTTTTTTATTTCTGGGGGTTTATTATTATTAGGAGAAATCCCGTTATTATCAAAATAAATCTCGCTCGGTGGCCACCAAGATTATTTGTGCTTGGGCTTCCAGAAATGTCCTGCGCCACTCTAGCGCAACAGTCTTGGGCTTGTGCCCAAACGAAAGGTAAAGGAACAAAAAAAAAAATTGAAGGAAAAACGGCAGGATTCGAACCGGCGCAGGCAAGGCCCAACAGATTTCGAGTCTGTCCACTTAACCACTCGGACATATCGACCATTTCGCTTCTGCATACAATGCACTAATGTTAATTGATATATTTAATGTTTTTGGAAATTAACCTCCCTGCGGAGCTGGAGCCCCGGACGCTGTTGGCCCGTGGTATCAGTCAACAGCGGCATATGGCCCGTCTCCCGTTTGCCTTCTTTTGGTCCCGATCGATCTTACTCCGAGGTGGGTGGGGGTGGCGACGCCGGGACCCGGGACACATGCATGTGCGGTCGTCGGCCCCGGCCGAAACTCCGAGGAAAAGAGAGCGCAACAACGACCCGTCGCCCCTCTACTTTTCAACGCCCTATAGTTTTTCCCAACGAAAAAAATAGCACGTTATTTCCCGGTTAATAGCACGATATAGCGTATTTGGAGAGGCTACGTTATATTTAGCCTAAAGTTGACGCTACGGCGCTATTTTCGTCTTATACGCTCGAAACCACACTAAACGTGGTAACGTTATAGCTACGCTAACAAAAAATCTGGAAATAACGTCAGGTGATGATGATGGCGGGCAATATGGTGGTTCTTCTAGTTATTCTGAAGATGATATCAATGATTCTGATTAAAGTTTAAAATATTTATCTTTTAGTTTATTACTTTTTCATGGTTTCAAGCCTCATATTTGTATTCATGCCATGGATTTGGCCTTGACATTTGAATATGGTTACCTGGCTATGCATGTATTGTTTCTGGAAAAAAAATTAGTGCTGAAATCCTTAATATTTGGGCTATTTTTTATAACTTTTTCATCACGCTATTTTATATATAACTTCGCTATATCACGCTATATCTTGTATAACTTCTAGAGTAGGGCCACGCTATTTTTGATAGCACGCTATTTTTTTCCTTGGTTTTTCCACACAGTCACGGTAGATGTCTACTACTGCACACTGTACAATCACCATCTTCAGCTTGTCCTATTTGACATTGGCATATGGTCTTTTCATTTTTTCAGGATTCAGAACCAGATGGATCAATTATTCAATTTCAGTTCAGCGTGGTTTGCTCACCATGTCTGTCACCTAAAAGAAATTTCTGCTCAACCATCTCCATACAGAAATTAAATGGGGCTGTCAAAACCTGACTGCAATCTATAATTCCTTCTGGCTCCATCTGTGTCTAGGCTTTTCCCCGTCACGTCCTGCATGCACGACGACTGACATTGGTAAACTATTGTAATCACTTTAGATACTCCCTCCGTCCCGCAATATAAGGACTTCAAGGGTTCAAACTCAAGAAACAACCGCAGGAGGAAATGACCTCTATACCCCTCATTTTACACAACTCACCAACTTTCCACCCACTCACCAACCTCATTTAGTTTTGTCCTATCCCTACAAGTCCTTACATTTTGGTACAAAATTTGAGCCCTCCAAGTCCTTATATATCGGGACGGAGCGAGTACTGATGTGGATAACAGCAACAACCTAGAGGATTGAGCACCAACTTTTTTTTTAAAAAGAACAAGGGAGCCTTAGCTAAATGCATGCTTTACTACTTTTCTGGGACTGAGGCTGATGGCAGCTTGTGCCGGGGCATGCAGCACAAAGCCACTGCACGGAGCAGCCCATGGGTCAAGACCCAGATTTTCAGCAAATTCAGTCCCCTTCCGCTCCTCTTCTGTCCTCGTATAAGTGGAGTGTCCACTCCCTGGAATGGAAGAGAGGTGGCGATGCCAGTTGCCAGGGGCGCAGTGCTGCATGCACGGTTTCATAAATTAGTTAATCGTGCCAGCATTACGGCACTCATTCAGTCATTCATGCTGATGCAGTGGCAGTGCTGCGGGGTGTCCTAAAGCCAGGGACTGCCCGGCCTCTGCTCTTTGGAGTGTGGACTAAAGCTAGCGGGCATGGCGTGCCAGGTTGATACATAGTGGAAGCCCCACTTTAGACTTCTCTCTGATCACTGCTTTGGAGGCAAGATCATGAAGATTTGTATACTAGATATAGGATTCCTTGTTCTGTTCGAAATGGTAGCCTAGCAAAGATCATGTTTTTGTTGAGGCAGGACAGTACGGAGCATGTAGCCACTAATTGCTAGGATATGATAAACTGGACGCCTAGTTAAGTAGATATAAATCATGTTGTTTTCAATAAAACTACAACTAATTCTTTCATGTACTAACTCCGCTTCAAATTATAGTTTGTTTGAATATTTTTACCCTAAGTTTGACCACTTGTCTTATTTTATACAAAATATCTCTTCTTTTGTCATGGCTTGCTTTTATATAAACAAAAGTTCTTCAAGAATGACTTAAATTTAAATATGTTTGCACAATTTTTTTGAATAAGATGAGTGGTTAAATTGTGGTCGAAAAAGACAAATGGACTCAATGGAGAGAGTAGTTTATTTTTTTTAGGGGGGGGGGGGGGGGGGGAGGTGGGTTGTTGTATTGGATCAGAATTTGGACGTTGCTCTTTAGAGAGGAAGAGAAAAATGTTTTGAAGATGAGATCATAGATGCAGAAATCTGGAAATCACTATTATGAAGGTTTTCTTTTGGTTGAAGATTTAGCAGCAGGATTGGAGCTTAAACTAGCTTTAGCTTTCTTTCCCATGCCACTCTTCTGAATATTTGTTTTGTGTAGCCTCGATGTTATTTGATTGTATCTTGGGTTACATACATTCATACGTGTATGCATAGTCTGGATTATTTCCCTTTATCTAAGAAAAAACATGTACTGTACTGTGAAAAATTACAGGGCCCTAGACTCACTTGCAGTTAGACAAGACACGGTAATTCACTTGCAAAAATATCCATTAACATCTTCAACATCACATTAGTTTCATTAAATTGTTCATGTAACAAGTTCTGACATAGAATTTATCTGAAATTGCAAATTATAATATTTTAAAAAAACTTGAAGGAAGTCATACATAAATTTGACTTGAGATAATGGCAACGATACATAATTTGAAATAGAGGAAGTATATATACTTACTATACTGACGGTTGACACACAGCTTTTTCTCCGGATCTGCTGTTCCCTTAGAGGATCCTAAGTGAGGTTTCCACATGCCTGGGATTCCAGCAGCTTGATTACTTGAAAAGTCCGGATATCCTACAGTTCATTCTCGCCAGAGGTATCTTACTGTACCCTTTAGCTTTGGAACCCATGCAACGCAAGACCACGGGGCGTGGCCTGTCTGTACCTGTACCTGAAGAAATCATATACGTGGTACGAAGCTGAACAGGTCTGTTCTACTATATTAAAGAAAATTCAGTTCAATGTTGGTTAGGAGTTGGGGGGGCCAGGGGTACACACGCATTACTATCTCAGACAGAGCTAGTGGCATGTTGGGACTGATCCTCCCATGGCTCCATCTATCGCGGCAGCAAGTCCCAGCCTAAGACTGCTACACATACTTAAGACATCATTGTAGAACAGATGTGCCAACAATGCTGCTAGATCACACAGAACGTCCAAATTGTGTTGTCCTTTGTTTCCACTAGAACATTTGGCGCGCATTGCGCGCCCTACCATATAAACAGATGGAAAGAAGTAACGAATGACAAATGAATGCCACACTGAAAGCCTAACAATAGGGATGGATTTGTATTTTAACAAAGATAGGAGCTTACACATGAAAGGGCATTGTGTAACTGATACCATAAATCACTTACTAATAAAAGGTCGATAATTTTCCTATAAGCAGCATAAGGTCATGCACAAGCAATTACAGGTTATCTTAACTATGCCTTCAACTCGTCTCAGGAAAAAACTATGCCTTGAAGCAACAGTATGGTGTAGCTGAATAATCCATAAAAAGTTATTGAGTCGGCATGAATCTCAGCTCCAATTCTCCATTCTTGTGACCAAGCATCCTTCCTTGCATTATAAAAGGAAACCATTAGAAACATGACTATTTAGTACCGAAATAAGGAGAACTTAACAATTTTTTATTCAGACTTAGGTTCTGACAATAACCTATCTGATGCTGACAAGAAAAAGAGCTTGTGCATGGGAGGCCAACCTCTTCCTTGCTCTTCTGTGGCTTGGTCGTAGAGGAAAAAATAACTTATGGAAAACATTTATAATAATAAGAGCACATCTGCCAGGGTAATGTTTCTGACAAGGGAATGGATATGGGAAGTTTTAATACTATCATTTGTCCACCAGATTAGTTTAGGACCTATTCGAGAAAAGTTTATACTTCAATAATCCTTGTCTTCAAAACAAAAGTTCAGACAATGTTTAATTTTCAGATAAGCATATCCACCTCTGCAGAGCCCACTCAACCACTACTGTATCTAACTACATTATGCAGTACATTACGCCGCAAGCCATGTGTAGCCTGTTCTTAAATTGCATAATCTAACACCTGAAGAACCTGTTAGTGAAAATGCACTCAAAATGGAACACTAACATCCTATATTGCACTCCTATCAATCCTAATCAAGTTTATAGCTCATCAACTGATTAGTTGAGTGGAGAAGAAGGTAAGTCTTAAGTGGGTAAGTGACCTAGAAACTTAACACTCCTGCCTGCCTGGTAGTTTTGCTTGCCTCTGTTTTCACTGTAGCTGGCAGGCAAAAATCATGCATTACTCTTCTGTTTCGCCTCATAATCACCCTCATGCTGCACATAAAAAAACATTATCTGATCAACATATATGCATGCCGTTGATATCCACTACTGTAACCTCTAATGGAAAAAAGAAAAGGTATATGCATATGAAGGTGAAAAGAAAATAAATTCAGAACAAAACCAATACACAACAAAAGTAGTCTCATGTTCTAGATTTTGAAATGCTCCATTCCATGTTCTTTAGGAAGCATATTCAAATTTAACTGCCACTTATCTCATTTCATTTTGATAATAATGTACTGTCTAAACTTCAACATTCTGAATAACGAAGTTGCAGGTAACTACATAAGTCTACTGCTCATATCCATAGTCTATGATGCAAGTGAAAGTGAGAATTTTGTATACACCAGAGCAATGATAATTAGGCCTCCCAGAAGCTAACCTTGGTGGCTTGATGCAGGTACTGAAAAACTAGAAAACCTGCATAGGTCCAAAAGTCAATATGTAGTCACAAACCCAGCAGTAAAATGCATGAGATCACATTATGGGCAGTCTGCACACTCTCCTAATACGTTTTTGAAATCTGAAAAATGATAGGCAATTAATAAATGATGAAATAAGTCTTTTTGCAGGTTGTGTTCAAGCCAAACAGAGAGAATATTTTTGCAAGCAGCATTCAAGGCAAAGTCTAATACATCCTCCTATTATCTCAATATAATAGACACAACAATAGTTCAGGTTAGCAGAACAACCCAAATAGAAAATCTACCTACTAAATGTATGGAGAACCTTGGAACATTTTGTACTAACAGTAGATTATTTTAATTCTACACACAATTGATGATTCGGTAATAGAAAAAGAACAGGTACACAAACCTACTGGTGCAGTGTACGAAGCTAAGGAAGGAGGAAGGGGAGCACTACCTTAATTCACGAAGGATCTGGCTAAGCTCATTGGCACAAGCAGTTCTCCCTTCTTCAGCATAGGAGCGTCGTCATCCTTCCTATCCAGATCAGCGAGGAGGCATGAAAGGTCGAACCATCAAATCTAGAGGGGAGGGGCCGGGGGCGGGGGGCGGTTAGGGGCGGAGTTGCCATGAGGGGACCGGGGAGCGGCGCGCAGCACCACGGGGGTGGAAAGGAGACGGGGATGAGTTTGGGTGGGAGGACCGCAACGCAATTTTGAGAGAAGGGGAGGGCGTTTTCGCAAAACCGCTCGCGGACGCGCCGTATGCCGCCACGCGTCCCCTGAAACGCGGAGAGGAGGGCAAACCCTAGTTATTAGGACCGGACCGAACATCGAACCGGTGAGGCCATCGGTTTGATGGTTCACTGGTCCAACGTTAAGAACGGTTGAACCGCCATGTCGGATATAAAGAATATCGATATATTTCAAAAACAAATACTCGAAGAAGAAAAAGGCCCTGGAAGCAATCCGCCCCACGAACGGAGATAACGAGCCAATATTCCAGATGGGCCTGAGGGGCCACCCCGCCTCGCTCCATGCGAGCCAAACGACGCTGGACGCGCAGACGTCACCCCGCCTCGCTCCATGCGAGCCAAACGACGCTGGACGCGCAGACGTCACTCCGCCTCGCCGGACGCGAGCCAAACGATGTTGGGAGCGCAGACGTCGCTCCGCCTCTCCCGACGTGGATCAACCGACGTGGGGGCAAACGGGGTGAGCCGAACGACAACTGACGTAACCACAACTCGTCCGATGCTGAGTGTTGTACGACACGGCTCGAGCCCCTAAGATCTACTTCCTCCGTTTTTTAATATAAGATGTTTTAGGGGTTGCACATGTTGTCTAGATACATACTAAAGTAAGTGGACACACATACTAAAACATGTCTACATACATTTGTACACATGTGAATGTGGACAAATACTAAAACATCTTATATTAAAAAACGGAGGGAGTACCTACCTAGATTCGACTCTAGCTTAGGATAATAGGGAATCATAACGACGTCAGGAATCTCGGCTAAGCATCTTACATAAGGAGATGGATAAAGGAAAAAGGACAAACCCGGCACTCCAACAAAGTCAAAGTCTATCCGTAGACTGTGCCCCGGGACCGTCACCCATGCCGAGAATCCGTACCCAACGAGAGTAGAATATCCTTGGTTTCCATTTGGAGAGGGATCTCGCAAGAAGGAAGGCTCCGACGGGTACGATTCGCCGTACCAGGGGCAGAGGGCGGAGTCGGCCTCGACTTCGCGACCGTGACGGAGCCCCTGGACCAGAAGCTCGCCTCGAAGCTAGACGCCTCGGTGTGGGACGACGTGGAGAAGTACGTCCAGCGCTTCCAGAGGGTCGAGGATGACTCGACCCAGGGGGCGACGGCGATGCAGGCGCTGAGGAGGAGATGGACGAGGCTGTCGATAGCGAGGACGACGACAGCCTGCTGCGTGAACTGCTCCTGCGGAGATGATGTGCCTGGGGCACTAGTTATCTTAGGATTTGCCTTTTCCACTTCGTGATAGTTTGTAAAGACACTTTTAATTTTATGCAAGTGTGAGTGCCCCTCGGGAGGCCTTTCATCTGTTTCCTCATGTCTTTTTCGCTCTACGTCGTTAGGACCCTGCTCTCAGCGCAAATAACACCGCCGCTTCGGTATGCCGGAGTCAGGGCTCGACAAGGCCGGGGGGTGCGTGAGGCTTAGAGAGGTAAGAGTTCTCGAGGCGCGATGCTCGGGAGCTCCCCTTGACGTGCAAGCAGCCCATGAGGCGTAAGAGAGAAAAGAGAAGCTCGAGGGGCGACAAAAACCAGCGAGAGGGAGAAAACTCGTGAGGCGTAAGTTCTGGACTTAGCTTTTGCGAGACAATTGCCTCGTGGCGGGTGTTGTGTTCCCTGGCGAGGCGTTTCCCTCTCGAGGCTGCCTGAGGCTGGTTTGGAGCTCCGCAGCCCTGTAGGGCGTCCTGTTCCCTGCATTGGGGAGAGAGGCATACCCACAAGCAATGCACGGTTGTACAACTCATACGCGCTCATAGGTTTCCTCATGGGTACCTCGCGAGGAGAGTGAGCACCAAGGACCTTGGTGAGGTGACGTGCATGGGAGCTAGCCCATGAGCCAGAGCTCTTTGGTGAGATAACGGTCGTGGGCGGAGAACCACGAGTTAGAGCTCGGATCCTTTGGGTTTTGCGATGCTGCTGGGATGCTCCCGAGGCACAGACACCGTGCCCAGCCCCGCTCGCGAGGTGCGCATGGGGAAAAATGTGAGCGCGAATGAACGTAAGAAAAACAACTCACCAAGCAATATTACATAACGGCGCCGAGGCGCAAAGGTTCATGATGACATGAAATCGTTCATTACACTTGGCGAGGCCAAGACAAAGTCCGCCATGTCTGGGCATGGGGTTCCACATGGAGTGGCTGAGGCCTCTCGCGGCCCGTGGCGACGCGTCATAGAGAGCTCTCAGTGGAGATGGCCCTCGTGAAGGGGAAAGCTTGGTGAAGCTGGGAGGTGAAGACGCATGCTTCCTCTTGAGACAAAAAATGTCTGCCGCGACGTGGTCACGGGTAGAATTTGCGTAGATGCTCGATGTTCCATGGGTTTTTGATTGGATCGCCGTCTTCTGTCTCGAGCCGTATCGCGCCGGGCCTGGCGATGTGCGCAACCCTGTAAGGGCCGTCCCACATGGGCGAGAGCTTGTGGAGGCCGTCCCTGGAGAGTATCCTCCTCAGGACGAGATCGCCTGTCTCAAGGTGTGCGCGAGCGTATGTGGCGGCTGTGGTAGCGGCGAAGATCTTGCTGGTACTTTGCTGCCCGGAGGGCAGCGCGGCGACGTAGTCCATCGAGCAGCAGCAGGTCGTCGTTGTGGAGCTCCTCTTGATCGTCCTCGTTGAAAGCAAGGATCGCGGGGACCCGTGCTTGATCTCGGTGGGGAGGACTGCTTCAGCGCCATAGATGAGAGCGAACGGCGTTTCTCCAGTGGGCTTCGTGGCGGTGGTGCGGATGGACCAGAGCACTGAGGGGAGCTCTTCGATCCAGTTCTTGCCGTGGGCCTTGAGGCGGTTGATGCTTCTTGTCTTGAGGCCTTTGAGCACTTCAGCGTTTGCGCGCTCAGCCTGGCCATTGCTCCGTGGATGAGCCACGAGGCGAAGCAGAGCCGAGTGCCGAGGCTTTCGCAGTAGGCCCTGAAGATGCCACTGGTGAACTGTGAGCCATTGTCGGTGATGATGTGATTTGGCACGCCGAAGCGACAGGCCAGGCCTCTGATGAACTTCAGCGCTGATCTCGCCAGGATGCTACGCACCGCTTCGACCTCCGCCACTTCACTAGTACAGAAAAGCTTTTCTGTGGCGCACCATTTTTCTATTATGTGGCGCATGGGTGGTGCGCCACAGAATAGTCGCCACTAAATAAGCTATTCTGTGGCGCACCACCTAGTGCGCCACAGAATAAGCTATTCTGTGGCGCACCCAGCCCGGTGCGCCACAGAATAGCTTATTCTGTGGCGCACCCTACCCCGTGCGCCACAGAATTGTTTTTTTGAATTTCAAAAAAATGGCGGCCAGATCTAGATCTGGGTTCCCAAAAATTTCAAAAAAATTCAAAAAAATTGAAAAAAATCAGAAAATGAAATAATTTGGAAATTCCTATATATTGAATTTTCTGAACATTTTTAACACTCCTAGTGAATCTCAAATGTTGACTTCCCGCTAGGTCACCCATCCTAGGAGTGCTCCCACCCAAGCACGCTTAACTTCTAAGTTCTATTCACTTCACCTACCATCCTGCTACTCAAGTTCTTATTGATAATAGTATCATATCAACCCTTTTAAACCCTTGTGTATGTCTATATATGTGTGTGTAGTTTATGTGTGTATGTGTATATATATGTTTCAAAAAATTCAAAAAATTCAAAAGTTTGTACAGAAAGTTCAAATAATCCAAAAAAAATAAAAAATTTCAAAAAAGTCAAAAAAATTCAAAAAATCCCAAAAAATTCAAAAAACTTCAAAAAATCCAAAAACTCAACAAATCCAAAAAAATTGAATTTTTTATTTATTTTTTTTTTTTTATTTTTCATTTTGAAATAACTTTTTTTCCCTTTGGAATTTGGAGGATCTGAGAAACCCCACCGGGTAAACCCCGGTGGGATCGGGTTCCTTTTTTTCTCTAGTTTTTTTTGACATATTAAACGCATTTTTTTCGACGTCGTATGCAAAAGTTATGGCCATTTTACGTTTTTTTCTGGATTTTGCAAAAAAGGTCAAAATTCATATTTCAAGATTTCTATACGAACTAGACAGTAACACCTAACCACATCTCGAAGGATTTTATTTTTTGAATTTTTTGACATTTTCTTTGAGTGTTTTGAAAACTGAAAAGGCGATCCACAGGGGGGGGTGTGGAGCTGTTTTTAAAAAAAATTCTGTGGCGCATGGGGCTTGGTGCGCCACAGAATTTCTAATTTCTGTGGCGCATGGCCTCGTGCGCCACAGAATTTGCATTTCTGTGGCGCACGTGGCCCATGCGCCACAGAATAGCACTATTCTGTGGCGCACCAGCCACATGCGCCACAGAATAGCACTATTCTGTGGCGCACCAGCTTAGGTGCGCCACAGAATAGCAAATTCTGTGGCGCACCAGTTCCGGTGCGCCACAGAATAGCCTTATTCTGTGGCGCACCAGTTTTGGGTGCGCCACAGAAGCTTGCCAGTAGAATCCACTCCTGAAGACCTTCCCCGCGATGGTGTGAGATGACGAGTGGTGGCCACATTCTCCACTGTGTATGTCCTTGATCAGCTGGCGGCCCTCTTCAGGGGGGACGCATTTCAGTGCAACTCCATTTGGACGCTTGCGGTACAGGTCTCCCTCGTGAAGGTAGTATGACTTGGCCTGTTGAGCAACTCTCTCTGCTTCTGCATCCTCTTCAGGGAGAACTCCGTCCCTAAGGTACTCCTTGAGCTTGTCGATCCAGCCCGTCTCTTGATGTGTCATGGCCAACAGCAGGCGCTCTCCTGAGGGCGGACCACAGCTCGGCGCTCCGGATGTTGGTGCTGGTGGGAGCTCTTTGTCGGTGTCCATGCTGATCACTTCTTTTGGCTGTTTCACCGACGCCCTGGTGAGCCTTTCCTCGAACACGCCTGCCTGCTGGGCTCTCTCCGCGACGCTCGCCTGGCGATGTCATCAGCTTCCTGGTTCTCCCTTCGCGGGATGTGCCTGAGCTCCATTCCCTTGAATTGCTTCTCGAGCTTGCGAACCTCCTCGAGGTAAGCGGCCATGTGGCCGTCCTTAGGCGTGTAGCTCTTGTTGGAGAAGTTGACGAGGAGCTGAGAATCACCCTTGATGAGTAAGTGCTTGATGCCGAGGGCGATTGCGGCTCTGAGCCCGGCGAGGAGGCCCTCGTACTCGGCGATGTTGTTGGAGACCTTGTCTCGTGAAGCACAGCTGGACGGCGTAGTAGAGCTTGTCCTTGGTGAGGTCAGGACAACGCCAGCCCCTGCGCTCTGGTACGCGAATGCCCGTCGAAGTGCATGGTCCAGTGGCTTGGCACTGTGTCTCCAGCTGGCATGGTCTCTGCCTCTTGAGCCTCTTCTTGCTGCGTGTCCGTCCATTCGGCGATGAAGTCCGCCAATGCCCTTCCCTTGATGACCCTGGTGGTGTCGAAGCGCAGGCCAAAAGGTTGTAGCTCAATGTTCCACCCTGCGACGCGATCAGTGGCGTTTGGGTTGCGCAGGATTTGCTCCAGAGGGAATGATGTGACCACCGTGATGGGGTGGCCCTGGAAGTAGTGGCGCAGCTTCCTGGAAGCGATGAGGAGCGCGAGGAGGAGCTTCTGCTGCATGGTGTACCGCTCGCGAGCGTCTCGCAGCACGTGCTGACGAAGTAGACGGGATGCTCGACGAGCGTTGTCGATGGTGCAGCGCTGGGCTCCTCGGGAGCCTTGTCGAGCTCTCTTGAGGACCCTCGGCGAGGGTGCCTTCTGGTTGCGCGGGCTCGACATGAGGCTCGGGCCTGAAGAGGGTGCTTCCTTATCGGGGGATCTGGGCTTGGCGTGGCGGTGTCCTTCTTGGCGAGGACTGGCTCTTCCCTTTCTGCCACCAAGGCTGCGCTCACTGTTTGTGGTGTGGCTGACAGGTACAGCTTCAGATGCTCGCCAGGCCTTGGGGCAACCATGACAGGTGGGCTAGCCAAGTACTTCTTCAGGTCTTCAAATGCTTTGTCCGCCTCCGGCGTCCACTTGAACGTGCCAGACCGCTTCATGATCTTGAAAAATGGCAGCGCCCTCTCGCCGAACTTGGAGATGAACGGCCTAGGCTGGCCATGCATCCCGCAGCGCTGCATGTCCTTGAGGCGACGAGGTGGCTGCATTTCTTCTATGGCTTGATCTTGTCAGGTTTGCTTCTATGCCGCGGTGAGACACTAGGAACCCGAGGAGTTTGCCTGATGGTACCCCGAAGACGCACTTGGCGGGGTTCAGCTTGATGTTACTTGCGCAGGCTGGCAAAGGTCTCCTCGAGGTCCTCCATGAGGGTGTGCTCTTCGCGAGTCTTGACCACGATGTCGTCGACGTAGGCTTCTGCGTTTCTTCCCATCTGAGCCCCCAAGGCCTTCCTCATGAGCCTCTGGAAGGTGGCGCCGGCGTTCTTCAGCCAAAGGGCATGCAGACGTAGCAATACACACCACAAGGGGTGAGGAATGCTGTCTTCTCCTCATCCTCCTTCGCCATCTTGATCTGGTGGTAGCCTGAGAAGGCATCCAGAAAACAGAGGAGGTCGCAGCCGGCGGTGGAGTCCACGATCTGGTCTATTCGAGGCATGGGGTACGGGTCCTTGGGGCAGGCCTTGTTGAGGTCGGTGTAGTCGATGCAGAGCCTGCCGCCCCGGTGTGCTTGGGAACGACCACCGTGTTGGAGAGCCATGTGGGGTGTGGAACTTCTGATTATGTGTGCTTCTTTCAACTTCTCTACTTCCTTGATGATGAACTCTTGCTTCTCTGGCGCCGTGCTTTCTGCTTCACGGGGCGTGCGTTTGGACACACGGCTAAGTGGTGCTCGATCACCTCCCTCGGTACTCCGGACATCTCTGACGGTGTCCATGCGAACATGTCAGAGTTTGCCCTGAGGAAGGCGACGAGCGCGCTTTCCTATTTGGGAGGCAAGCCAGCGCCTATGGTGACGCTAGCCCCCGAGCCGCTGGCGTCCAGCGACACCTTCTTCGTGGCTGCCTGCTCCTGTGAGAACACTGCTTCTTCTTCGCGGGCCTCTCGAGGGGCTCCATGTCCTCGTCAGCGGGGAATGCCACGGCAGCGGCCTTGTAGGCGGTCTCGACAGAGCGCATTGCGTCCTGGACTTGACCGTGGATGGCGATGGTGCCGCCGCTGCCTGGAAGCTTGACGATGTTGTACGCGTGGTGAGTGACGGCCATGAACTTCGCGAGGGGGGGTAGCCGAGGATGGCGTTGTAGGGCAGGCCAATGTGTGCGACGTCGAAGTCGATCTGCTCGGTGCGGTAGTTCTGCGGCGTGCCGAAGGTGACCGCGAGCCTCACCTGCCCCAGAGGTGTGGTAGAGCCACTTGTCACCCCCGTGAAGGGCCTAGAGGGCATCAGCCACTCGTAGGGCACTTGAAGCTGCTCGAAGGTCTCGACAGAGATGACGTTCAAGCCGCGCCCCCATCTATGAGCGTGTTGGCGACGGCGATGTTGTTGATGATGGGGTGCACACCAGAGGGATGGTGCCAACAGCCTTGGTCGACTTGGGTGGTCCTTGGAGTCGAAGGCGATGGTGTACTGCGACCACTTGAGGGGCTGGGATGCCTCAATCCCTGGAAGTGCGGCGTTGACCTCGCGAGAGAATTGCTTGAAGTGGTTGTTGGACTTGGGCGCCTGAGACCCGCCGAGGATGCAGGCTATTGCCCCCTGAGGGGCCTGGTAGCCCCCAGGGTTCTCGTCGGGGAGATTGCCGTTTTCCCGGCGTTGTTCCCCCGAGCCCCTGCTGGAAGTTGTGGCGTCCCCCCGCGCCGCCACGGCCTCCGCCGCGGCCTGGTTCTTCTCGCGCTCCTTGCTGAGCTGCTTGAGCTCCCAGCAGTCTTCAGTCGTGGTTGTGCCTGTTGTGGTAGATGCAGAACGGGCGATTGTCCACTTTCTTCTCATCAGCCGCCGGAGAGGCCTCGCGAGGCTGTTTGCGTCAGGCTCTGCCGCGAGGATGGCGGTGGTCTTGCGCTTCTCGACAGGCTTCTTCTTGCTCCTGGACCCCTCAGGAGGGTCTCCTCCATTTCCTTCTTGACGAAGAGGAGGCCCTCTTCAGCCTTGGCGCACTTGTCAGCCAGATCAAAGAGCTTCACCACTGAGGTGAGGGTGTCGTGGATGCCGAGCTTCTCGAGCATCCGGCGGTTCGTGACGCCCTCCCTGAAGGCGGAGATGACGTGCGAGTCCGGGATGTTCGGAATCTTGTTGCGGACCTGGCTGAAGCGCTGGATGTATCTGCGGAGGGTCTCGTCAGGCTTCTGGCGCACCGCGGAAGGTCGTTGTAGGTGAGCGCGCTCGTAGGTGCCCTTGAAGTTGGCGACGAAGACCTTGCAGAGGTCCTCCCACGTGTCGATGGTGTTCTCGGGGAGGTTCATGAGCCACGAGAGCGCGGAGTCCTTGAGCGCCATGGAGAGCCAGTTGGCCATCACCTTGTCGTCGCCCCCGCGGCCTGGATGGAGACGGTGTAGAGCTGCAGGAACTCCAGAGGGTTGGTCCTGCCGTCGTAGCGTGGAGGGAGGTCTGGCTTGAACTTCACGGCCAGACGACGGCGCAGGTTGCGGGTGAAGGCGGTGCAGCCCGTGGCGTATGTCACAGGCGCCAGCGAGTGTGCCGCGGTTCTGGCGGCCTGCAGCAGCAATCTCCTGGACGACGCGGTTGTGGCGGTCCCTCTGGCGCTCGATCCCCACGCGCATCCGCCGGAGTTCGCTGCACAATTGGCAGTCGTGCGGCGAGGATGCGTGCGACGGGCGCGGTGGTTTCTGCCGGAGCTGCAGCTGGAGGAGGTGGCGGAGGCGGAGGGGGAGGAGGAGCGCCGTGCGCTATGTTCCCCTCGCGTCCGGAGTGGCGCACCAGCGAGCGAGAGGTGCTGGTGCTGCAGTAGGAGCGGCAGGAACGGCGGCGGCGTTGATGAGCTCCTCGAGGCGCCCGAGCCAGTTGTCGTGGCCCGCCTGCGTGGGCGGTAGCGCAGCAACTCCTGCGCCATCAGTAGCGCAGTGGCTGGACTGGGCCCCCGGCCTGCGTGGAGGCGCTCTCGCGCCTGGATGGGTGCAGGGAGGAAGCTCCCTCACCGTCGTCGTCGTTGCCGCCGTCGTCCGCAGGGTGCTCGACGCGCGGCTCGGCGTTGCGCTCTGAGCGCGGTTGGCGCGTGGGCGACCACGCGTTGTGGTTGGCGGCGGGCTCGGTGGCTCTGCCGGACGTCCGCCGAGCGAGGCGCTCTGCTCGTGTCAGTCATGGCGCGGAGAGGTTGAAGAAGTTGAAGACGCACCTCAGCCCCCTACCTGGCGCGCCAAATGTCGGAGACTAGTCCCAGGAACTAGGGGTGTCTCTCAAATGCCAGGAATCGAGTAAGGGGCTGAACACAACGTCAAACAGATCCTCAACAACCTCGGCGACGATGCTCGTCGAGCTCGGTGAGGAACATCACGGCAGAGAGGACACAAGCCGCTACCCAGGTTCAGGCCCACCGTGAGGTGTAAAGACCCTACGTCCTGCTAAGATGTGTTGCACTGCTTGGAGAGGTTCACAGTACAAGGTGCTTGCCGAGGGCACTGCTATGGCTATGGTGGACTATGGTGGAATAAGCTCTGTCTTCTCCTTCCGACGTAGCTGCTTGAGTGCGGAATGAGCTTGTGAATGCGGGATCCCCCTCCTTGGTCGTACGCTGCCCCCTTATATACTGCCTTGGTCCTCTTCCCCGGAAACTACAGGCGGGAAGGGCAATCCACATGGTGGCAAGGGTGGAGCGCAGCGCACAGCCTCGGGTTGTCCATGGACGCGGTCCATGGCAGAGAGCACGTTGTCTTGGCAGGAAAAGCCACCGTCCATCCAGGACGGTGGGCTGGCGCTGCAGAGCTCTGCGGCGTACCCCACAGTGCCGTCTCGCTTGGAGCATAGCGGCGGCCGGCCGCTTTATCACCAAAATGGCAAGTCTTGGAGTCATCGCGCGCAGGCGCGCGTCACCTCTGCGGCGGGCGCAGAGCCCATGTGCGCTCTGCAGCGGTTGCAGGAGCTTGCTTCCACTTGAAGGAACCCCGCGAGGACCCGGAGCCTCGTCGGGGTTCAGCAGTTGTTGACGCCTCGCGAGGGTGGCGCGGGGTCGCGCCACTTGGTGGTTTCTGGGCAGGAAAAAGGTCCTCCTGAGGAGGAAGTCCCTCCAGAGGCCCTCTAGGCTGAGCATCTGGTCCTTGGCAGAAAAGGCTCAGCGGGGTGAAGAAACCCTCGCGAGGAAAAGTCCCTCGCGAGGCTCGCCAGGCGGAGCGCCTGGTCCTTAGCAGAATCACTCGCGGAGCGTCGAGGGCTATAGCAGGCCGGCCCATGGTACCCTGGTTTCCACTGGGCCGACAAAAAAAGTCTGCTAAAGGAAAGAAAGGTATAAGAGTTATACTTTGAATGATATTTTTCAATCTTACTAGTAACTCTGGAGTATCAATGCTAAATGTTTATGCACTTGATATAGGAGATGCGGCAAGTAAGGTGGCGGAGGAGTAAAAGATGGACATGTGCGTCAAGCTCGGCGCATGGAATTTCGTCCACAAGATGAAGACATCTCCAGTTTACTTTTCATTTTAAGTTTGACAGATTTGTGGGTGTTTACCCAAGTTATTGTAATAAGGTCGCAATCTTTGCGATGGAAATACTCTTGTGAATTTGTGGGATTTCATGTCCCGTTTATCGAAGAATATTTTGGATCAATCCCTTCGTGGATGATCAAGTTATAAATCTTTTGAATTATGGAAATATCATTTGTTCTGAAATGTGTTGTGATTATGTTGACACCACCTTCGTGTGGCACTATCATCTCAAATGCATCATATGCATGATAGAAGGAAATTTGAGAATTGTTATGTGAAACAAGTGAAAGACTTGTGAATTATGTGCTTCTTTGAAGTTATAAATTCATTAAGTATTCAGGCACAAAGTGAAGTCAATAAAGGATAAGTTAAAAGATAGTCAATAGTTTTATTGAGATCTTGAAACTTCACAATAATATTTTAGAAAGTTTGTCTTTGTAATATGGTGAATTGAAAGTCAATTTCGGTTCAAGTATTTGATCAAGTTTGATTAGATAAATCACTAGGATATTTCATTTGCAGCATTATATTCCAAGAAATCCAATTTAGAATAATTATTGCTTTTCTAGTTTTAGCACAAAAGTTAGTCTTTTAGAATTCACGTCATCGTTTTGAAAGATAGACATAAAGGGATGTGATAGTCTTAGAAACTTAGAATTTCTGAAAAGAAGTTCAGCTCTAAGATAATAAAAGGACTAAGTAATAATTTTATCTTGTTATTTGTGTCATAGTTTTGAAAGATAAACATGATGGGACACAAAGAATTTAGGTTCTGAGTTTTATGAAAAATTAGGACTTGGTCC
This sequence comes from Poa pratensis, assembly GCA_947311845.1. Classification (NCBI taxonomy): domain Eukaryota; kingdom Viridiplantae; phylum Streptophyta; class Magnoliopsida; order Poales; family Poaceae; genus Poa; species Poa pratensis. The sequence goes on from CAMZMU010000082.1 coordinate 18,104,907, forward strand.
TAACGGAAGAAAGATAAATAAATTACTTTGTAGGTTGTTCCAATAAGTTAATTGGAAATCCTCTTTAAACACCACATGAGTGACAATGTCTTGCCACTAAGATAAATGTGATTCTTGAAGATTTTATTCCTCTAGGAATTCAGTGGGAGGATGGTGAATCTTGAAGAGATTATGAATCTTCGGAAATAGTTATCAGATGTTGTGCAAGCAGAATCAATTCCAATTGCCAAGTCTTTTAGACTAATACCGAGAGTCATTGCATTTTAGTGCATGACGTCCTGTCAAGAAACATTCACTTAACCAGATTAAGTAGCATACAAGTTTCTAGGAAACTTAATATGCTAAGACAAAATAAGGAAAAGGAATGTGCTAGAATAGATCCCAATAGAATTTTGACTTAGATGTCATGCATTAATATCATTGTTGTTAAGTTATGAAAAACTTAATAAGGATCTTTTTGTTAGATGAAAAGATGATCACAAGGTTTTGGTGATCAAAAGGTATTTTATGTTAATAAGTTTTATAAGAGATTGACAAAGCATATTCCTTTCAAAGGAAAAATGAATCGTGGATGTGTACTAGGTACAGCTCGAGGGTTTTGTTAATTGAATATAAATTTAATTCATAAAAGGAAATATTTGTCTAGGACAAATGAATTAATGATATTAAGTAAGAAGTAAGAAACAAAGTTTTGTTTTGAAAAACTTCGAAGCAAAGAATGCAGATCATAGTTTCAAGAAAATCAGTGGGAGCTTAATTGTATTATTCGGTTTTGAAGAATAGTATAATATTAGATAGTTTTGTTTTGATACAATATGATATGTTGTTAAAGGTATTTAATACATATATTTGGAACACAATCAACAGCATATGTGGAAGTTTCCATATATTGTGAGATATGATGTTGCAGAAATTTCACTAAAGTGTTTTGAATATTATTCAATAACATGGGAGAATTAACATTCTCATGAAGTTAGAGAAATTCGTGAGCAAGAACCATGGCTGTTTCGTACGGTGGTGAGCTTGATCAATTGATTTGTAATCTTGATCATAAAGGAATTTCTTAAAGTGTGAAATTTTAAGATCAAAACAAAATAGTCAAACTTGATTGTTGGCAAGTTGAATTTGATAAAAGTTCAATTGACTCCAATTAAGATGAGAATTCTCCATTCGGTGTATTTTGAAGAAGTTACTTCAAAAGTGAGAAATGCTCATAATGTAAGAGTTACATTGGAAAATCTTATGAGATAAGTATAAAGGATAATCCAAGGATAGATAACGGAATTTTTCTAAATTCGAACATCGCATTACGAGGGGATGTTTATTTAAAACATAAGGCTATATTACGAAAACTACGACAAGTAGCAAAGACAGTGGGAGCGTAATAACTTCCAAAGAAAGGTTGTCGATTCATTACATGAACTAGGTGTGGTTCTTTGCAAAAGAAACAACTAATTGTGAAAACAATGAAATTGTGTTCTAGTTGAAGTACCAAGGTTTCACCTTATATGACCAGATGCTACAAGTGATCATATGATCAATAAAGGTTGCGCATGAAAAAGGATATTTTTGTGCATAAAAGAATAAAGTTCACATAGCCCCAGAAGGGACTAAAAGAGCAATAAGTCTACCACACAAGAGTGAGCATGAGAAACACCAAACATCAATCAAGATGTTGAACTTATGCAAACTAGACATTGCCAGTTGTGCAAGTGGGAGACTGTTGGATGTATGCCCAAAAGGCAATGTATTTATACATATGATTCAATAATTATGATTTGTATTCTCTATGCTATAACTGCGGTGGTTTCTGAATACGTGATTCGGAGGAAAGCTCACTCACACGTGTAGGGAATATGAACACGTAAAATATACCCTAGTTTTTTTACAGACTAATTGTTGATTGCTTGATGACTGTGCTTTCCTAGTCACGGACATTGTTTGTGTCAGCATCAATGAGTGGCATATTATTGGATAATAATATGGCCGGGTAGACACAAGTTTTGGTATGCTAAGAGATTCCGTTAAATTGCCTTTTGTCCTTAGCTTTATCACAGTAAGGTTATTATATAACTTGTCCTGTAACCATGAAGTTATTAGGGTTATGCATACTGGAAGAGTTACTTTGATACTGTCAACACTATGGCCGTAACTGGGTAGTAAAACGGCAGTCACTGGGTGATTCCAAGGTGTGTGTATATCCTAATGTTCTGAGATGGGAAATTACTCCTCGATGATTAGAGAGATACGCCCTAGGCCCTCTCGGTATTATAAAGTATCCAATATGTTCTGCAGACAATGAATGGTGAAGTTACACCGTGTGTGATATCATAATACGGAAACGAGTAAAGGGAACTTGCCGGTTAACGAGATAGACAAAGATGTAATGAATCAATGATTGATTCATGGTGACATCCACGGATCTATATCTCGGGCGAAGTTTTGGTATCGCGAGTAATGGGAATGATATATTAAATAACCAATAGGTTCAACAGAGTGTCTTCGCATAACGGTAGCAGTTATTCAGATCGTCCTGGGATCTGACCCTGGCCGGTGTCCAATTATAGCTACACGTTATCGAACCTGTAGGGTGGACACGCTTAAACTAGGATTGGTTAGTTGTGTATATTGGTTGGTCTGGAACATGGAGAGAGTATCACCGGAATAGTATCTGCGTGATGGATATGGATTTATCAGAGAGATAATATTGTGATAGAAGTTGCTATCACGGTCGGATTTATTCCGAGGGTTTATATATGAAGGAAATATTTTTCCGGAGTATTTTGTCAGCGGACACTGGGTGTCCCGGATCATATAAAAGTGTTTTGTATGATAGGTAATTAATTCATTGAAATATTATGTAAAAGGAAATATTCAAATAAGAATTAATTAGATAAAATATTATTTAATTAAATATTCATTTATTTAATTGATAAATAATTATTGGGAAAATATAGATAAAATTGGAGCCCACCATGGGGGCTACCAAGATGGGCCCTAGGGGCCCACCAAGGTAGTCGCACCACCAAGTGGTGGTGGTGGGCCAGGGCACCGAAGGGGGGAGGCTCCCCCAGCCAAAACCCTAATGGGCCATGCGGCCCATGTGGGGGGAGGCGGCGGTGGTGGCCAAGGGCGGCCGGCCTAGGTGGGCCCCACCGCCTAGGTCGGTGCGGCCTAGGGCGGGCCCCACCGGCGGTGGTGGTTGAGGCCAAGGGGGAGGGGAGTTGGAGTCCAACTCCAACTCCTCCCTCCCAAACCGAATTGGGCTAGGGGACTTTCCCCTTGCCAAGTTGACTTGGACAAGGAGAAAACTTTCCCCTTCCCCAAGTCCCTGCACCCCTTGGTCCTCCTATATAAACCCCACCCCTCCTATTTGGAGAAGATACGAGACACGCAAGAAACTCAAGTTCTCTCAAGTTTAAATCCCTTCTAGTTGGATTAGAGGAACCTCTAATTAGAGGTAACCTATCCGGTTAGATTAGATCTAATCTCTCTCTCTTATTCTCATGTGTTGAGATCTCCACCTTCATGTACACCAGTAGTGCTTCAAGCTTGGACGGCGAAGCCCTGCTGAACCTTTCCCGTCGTACGCGTGCAAGCTCTCGGAGGGGTGATCCGTCGATCCGACGGTTGACCCTCACTCTGCTGGATCAAGGTGACAAGGCGAGGAGGAGAAGGCGTCGGAATCTCTCTACCAGGCTTGGTTGAGGGAGACGGCGACAGGCTACATCAACTACGTCATCAACACTTCTTCCGCAACTTCGGTGTTGGTAACGTATTCAATCTAGATCTTTGGATCTTCGTATTCGCATGTATCTTCATAGTAGATCTTGGCAGTTGTTGCGTAGCTTTACGGAAAATTTAATTTACCGTACACGCAACCCAATACTCTGCCCTTCTTCAAGTTACTCAAGAAGTCGGGTCCCGTGGAGTGGACCCGGAGGCTGAAGAAGCTCTTCAGTCTCTCAAGCGCTACCTCGCCTCGCCACCCATCCTCGTGGCACCAACAGAGAAGGAGCCCCTACTGCTGTACATCGCTGCCACCAACCAGGTGGTCAGCGAAGTTCTCGTGGTAGAGCGTGACGCTCCTCCAACCAAGTCAAGCAAGATCAAGGGTAAGCATCCCGGGAACACCCTCCCGGGGCAACCAAGCAAGAAGAGGCAGCCGGGTGACAAAGGGTCCGAGGATCCTGAGCCCGACGTACCCACCGACGCAACCATCGACGTCACAGAAGAAGCATAGCTGGGGGCTGACTCGCTCTCGCTTGAAGCTGAATGCCCGGAGGAAACCGAACCCATCAAGGACTCAGCGACCCCAAGATACAGAATCCGATCTACTTTATCAGTTTGGTGCTGCGCGACGCCCGGGAGCGGTACCCATGATGCAGAAGCTGTTACTGGCAATCCTCATCGCCTCTCGCAAGATGAGGCCCTATTTCGAAAGCCACCCTATCACAGTGGTCTCCAAGTATCCCCTGAGAAGCCCATTGAAGAACCCACTTGCTACCGGACGCGTCTCCTGGTGGGCCATGGAGCTTCAAGGGTTCGGCCTCAAGTTCGAGCATACAAACAAGATCAAGAGTCAGGCGCTAGCCGACTTCACGGCGGAGTGGACCGAGACAGCGTTGATGACCCGGTGGAGGAATCTAGCCTTCCCGGGAAAGAAGACCCTGACTCCTGTACCATGAACTTCGACGGCTCCTACACCAAGGGCCAGGGAGGCGCTGGAGTTGTCTTGATCTCACCTACGGGAGATCGTCTGAAGTACATCGTCCAGATGCACTACAAGGAGAACATCTTGAACAATACGACGGAGTACGAGGGCTTACTTGTGGGACTTCGTGCTGCCGTTGGCCTCGGCATCAACAAGCTCATCGTCAAGGGTGACTGTCAGCTAGTCATCAAACAAGTGAACAAAGAGTACGCCTGCCCTCAGATGGCACCGTACGTCGAGGAGGTATGGAAGCTTCAGCGATGCTTCGACAGCTTCCGGGCCGTGTACGTCCCACGGGATTAAAACACGTCCGCGGACGAGCTGTCACAAATGGCCTCCAAGCGAGAACCAGTGCCTCACGGGATGTACATTGAGGTGCTCCGGCAACCCTCTGTGTCTCCCGAGAGGCTCAAGGCAAGGTATACATCGACACTGGGGGCTGGTGACCCATCTACTTCAATAACCGGGTAACCAGCCCAGGAGACGCGCAAGACCCGGCAGTGCCTGGACCAAGGGAAGCCATGCTTCTTCTTGGTCAAATGGTGCTACCGGTGGAAAGAACCCACCCACCCTGGGCCCTGGACATCATCAAGTACATGACGGAGCATGCTCTTCCAGAGGATGATCATGACGCCGAGCGGGTGGCTCGCCAAGCCAAGCTCTATGTCCTGATCGACGGCGAGCTCTACCGGCAGCGCGACAACGGAGTCAAGCTCCGCTGCATACCACAAGAGAAAGGCTAAGTACTGCTACGAGACATCCACGAGGGCACATGCTCAAGTCCGGATGGCAATGGGTACCCGATACCCGCAAACCCGATGGGTACCGCCTTAAATGGGTAGGGTATGATGTAGAAAAAACTTGCGGGTGTACTTACCGGGGAAAATTAAAACCGTCAGGTCTAGCGGAGGGGGTATGGGGGTGCCAAACCCGTACCCGTAGACCCGCATACCCAGCTGTGACATGTAGACCCCGCATGTGATTGAAATATTGTCCCACCTAGCCCTAACCCAAAAGGCCAAAATGTCGGGGGAATAATTAAGCCGCGACTTATTCAAAACCAAAAAGGTGACTTCATCTTCATGATCACGCTATTATTGGGCCATGTAAAGATGGGCGATCAAGGATCGCTGCCAGACAAAGGAAGGCTCCGGAAGGTCGGTGGTAAAACTTGCCTTGGAAGACAAGAAGACAATCGGCTTCGTGTTGAACTCTTATAACCTAGCGAGCCTCTGTGTATATAAAGAGGACTCGCTGGACTTAGACGGGGTCAAGCTATCAAGCCCTAAAACCCTAGTTCTTACGGCGAGTACCCAGATCGGATCGCCTCCATTGTAACACCACATATACCATATCAATACCAATCTAGGGTAGGCAGGAAGTAGGTCTTTACCTCACATTGAGGGGCCGAACCTGGGTAAATCTGTGTTCGTCCTTGTTCCTGCGATCCCAAGCTCAGAGACGATTGACTCGCGCAAATCCCACACCTACGAAGTCATCCATGACATCTGACGTGACAAACCCACGACAGTTGGCGCCCACCGTGGGGCCTGCGGTCAAGAGCGTCACGTTCCGCGCAGGATCGATGAAAGGAGCTAAAGATCTCGCCATTGGCCACATCATCATGGTCGATGGCATGCCTCTCATTGACGATTCAAGCTGGGGACCAGAAGCTGATTACCTGGAGACCGGTCGCATCATCCCGTTTGGATCTATCAACGTCTTCGTCAGTTTCATTGGCGGCGGATCTGTTAGCTCAGCCCAAGAGGGCGACTCAGCAGAAGAAGTCGCCGGTGACGAAGGAGAGTCCCTGGAGAGCATGGACTCACAAGAATTTGGGTCTATCATACCTGCTTTTGAAGAAAGTTACTGGGACTACGCACCAGTGTCAGAACAAGAGGCAGCACAAGTTGGAGTCTACATGGCCGGAGGTGCAAGTACGTCAGGAACTGCAGGAGAAGCCGAAAGATCGGCACCCCCCGGCAACCCGCTACTTATCCCGGTGTCAGCCGCAAACGCCGATGTCCGCGCAACAGAAATTGAGGCCGCCAGGGCCGAGCTCCTGTACGAGGTTCGGAGGATGGAAGAAGAGCGCTATAGGCTCGAACAGGTGAACCAAGGAATCCAACAGGAACGGCAAAGGATAGCCGCGCTCGCCGTGACTCAAGGACAAGTTGACTCGCAGGCACAGGCGCGCACGACTCAACCAACGATAGAACTTCCACCCACTCCAGCTGCTGGAGCGGGAGTCCAACCAGTCGCAAGAATTTTGGAACCATCAATTATCCACGAAGCCCAGCAACTACCATCGCAACAACCAAGGAGGTTTCACACCCCACAAGGCCACTACCAAAGCCCGGTCGATAACATGTATGCTGCGGCTAATATCTTGACACAGATGGTACCAACAGGCGACGACCCAATCGACACTGAAGCACGGCGTGCGATACAGATGTTGAGCACTACTGTCCTACAACAGGCCAACAGGGCAGGAGCCGAGGGACAGCAGCCCACCGTACCGGCCAGCCGCGGGATTGCAGCAGAAAGAAGCGTCCAAAGTAGGCCACCAGAGGATATATCAAGGGTCGCGCAGAGGAAGCAGCAACAAGCCGCAGAAGCACAGGCTATCATGCCAACGATGCAGACGCGGCTCGTGGAAGTTAACAACCCCACAGGCACATCCACAGCTTTGTCCTCGCGACTCAAGGGTCCGGCATGTTTCACTGAGAAGATCAGATCGGAACCTTTCCCTGAAGATTTCAAAGGACCACGCAAGGTGGCAAACTATAACGCCAGCATGGATCCTACCACCTGGCTAAACAACTACGAGATGGGGATGAGTATTTTAAATGCTTCAGAAGAGATATGCGCAAGGTACCTCAACATGATGTTGGAGGGCGCGGCTCACATATGGCTATAAAATCTACCCCCAACTCCATAAATACCTGGGAAGAACTGAAAGATGCTTTCGTCAAAAAATTCCAAGGAACCTGCAAGCGACTCTGCAATATAGAAGATCTAGAGCGTTGCGTTCAGAAGGAAGGCGAATCACGCCGCCACTGGATGAGAAGGGTGGCAGAAATAATACACTCTTCAGATAATATACCACCAAGTTCAGCCGTCCTGGTCATGGAGAAAAATTGTAAGTTCGAGCCGCTGATCCATAAGCTAGGTCGCATGAAGGATAAGGTCAAGAGTCTCAGCGAGGTAATGGCTGCGGCTAACGAATACGCTGGCTCGGACAAGACCAGGGATGCGTCAGATGGAGAAGAGGAGAAGGTCGCTGTTGAAGGAAAGAAAAATATCAGCAAACCTCAACAACAACAAACTAGCCACAACAACGCGAATCAAAACAAGCGCAAGAGTGAAGAAGGGAACTCTGGGCTTGTCGCCAACACACGTGGAGGTTTCAGGGGCCAACGAGGAAGAGGCCGAGGAAGCGGCTCTCGTCCAATTAACATGGAAGAAGTTTTTAATCGGCCGTGCGATCTTCACACAGGAGGTGACGGACGACCAGCAGACCATACCAAGGCGCAATGCAATTATTACAAGAAGTGGAAAGAAGAAGGCCAACACAGCAGGGGAAACCACCATGAAGGAAACCCTGGTGCGACTCATGGCTCAGGCGCCAGGCAGCACCATGCGAGTAATCCCAGGCAGGTGGGGCAGTACCACACCATATGACATGGTTATACATCTCGGGTACCCCATCATGAGGGTACCTGGTGCACGTAATGACTGAGGCCCAATAGCGAAGAACCCACTCGAAGCCCGAGACAAGAGGCCCAAGAAGATGGAGTACCTTCCAAGATTAGACATAAGCATAGTCGGTTTAGAACTTTCCATATGTGTAAACTAGGTCGGTTAAGGACTCCCGAGACCCAGCCTATTTAAAGGCTGGGAGGGGCGCCGATCTAGGGACCAAGCCATACTCGAACCACCAAAGCTCTTGCGAGATCGTCATCTCGCCGGAGCCACCCTGTAATCACATAATCTCCAGCGATCAATAACAGACAAGCAGGAAGTAGGGTCTTTACCTCCACCCGAGGGGCCTGAACCTGGGTAAATCTTTGCCTCTGCTTGTCAGCCGACGAAACTACCAGTACTACCACGTTCTCTCCCCATAATATCAACCCTAGGTCCTTAACCATGGGTTTTGATGAGGGTACACCTCGTCACCATATTTATCAACACCTCCAAGAGGGAGGAGAAATTAGGCCGCAGAAGCCAGCAAGTAAACGCTGCGATACCAGCAACCCCCAATTGGCTAAAGTGGTTAGAACATGCAGTAACTTGGAGTCGCGACGATCACCCGCCGCAAGTGCGAGAACCAGGGAAGCTGGCGCTAGTTGTGGCACCCTACGTAGCAGGATACAAGCTAACCAAAGTGCTTATGGACGGAGGAAGCAGCATAAATATCATGTACTACGACACGTTCAAGCGCTTGGGGCTCATGGACTCCAGCCTGCAACACGACGACCGTATTTCACGGCATCGTCCCAGGAAAGTCAGCACAGCCAGTGGGAAAGATAACCCTGGGAGTAACCTTTGGGACGGAAGAAAACTTCAGAAGCGAGTTCATATGCTTCGAAGTGGTAAAATTCCAAAGCCCGTATCACGCTCTGTTCGGACGAACAGCCTTCGCCAAGTTTATGGCCAGGCCATGCTACGTTTACCTACAGCTGAAGATACCAGGACCAAGAGGGGTCATCACAGTGCACGGCGATAGAGAAAAAGCAATAGAGTGCGAGGAAGGAGATGCAGCCTTCGCAGAATCAGCTTGTGCCGCTGAAGAGCTAAAGAGTTATAAGTCGCAGGTGGATCCCAATGATATGAGCGTAGTTACCACGCCATCTACCGAACCACCAATGAAATTCAAAGCGGCCCAAGACACCAAGCAGATAGACCTTGTTCCTGGCGACTCATCCAAGCAGGCGAGCATCGAGAGCACATGGAAAAAGAACAGGAGCGGGCCCTCATCGCTTTCCTTCAGGAAAACAAGGACATCTTCGCATGGAAACCATCAGATATGCCAGGGGTACCGAGGGAATTGGCAGAACACAGCCTTAACGTGAACCCCTTGGCCAAGCCAGTAAAGCAACCACTGCGGCGTTTCCACGACGACAGGAGAAAAGCGATAGGGGAAGAAATAGCTCGCCTATTGGCCGCAGGATTCATCACAGAAGTGTATCACCCGGAGTGGGTGGCAAACCCAGTCCTAGTTATGAAAAAGAACGGCACATGGCGAATGTGCATTGACTACACCAGTCTCAACAAAGCCTGTCCGAAGGACCCATTTGCCTTGCCAAGGATTGACCAAGTGATTGATTCAACGGCCGGATGCGAGTTGTTATGCTTTCTAGACGCCTATTCAGGCTACCATCAAATCAAGATGAAGAAGGAGGACCAGGAAAAGACATCCTTCATCACACCCTTTGGGGCCTTTTGCTATGTAAGCATGCCCTTTGGATTGAAGAACGCAGGTGCGACTTACCAGAGGTGCATTCAAAGTTGCTTGCATGAGCAGATAGGTCGCAACGTTCACGCCTATGTGACATTGTCATTAAATCGCAAGTGGCCAGGATCTCATCAGTGACTTGGAAGAGACTTTCACAAATCTCAGAAGATACAACATGAAGCTCAACCCGACGAAGTGCGTCTTTGGAGTACCAGCGGGGAAGCTATTGGGGTTCATAGTGTCAGAAAGAGGCATTGAAGCCAACCCTGACAAGATAAAGGCTGTAATGGACCTCCAAAAACCAGAAAAGATCAAGGATGTACAGCGACTCACCGGTTGCGTCGCGGCGTTAAGTCGCTTTATATCAAGACTGGGAGAAAAAGCCCTGCCTTTATACAGATTGCTGAAAAAGTCAGATACCTTCGTTTGGGACTCAGAAGCCGACGAAGCTTTAACAGCCCTGAAGTCAGTTGACAAATGCTCCAGTTCTGGCGGCTCCAAAGGATAAAGAGCCCATGCTGTTGTACATAGCTGCAAACTCTCGTGCGTAAGCGCCGTGATGGTTGTAGAGAGACAAGAGCCAGGAAAGGAGTACCCAGTCCAAAGGCCAGTATACTACGTAAGTGAAGTGCTCACGGCTTCAAAGCAGCGTTACCCTCAGTGGCAGAAGCTAGTGTTTGGAGTGTTCATGGCGAGTCGCAAGCTGAAGCACTACTTCCAGGAACACCCAATAACTGTGGTCAGCTCGGCACCGCTGGCAGACATCATCCGCAATCGAGAAGCAACAGGAAGAGTAGCCAAGTGGGCGATCGAGTTGGGTCCACACCATATAAGTTACGAGCCGCGCACATCAATTAAGTCGCAAGCTCTCGCAGATTTCATCAATGATTCAAGTCGCTCCCACCATGGCAGAAACAAAATACTGGACCATGCACTTCGATGGGTCAAGACAGCTACAAGGCTCGGGGGCTGGAGTTGTACTAACTTCCCCCAAGGGAGACAAGCTAAGATACGTGCTCCAAATACACTTCAATTGCACAAACAATGTGGCAGAATATGAGGCATTGCTTCACGGACTCCGTATAGCAAAGGAGATGAATGTCAGTCGCATACGTTGCTTTGGAGACTCAGATTTGGTAGCTCAACAAGTTTCTGGAACATGGGACAGTAAGGATGCAAACATGGCTGCATACAGAAGAGAGGTGGACAGAATTGCTGGACACTTCACTGGCTTCCAAGTTGAACATATTGATCGACGACAAAATGAAGCAGCAGATGCCTTGTCTCGGCTTGGATCCAATAGACAATCAGTCCCGCCCAATGTTTTCTTGGATGAGTTGCATAACCCATCAGTTAAGCCTCCAGCAGAGATTGACATCGCAGAGCCAGATGACGATTCAACTTTAGTCGCAGCCCTGCATGAACAGCCAGCATGGACAGAGCCATACATGGCATATTTAAGTCGCGGAGTGCTACCAGAGGATGAGTAGAGGCGCGCAAAATAACACGGCGATCCAAGGCCTACACAATAATAAACAATGAGCTATACAAGCGCAGCGTTGCGGGGACATTCCAAAGATGCGTATCACCAGAAGAAGGACGAAAAATCTTGCACGAAATTCACGCAGGCGATTGTGGCCATCATGCTTCGTCAAGATCTTTGGTGGCAAAGGCGTTCAGACATGGTTTCTTCTGGTTAACGGCGCTAGCAGACGCTGAGCAGATTGTCAGAGTGTGCGATGGATGCCAAAGATACGCCAGGCAAGATCATATGCCAGCTCAAGCACTTCGTACAATACCCATCACATGGCCTTTCGCCGTATGGGGTTTTGACATGGTAGGGCCCTTCAGACGGTCCCCAACGGGAAAAACTCACCTCCTGGTCGTGGTGGACAAATTCACAAAGTGGATAGAAGCAGAACCCGTGGGAGATTGTGAAGCTGAAACAGCAGTCAAGTTCTTGAAGAAGGTCATATTCCGCTTTGGATATCCCCATAGTATCATTACAGACAACGGAGCAACACCTCTGAAGGAGCTACACAAATATTTTGCGCAAACAATGGGATAAGGCTGGACCTCACGTCAGTATCACATCCACAGAGCAATGGACAAGCTGAGCGAGCTAACCAGGAAATTCTCCATGGAATTAAGCCGCGCCTTATTGAAAAGGTTGAAGCATCTCCAGGATGTTGGGTGGAGGAACTGCCAGCCGTGCTATGGAGCTTAAGAACAACCCCTAACAGATCCACAGGATTTACACCATATTTTATGGTCTATGGAGCAGAAGCGGTTATGCCCAGCGATATCATACATGATTCACCAAGAGTTGCGGCCTATGTCGAAGCAGATAATGAAGCAGCTCGGCAGGATTCTGTGGACACATTAGAAGAGGTCAGAGATTTGGCAGCATCAAGGTCAGCGGTGTATCAGCAAGACTTGCGACGCTATCATGCCAGACGCATCAGAACCCGCACCTTTCAAGAAGGAGACCTAGTGCTGCGACTCAAGCAAGACCACAAGGGAATGCACAAGCTATCCTCTCCATGGGAAGGACCCTACATCATCAGCAAAAAACTAAACAATGGATCGTACTATCTGCTGGATGTGAGGAAGAAAGCAGTGATCGCCATGATTTCGAGGATCGTCTAGAAGCGCCTCGCCCTTGGAACGTCGCGCAACTGCGACCTTACTACACATAAAAAAGCTAATCAGAGCTAAGTTTCATCTTTTCCAGCTGCCTATAGCTGAGTATCATCCTAGCCACTAAGGGCTCTGCTTCAAAATTGGTCGCCACCTAGGCGCGACCTGCAACACCTGTATCAGAAATCGGCCGCCACCTAGGCGCGGCCGTACCTTATGTATCAGAAATCGGCCGCCACCTAGGCGCGGCCGTATGTCTCAAACTGGGATCGCCGCCTACGTGCGACCCAACCCTATGTATAACACTCGGTTGCCACCAAGGCGCGACCTTATGTGTCATCATAAACAAAGCTTTATAGCTATATATCATTTGTTTCTTGGGGGCTTTGTACCCTGAAACAGCCAACCTACTGGCAACTATCAAACTTACCTTAAGTCGGATTGCAACTTGCATTATGCGTCCAAAGTACTGGGGTGTGGCGTCAATCGAGCTTGATTGCCTATCATGGCCGCTCTCGACCCTGAACACACATGTTCCTAGGAAATACTGAGTCGCGCGAGTGCCCACTTAATGGATTCAGAAAGGCCTAACTAGAGGTCAATGTACTGCTTATAGTACGGCAACACCAATTGCAATTGCTTATATCTTAACAATTGTTTTTATCTATGATATCAAGCTACAGGTGACGATCTTCAAAACCTTCTGAGAAGAATTGAGATGATTGTCAAATCACATCAGCTCAATCCTTGGGGGCTACAACATATTGTCATCAAAAATTTGAAGATTGGTCATCATCAAGTGTTGAAGCTATCAGGCAAACCTTGACAGAGTAAGAAGCTCACGAAGTCAGATGCATTTCAAGGCCGCCCCAAAAGTGCGAGTAAAAGCCAATCCAACGTGATCATGAGTCGCAAGCAAGGAAGTGCAAGCCAGAAAGAAAAAAGTGCAGCCTAAACGTCCAAGGAACCTTTCAAGATCAAGAAAACATATCAAGATATTCCATGAAGTTCAGGCTACACTTGGGGGCTAATGTCGGGGGAATAATTAACCCGCGACTTATTCAAAGCCAAAAGCGACTTCATCTTCATGATCACGCTATTATTGGGCCATGTAAAGATGGGCCGATCAAGGATCGCGGCCTGCCAAAGGAAGGCTCCAGAAGGTCGGTGGTAAAACTTGCCTTGGAAGACAAGAAGACAATCGGCTTCGTGTAGAACTCTTGTAACCTAGCGAGCCTCTGTGTATATAAAGAGGACTCGCAGGACTTAGACGGGGTCAAGCTATCAAGCCCTAAAACCCTAGTTCTTACGGCGAGTACCCAGATCGGATCGCCTCCATTGTAACACCACATATATCATATCAATACCAATCTAGGGTAGGCAGGAAGTAGGTCTTTACCTCACATTGAGGGGCCGAACCTGGGTAAATCTGTGTTCGTCCTTGTTCCTGCGATCCCAAGCTCGGAGACGATTGACTCGCGCAAATCCCACACCTACGAAGTCATCCATGACATCTGACGTGACAAACCCACGACACAAAATACCCCAGTACCCCACGTCTCCACCCTTCAGCCGCTCCCTTCCCTTATCCCCTCCCCATCACCTCAATCGGCCGCTCCCTTATCTGCGCCATCGCTCACACACGCACGCAGGTCCGCGTCCCCTCGCGCTTGAGTCCACACCCTAGCTCTCCTCTTGCACTACTGCCGACCAGCGTCGAGGTCCGCGCCCCGCCCCCATCTCCCATCTTGCGCCGCCACTCGTCCATCTCCCCTCGCCCCAGCTTCCCTCTTGCGCCGCCGCCGACCAGCGTCGAGGACCGCGCCGCCCCTCGTCCCTCCCTGTACCCTCTTATGCCGCCGTCGGTCGGGGTCGAGGACCACGAGGAGGGGAGCGGCTTCGGCAAATTCCAGCCAGGGGAGATTCCCAAATCGACCTGATTTGCGGATGCCGACGGGATGCCGCTGGAGCTGAGCGCCGCCGCTAGCATTCCTCGCCAAGTCGTCTGTCCTCTGCATCTTCGCGGCCTCACGGGTACCCGTCAGGTCCCCCGTACCCAATGGGTGGCGGGTATGGTGAAAATTTGTACCCGGTGGTGGGTATGGGGGCGGGTGGCGGGGGCGGGGAGAAGGGGCGGGTGCGGGTATGGTTGTGCCAAACCCGCACCCGAACCCGGCGGGTGCCATCCGGATGCTCAAGTCATGTTGCTTCAAGATCGCTGGCGGGAAAGGTTTTCTGTCAGGGTTTCTACTGGCCAACAGTCCTGCACGACGCCGAGCAAATTGTCAAGACCTGCAAAGCTTGCCAATACTACGCGAAGAACATAAATCAGCCAGCTCAAGCCCTCCAACCAATCCCAATATCCTGGCCGTTTGCAGTCTGGGGGCTTGACATCGTGGGCAAGGTGCCAAAGTCAGTTGGCGGACATGAATACCTCTTCGTGGCTATCGACAAGTTCACAAAATGGGTGGAAGTGATGCCGGTACCATGCCAGACGGCCCAGGCCAACATCAAGTTCATTGAGGGGATTGTCTATCGCTTCGAAGTACCTAACAAAATCATCACGGACAACGACACTTAGTTCACAAGTCGAGCCTTCCTCAACTTCTACGAAGAACTAGGCATCAACGTGTGCTTTGCATCAGTGTCCTATCCAAGATGCAACGGACAAGTGGAGCGAGCCAATGCGGAGGTTCTGAAAGGTCTGAAGACCAAAGCATTTGATAAATTGGAGAACAAGGGGAAGAATTGGATTGATCATCTGCCCAGTGTACTATGGTCCCTCAGAACCACACCAAGCCGAGCAACTAGAGAAACACCTTTCTTCCTTGTCTATGGAGCTGAAGTTGTCCTGCCAACAGAGCTAAGGCACGGATCTCCCCGGGTACTCGCTTATGATGAAGACACCGAAGTTGAGCGGAGGATTGATGACATAAACTTCTTGGAGGAGATTCGATGTCGGACATCGTTACGATCTGCTCGATATCAGCAAGGGCTGCGCCGCTACCACAGCCGTCATGTCCGGTGTCGGGAACTACAGCCCGGGGACCTGGTACTCTGCAAGATACAAAAGCTCGATGGCTTGAACAAGATGTCAAGCAAGTGGGAAGGACCCTACCGGGTTACTCATACCCTGAGACCCGGAGCAGTCTATCTGGAGGACGAGAAAGGCAGGCCGGAGGGCAACGCCTGGAATATCGAGAATCTCCGCAAGTTCTACCCCTAATTACGAACATGAATCGCCAAACGTTGAATCCGCTAAGCACGCCCAAGGAACTAGTGTTCTATAATAGGGTGTAAGAATCATCGCCAAGGAAATAAAAGATAAGTGTTTCAATTCCGTGAGCCTCAATTCATGTCGAGATGTGTGTTATCCGTAACAACCCCCAAGCAGGGGGCTGATATGGTGTCGGTGGCTGACGGGTCGAGCGCGAGTGGCCTATCGGTAGGCACTGCCACCCGATCATGCCGTACTGCCGCGGAAAGAAGTGAACGGGCAGTGATGTGTTTTAACGAACCTAAACACAGAAATGCACATTCAACTTTGCTTGCAGGTTGCTTCGGATGAAACACTATCACGACATGGAAAGAGGGTCCATTCTTTCCCTACTGAAAGTTTGCTATGTGCAGCGCCTTTCCCGGGACAGGAGCTGACGGCGGAAAGCGGCTAAGGAGCTGGATACCCGGGAGGGACAGGACGGATCGAGGACACGGCAAAAATCAGCTAAGTCCTTGCATCTGCATCCTGCACTTAGGCATAGCATCTCGCTCGGAGTCAATATACCATTGCCCTGCGCATGCTTGATAGTTGATGAGAGCCTTTGCGGGGGTAATGCATCCACCCCGGCGAACGGTCCGTTTCCCTCTGGCCTAGTACCCGAGGACAGTGGAGTGGGCTCCTGGAAGGTATAGTGCTCTTAGGGGTACTGCTACTGCGTCAGCATCTTAGCAACGAATTTGGGGTGCACGTAGTCAGAGTACTTGGCACCTAAGAGATCTCCACTGAAAACTTGACAGCGCGTTAGTGCAATGGAAGATTTGGGAAATGACCCTGGGAGTTGAGGCTAGGTTGCATTCATCTGAACTTAAATTCTGAATTACAATTCTGAATTACATTCAGTTATGAAACTTCCTGAGTACATATTAAGCATATGCTACTAAGGCCAGCTCAGGGCTCCTAGCTGTGCAGACTTGTCTTTTATTTTTGCCTGCCGGGTGAACTCTAGATTCCCGAGGACGCCTGGGACGAAGGAGGACACTCGCGCAGGATCTTCAGGGGTCCCACGGGCCAGGGAACTTCTTGGCGAACCCTGGCACATGCTGGCTGCAGACGAGGTACACGTGGTCCACGAACTTGTCCATGACATCCTCTTCATCCTGCATAAGGAGGAGAGATCGAGTCAAGATGCAGACTCTTCCCGAGGTCAACTCGCCAAGGACAAGGAAGCTTTACCTTGAAGACATCGTCAAGGTCTCTGAGGAGGCGGATCAATCTCGGATTGCCCGCTGCCTCTCTCCACAAGTCCATCTTGATGATGTCCTTCCGGGTCGCCAGCGCCACCGACGGCTCCATGGCGGCGGAGCCAGCAATGTTCCCCACCGCTGTGAAAACCACAGAGACCCGAGGTTGAGGAGCGGCCTCTCTTCCTTCAGCGGCTCGGGCCCCAGCTTCCTTGGGCGCATCCGCCGTGCCTCGGAAGATGGATTCTGCCATCGACACATCGGAGAAGGACATCTCCTCCTCAC
The DNA here is from genome assembly GCA_947311845.1 of Poa pratensis. Taxonomy (NCBI): domain Eukaryota; kingdom Viridiplantae; phylum Streptophyta; class Magnoliopsida; order Poales; family Poaceae; genus Poa; species Poa pratensis. Next base: position 18,122,465 of record CAMZMU010000082.1, read on the forward strand.
CAGACATTGCTCTGCAATCTGTGGAGGGGAGGAGAGGGAAGCAAGGCGAGAAGATGCGTTGAGAGAGTTGGGGTTTGAGGGGCCTTTTATAGACCCTTCACGCTCCACCTACCCCTTGATGGTATGGCTACCGCAGTAATGGGAGCGCGTTTTGCAAAAAACCATTCCCATTGACACCAAGTACAACGCGAAGACCAAGAGACAAAAAGGGGAACAAGTTCTTCTTCATTTCAAGAGCTACATCGGGGCTAATTTTTTACAACAAAAAGGTTGGCTCCCGGTGAACAAGGAGCACCATCGTACAATGGAAGACGCTACTGCAGAAGTACATCGAAGAGGCGGCCAAGAAGGAGGTCAAGGAGATCTTTGGGGCCATCATCTTGAAGCTCCTCGCCCTCAGGAAGATGAGCTCTCCTCGACCTTGATGCTTGATGAGTTTTCCTCATCTTCATCCTCGTCGTGGAAGCTAGAGCTGTTGCTGCTGCTGCTGCTTTCGCTCTCCACGCAGCTCTCCACGCGTCCTCCGTCCACGCCGAAGATCTTCACGGAGAGCGTCATGTCTCCATCGTACTGGAACGCCAGGCACTGCCCCCGGGTCAGGCGACGGGAGCGTGCGAACGACTTCCACCCATTGACCCAGGAGCATGGAATCATCCACAGTGTACTCCGCAAAGGCCTAGGAGGGGCCATTGGGGCAACCGTCCACCTGCAGCCAGAAGCCGGTGGGCTTGTCGTCCACCATTGCTGCTGCGAAGGAGTCCGGCAGGTTAAGCCGACTGCAAGGTCGGCGATTCAGATCCGGGATGTGCTCCTCGGAGGAGGAGCATCATATCCGCGGCCTCCTCGACCGTTGTGGCCACATTTTCCATGGCCTCGAGGGATGGCACGACCGCGGGTGGAAGGACCACCCTTTGACGCAGCCAACGAAGAGCGAGGACGTCCAACCCCTCTCTTTCCTCTCGCCATTGGAACCATTGGCCTAGGAAGGGAGGGGTGGCACGGAGAAGAAGAAGGTTGGAGATTTGTAAGGCGCCCCTCCGCTTTTATAGCGTCTGGTGCTTTCTCTCTCCGACGGTCTCCTCGGCTTCTCCGCAGCAGGAATCGAGGAGGCGAGCGCAGTTATTCCCCCCAGCGGAGTAACTCCAAGACCATCACGCTGACCGACGGAACAGAGCAAAGAAGACTAAACGTCGGGGACCCACTTTGACCAACTTGTTGGCCATAGCCCGTCAGCAGCTGAAGCAAGAGTCGCCGGGACCATGACCGGGGGCTACTATCACAACAGTGGAACATATAGGGTTCCCCTGATGCTGTCAAAGCAGGTCCGCAACCTGGGCCCACCAAGAAGATGGACAAGGCAAGAAGTCAAGACTGGCAGATGGGCCAGCCCATCTGCCCCAAGGAAACCCGTCAAGTTCGACATCGACAAACCACGACTAAGGACCAGGTGGCCTTCTGGGGTCACCTGCCACCCGGTGAACAAGGCGGAGCACCCGTGGGTCCAGGCGCCCGACAGGAGGCCAAGCGTACCCCCGGGTTCTCCATCCGTACAGCTGAGAGGATAAGCACGCCAGCTCGTGCAGGAAGCTTGTAGAAGACTTGGGCGCCAAGACGAAGGACGCGCCCCCAGTGACGTCGCCACGGGCGTGGTCGGTGGGGCGGACATATTTCCCCAAGGACGGACGACCGCACCGCACCACAGAAGATACTTGGAGGAGAAGAGGCCATGTCTCCTCCTAAGACCGTCGAGGGGTTCTCCCGCCTAAAACCCCTCACGCTCCTCGCGTGCTCTGTGGTATCCCCTTAGCCTATAAAAGGAGGACCAAGGCACCGAGAGGAAAAGGAGGATCCAAGCTGAAGATTAGACTAGGGTTCGGAGGGTAGAAAGAGAGGTGATCTCCTCAGGGCAGAATCTGCTCTTCGTCTACCTCCGGCCGGAACTCTGCCGGGTTCACCGCTGAGAACACCCTTGTAAACCACACCATGATGAACACCGCAATCCAGACATGCAGGAGTAGGGCTTTTAGCCTCCGGGCGGCCTGAACCTGGGTAAAACTCTTAGTGTCCCTGTGTTGTTTGCCTGCCCGTCCCGACGAAGAACTTGGCGAACTCCTCCCGGGTGAGGCGTCTTCCAGCCTCCTTCGCGCCCCGTGCCGAACCTAAAAAGGGGGTATCCTCTACTCCCGGTGTCCGTGATCCGAGACACGACAGTTTTCCATAGGACAAACCATTGCCGTTGAAAGAATCAGACCTGGGCAGCACGACCCCGGACACGCCATCGAACTTCAGCACTGGCACCCCCGCACGACGACATCGGAGTAGTGAACCTGAACCATCAGCCTCCAACCACAAACCCAACACAAGGTGCATCATCTTCCAGCTGTCACCAGTACAGACCACCGTCTGCACGTACTCCTGGACGAATCCTCTCTGCTCCACCATGGCGCCGGAGACAATGCCGAAGCAACGGGGACAGAACAGGAGGAAAAACCCATCTGATGGAGTCGCCGCCGCCGCCTCGCCGACACCATCCATGACGTGGCTTTCGGTCACGGCATATGCCACGGGGTGGCTTATTTGATGGGTAGCTACTGCGCAGCGACGGCGTTCCGGCGGGATTGTGTGACGAGAACGGCAAACACGGCGATGTACCCAGGTTCACGGCCCTCGTGAGGAGGTAAAACCGCTACATCCTGCATCTGAGCTGCATATATGGTGGAGTATATGTGTTACATGTCTGCTCCTGGAGCTGTATCTGCTCTTCTTAGCTAGAGGGAAAAATCAGCCGGCTGCTTGTGTGCTTGCTAGTACTAGTATGTGAGAGTGGAGTAAGGGATCGATCCCCTTTGCTATGGCAGCCCTGGTGCTCCTTATAAAGGGAAGCCCAGGGGACAAGAGGTAGACCACATGCACTATTCGGGCCTAACTAGCACTATACGGGAGACAAGGGGGCAAGGGAACAAGGGAGCAAGGGAACAAGGGGGCAAGCGGGGGCCCGGCTGTCCGAGGGGACACGGGCGGCCCGCGGTGCTGCATGCATAGTGGCGCGCTATTCGCCAATAGTCTTCTTCTTTCTTGCTATACATCAGCAGTGCCGGGGTGGCTGGCCAGCCACGACTCGGAGGAGCAGCCAGACGGAGAGCGGCCAGTCGGACTCGGCGTCGCTAGCCGGAGTCGGGCAGCCGGGCAGAAGTCGAGTAGCCGGACTCGGGCCGCCAGCCGGAGTCGGGCAGCGGATGGAGGTCGGGCAGCCGGACCCGGGCCGCCAGCCGGGGTCGGGCAGCCGGACTGCTGTCTTGCTTTCTCGTCGAGTCGCCGAATTTGGTAACCCGGGGTTTATCCCCACGTCACTAGCCTCCGAGCCTCCGGGTGACTCGAAGAGTCGGGCGAAGGCTCTTCTTCTTGTCTTGTGGTCGTGCTTGCCCTACGGTCGCGGGCGTCGAGTCCTGCCAAATGCGGACTCGAGGACCGCCGGCCGATGGGCGCGAAGTCCTGCGTGCATTGCATGTAACATCAAGAAAAACGAGTTGAATCTGCAACGGTGACAAGTAAAATACTGGGGACGCAAACGAAATGCCTAAATGCGAAGTTGAAGCCGGCTCGCTTTTGCCCGGTTCCTTGATCTTTTTCGTGTGCACCCCGTCCGGCGCAGGCTCTTGCCGGCTGAACTCTGCAGCCGGATCCGAAGAGATGCCGGAACGATGAGCGTGGCACAATACTTAGATCTAGAAGTTGGATAGAAGCGACTCGACGAAAGGGCTGAACATTTAAATAAGACACTGACGCCGGCTCGCCTTTGCCCGGTTCCTTTGATCTTTTTCGTGTGCACCCCATCCGGCGCAGGCTCTTGGCCGGCTGAACTCTGCAGCCGGATCCGAAGAGATGCCGGAACGACGAGCGTGGCACAATACTTAGGTCTAGAGACTGGATAAAGGCGACTCGGCGAAGGCGCGGTTTTTCTGTCGCGAGCCGGAAAGCTTTCCTTTCTTATTTGCTTTTTTCGTGTGGCTCCAGCTTTGTGCTCTGGCCGGCTGACTCTGCAGCCGGATCCGAGAGTTTAGCCTTGGAGCCGGGCACGGTACTTAGCTATCGTAAGCGAGGGTCGGTAGCCGGCTAGCCACAGTTGTACGGAAAGTAAACGTGTGAAAATGCGAGGCGTAATCGTCACTTAGCTGTTTTTATGCCGTAGTCAGGTTGTCGAAGCGGGGATGTTGGCGCAGTCGGAGGAGGATGGCCAGCCGGACTCGAGCCGCCAGCTGGAGTTGGGCAACGAATGGAAGTCGGGCGGCCGGACCCGGGCCGCCAGCCAGGGTCGGGCCGCCGGACGGAGGTGGCCGGACTGCCAGCCGGGCAGCCGGATCGGGACGCAGACGGCTTGGCGTCCAAAACGGGCTGGGAGCAGCCGGATCTGAACCGAGCCGGCTGGCGAACCAAACGGGATGGCCCCAGCCGGTACATCTCATTTTTTTTCCTTTTCATTTCTCATTTCTCTTCTTTTCTCTTTTCCTCTTTTCTCTTTTCCTCTTTTCCTCTTTCTCTCCTTTTCTTTCTCTCTTCTTCTCTCGACTGACTCAGCCGGCCCGATGGAGGAAAGGGGCGCCGGAGCCCGCCACAGGCAGAGGAGGCGGGCGGAGCTCGGCCAGCCCGTTCCGGCCTCGGGTGGAGGAGGTGCGGCCGTACCTCGGCCAGCCCGTCCCGGCCTCGGGCGGAGGAGGCACAGCCGGAGCTTGGCCAGCCCGCGCCGGCGAGTGGAGGCGTGGATGCGGGGAGCCAGGGAATGGCCATCCGGGCGCGGCCGGGGCGGAGGTAGCCGGAGCTGAGGCGACGACGGCCGAGGCGGGGCCAGCCGGGCCAGTGCGGGAGGCGGAAGGCGGAGGCGAGGCCGGACGCAGCCGGGGCCGGCCAGGCGGAGGCGAGGCGGGGCCAGCCGGGCGCGGAGCAGGCAGAGGCGGTCCGGAGCCAGCCAGGGCGAGGGCGGCCGAGGTCGAGGCGAGGTCGGGCGGAGGCGACTGGAGGGAGCCAGAGGAGCTTGGGCTGCAGGAGCTTGGCGGGGAAACTCGGGCGGCAGCGGCCACCGACGGGCGCGAGGGGGCGACGCGGGCGCTGCTCGGCCGGCCTGGGCATGGCCGGCCTCGGCTCGACGGGAGCAGCGCGGGTCGACGGAGGGGGGCCGGTCGCGGGCCTGCGCGGAGGCGCGCGAGCGGCTGCGGAGGAGGGGCCTGAGGAGGCGCGGCGACCGTGCGGACTCGGACGGGCCAGCGCGCCGGCGTGGCGGTGCAGCACCGGAGTCGGAGGAGAGGCGGTCGCGGGCGCAGGAGGGGAGGTTGGCGTGGACGCCGACGGGTCGGTGTAGCGTTGGGGCAGGAGGTCCTGCGGACGCGGAGGCTCGGCGTAGCTGAGTCTCCGGGAGACGACGCCGAGCCTTCGGGCTTCTCCGGCGATGGCGAGACGGCGACGACGATGGGTGGTCCCGCCGGAACGGAACTCCGGTCACCGCTTAGCCCCACGGTGGGCGCCAAATGACGTGGCTTTCGGTCACGGCATATGCCACGGGGTGGCTTATTTAATGGGTAGCTACTGCGCAGCGACGGTGTTCCGGCGGGATTGTACGACGAGCACGGCAAACACGGCGACGTACCTAGGTTCACGGCCCTCGTGAGGAGGTAAAACCGCTACATCCTGCATCTGAGCTGCATATATGGTGGAGTATATGAGTTACATGTGTGCTCCTGGAGCTGTATCTGTTCTTCTTAGCTAGAGGGAAAAATCAGTCGGCTGCTTGTGTGCTTGCTAGTACTAGTATGTGAGAGTGGAGTAAGGGATCGATCCCCTTTGCTATGGCAGCTCTGGTGCTCCTTATAAAGGGAAACCCAGGGGACAAGAGGTAGACCACATGCACTATTCGGGCCTAACTAGCACTATTCGGGAGACAAGGGGGCAAGGGAACAAGGGAGCAAGGGAACAAGGGGGCAAGCGGGGGCCCGGCTGTGCCGAGGGGACATGGGCGGCCCGCGGTGCTGCATGCATAGTGGTGCGCTATTCGCCAATAGTCTTCTTCCTTCTTGCTATACATCAGCAGTGCCGGGGTGGCTTGCCGGCCACGACTCGGAGGAGCAGCCGGACGGAGAGCGGCCAGCCGGACTCAGCGTCGCTAGCCGGAGTCGGGCAGCCGGGCAGAAGTCGAGTAGCCGGACTCGGGCCGCCAGCCGGAGTCGGGCAGCGGATGGAGGTCGGGCAGCCGGACCCGGGCCGCCAGCCGGGGTCGGACAGCCGGACTGCTGTCTTGCTTTCTCGTCGAGTCGCCGACTTTGGTAACCCGGGGTTTATCCCCACGTCAATCCATGAACGCTATAGCCACCGATCTGAAAGATCGGCAAGCACACAAAGCCACCAACTCCGAGACGCAACCATTAAGGAACCGCCGGTGTGGGAGTGGAGTTGAGGCAGATTTATTTGTCCGGGCGCCGCTCCCACCACCCCAACGACGTGTTAGAGATATGCCCTGTAGGTAATTAATAAATGATTTTATTTGTCATATCTCAATTGTTCATAATATGTTTTTGTACCATGCTATAACTGTATTAAGCGGAAACATTAATATACGTGTGGTATGTAAACAACCAGGTCCCTAGTAGCCTCTATTTAACTAGTCCGTTGGGTAACAGATGATCAAGGTTTCCTGATCATGGACAATTACGTCAGTTGACAACAGAGTCATGTCATTGGGTGAATGACGTGGTGGACATACCCAAAATATATAGAAACGTAGTGCTCATACCTTTGATTGTGAGATCATATCAAATCGCTGCTTCTGGAAGGTGCTTTGATCGCATCAAACGGCATGTCTTATATAGCGTGACAATAAAGGTGACACTTTCGGGTATCCGAAGGAAGCGGTGGAGGCGAGTGATCAAGAGCGGGATTTGCCAATCCACATAGCAGGATAGATACTCTGGGCCCACTCAGTGAGATTACATCAATGAGCTTGCAAGCATGTGACTAGGTCACGGGGATGTAATATCACAGACGAGTAAAGATAGATTTGTCAATGACGAGATCATGCTCGGTAATCGTGATACCAGAGAACGATGCTCGGACAATCTAAGTATCGCTAGGCAAAAGGATGAGACTGGACGTCTAAAGGTTCAAACGATAAAAAGGCATTCGTGGGCACACAGGGGCTATCATGGATATCCAGATCCCGCTGTTAGTCATTGATCGGAGAACATGTCTCGATCATGTCTGGAGTGATCCCGAACCGTAGGGTAACACACTTAAGGTAGGTGACGTTTTAATTAGATTGGATATGAGAGAAAGAAACCGGAGAACTCCGGAAGCGTTCCGGGACATGTCCGATGTTGATCAGAGGGCTACGAAATATGTTTCGAAGCTTAAATGAATTAAATAATATGTATTTAATATTAATAAGTGTTATATATATTTTTATTTAATTAATTTCAAAATTTTAAAGGCATTAAACCTAAATGGGCCTTAGAGGCCCATTAGGGAAAAACCCCAAAAGGGAAAAAGGAAAAAAAAAGAGGGGAGGGCCAGCCGGCCTGGCTGGGCCGAATGGGGCCCGACCAGGGCCGACGCACCCCCCATGGCCGGCCGAGCCATGTGGGAATAGTCCCACATGGCTTAGCCAGCGGGGTGGGCAGCCCTCCTCCTCCTTTAAATAGGGGACCCCTTTGCCTTTGGAAATCATCCCATCTCCTTCCTCTTCTCTCCTACCTTGAGCATGGTTCCGTTTCTGGAGCTGCGTACGAGGAGGGAAGTCTCTCCACTATACGCACACCGCCGTGCTACTAGATCCAATCTTCCGCTTCCGCTGCTCTGCTGATCTGGAGAGCGGAGGTCGTCATCTACACCGTACGTGTGTGAAACTACGAGGTGCTACACGGGTGGCACTGAAAGGTGTCTTCTTCCTTTACACGACCTTGAGGTCGGCTTCATCGACTTCATCGACAACGTTTGTGCGGGAACGTAATCCCACTTTCAGTCTATAAGGGTATGTACTCCGTTCTCCTCCGTATAGTATATCTGCATAGTTATAGATCTTGACTAGTTTCTGGTTATCGTCGGTAGGAAATTTTTTGTTTTCTGTCTACGATTCCCTTCATGACGCACCATGACAGAACCTTCCTAACCCTACCTACCATGCAAAAACGAAGAAAACGGGGTCCCCCTCCCTGCCGCCGCCGAAGCAGCAAGCGGAGGGAGGGAGGCCCAGCTCTCCCGCCGGGTGGAGATCGGTGGAAAAGTAGTCCGCTTCCTAGTCGCTAGTCCTACTCACACAAAAGTTTGTACAACACGTACATGCAGATTTTGTCTCCAAAAAAAAAGTCCCATTTATAATGCAGAATAAAATCAAAAGGCCTTGTGCCCAAACAGTTGAATGAGGAGGGGTTCATTCGCTCTCTTAGGTTCATTAATTAAGCCCAAGTTACTTCATTTTCCTGGTATTTAGAATCCTGGATGTTGGCCGATGATAAATATATACTGCGTCTAGTTTCAGTTCACATTCTACATATATACATAGATCAAACTTGACTACCAATATATTTCCAAATCCAGCCTACTTAGGCACGATGCTTCAACATCATGTGTAATTTTTGTCTCTCTTTTTTCCAGTGTACTATTTTGTTGGGTTTGGTAAATATATTACAAGGAACTAGTGATCAAAGGATTAAAGGCTGTGGTTTGAACACCGTGTCGATGCCCAAATGGAAGCTTTTAGGGAGTTCGAGGGAGTATATCACTCCAATATCTAAGCTCTCTAGGATTAGAACTCCATGGTTGAACCATGTGTAACTCTCCTATTGGTTCCTCCTCCACACATTCGTGTCCACCAGATTAAGCTCAGAGTAATATTATCCGTCCTTTCAGCTGGACACAAAACGTAACGATGATTGATTTTTTAAGAGTATCTCCCATAGGTGATGAATAATAGGAAATAACCGCTTTTTACATTATCATGACACAAAAAAAACTCTCTCCAACAACAGCGGGTGATGTAAAATTTGGACATTTTTTTTTACATCACCAAAGGCCGTGCCCAAACCGCAACCCGCACGCATCCAACTGACGCGCGGAACCTTCCTGCCTGCTCCCTCATTTTACCTCCACTCGCCGCCAGCGCCGATTTGTGCTGAATCCGTCGCCGCCGTGGGCCCTCCTCGTCACATCCAACTTCTCCCTCGCGTCCTATCGCCGCCGCCCCAAATCTGTCGCCTCCGTCCCAAATCGCCGCCACCGAACTCGAATCTGCCGGTGCCCTTGCCCCCTGCCTGTCGACGACCACCCTTGCCGTCATTTCCTCCGCCACGCACCCCCCTCCTTGATGTGCCCTTGCCACCGGCCCGTGGATGGCACGAAAGAAGATGAAGAGTAAGTCCGGCTTCAAGGGTGTGCTGGTGCGTGAGTTCGGCCGCTATGCCGCCGAGCTGCTGTGCGACAGCGGGCACGTTCGAAACGGCAGGCATCGTCGCCCGCGTATACGACATCTCTGGTTCGAAGCTCGGGGCTCTGTGCTCAGAGATCAACTTTCCGGATATCGAATCCCCGGAGGATGCAGAGTTCATCGGCCCTGTCGGTGACAAAAAATGAAGACTCGCTCGGTGAAGCGGAAGGAGCAGCCGAACATCCAGGAGAGCGACGAGGAGGCGATGGCGAGGTTTGCGCGGGAGAATCCTCCGTACGTGCAGTAGGAGTTCTATTGGAAGCGCGACCTCGAGAGGAAGAAGATGGAGTTCGGAGCTGGACCCTCGACGGTGAAGGTGAAGAAGGATGGCGAGGTTGGACCCTCGACGGTGATCATCAGGGACTCTTCATCCTCCTTGTTCGACTAAAGCTCGGATTCGTCCTCCTCAGTCGACGGGTTTGATTAACTCGATACGTTTAGTTCGATGTTTAGTTCGGATTGTTTAGTTTGATGTTTATTCTATGTTTAGGTCGAACATTTATCAAAATTTCGGATGTTTTTCGTATGAAATGCAATATTCAGATTTATTGAGGGGAGCTATTGGATCAAACGTGCCACAAAATATATCACCTGTTGAAATTATTGTTCTCGATGCCCTACAAAAATCATGTTTTTTATGTATATTTTACATTAAGACGTATTTGGTGTTTATTTTACACAACCTATTGGAGATGTAACTACCGCACAGGAATCTATGGGCCCCCTTCTCTTAGAGCATCTCCAGTAGCTGCCCTATTTTAGGGTCTAACTACGTTTTAGGACATTCGAGGCCAAAAAAACCTTACTCCAACAGCTAGCTTTGATGTAAATTTTGTCCAATTTTATTTTTGCAGTCCAAAAAAAACATCAAGTGCTGCAAAATACAACACTTGGGTTGCTGCTATAAAAAAAAAGGCAAAGTGGGCACGCCAACTGCCAATTGGAAGTTTCAAGTCGCCCTCTCGCCTCTTCGTCGGTGACTGCGCCGCCTCCTCTCCTATTGATTTTGCCTCGAACCTGGCAGCTCCGCCACAACTCTTACCGATTCGGCCGCGAGTCCACCACCACTTCTCGAAGGCACAATAGGGATTCGACCTTGAGGGGTGTCGTCGCTCTCCTCCCCCGCGCGACCATGCACTATCGCTTTCCCGGCTATCCGTAGCTCCGGCCGGTGAGCCACCCGAGCGGCTCTCCTCCCCCTCCTCGCCGTGCTTGCTCTTTCCTTACAAGCACGGGCACGAGCGAAGCATGCAAGCTCTGCCTCCGGCTGCACCTCCAACAACCCCCGCATCGCATGGCTTCTCCGCCTCCATGCACTAGGAGCGGGGCTCGACTCATTCGGAGATTAACAAATTCAAAGGTTTTACTTTAGCATTATACGGTTGGTTTATACTGCAGATACTAGAACAATACCTACAATATTTGCCTGAAAAGGTTATGAATTTGTATATGATCATGTTTGAGAAAACTAATCTTTACTCATACCAACATGTCGTGTATTGATCACCACAATAGTACCCTCGGGCGCAGCAAAGCGCGTCAACCCCTTCTAGTACAAGTCCATATGGGACAGTAAGGCTCGCCATGTAGATAAATTTCTAGATAAAAAATTATTGTTTTACTGATCTGGCAATGTATGACTTTCTACATTTAAATATGACTCCTATGTCCATGTTTTAGTAAGGTTACCTAATGCTCCCTAGAATGTGGATTAGGAGATACATTTCTCCTTCATGGTCCGGGCCCAAAGGGAGGTAGGCACATTTGCAGGCCTCCAAGCAAGGCAAATAATGAGAGACGCATTGAACCACAAGTACCCTCACGACTGACCTTGTCCTCCATGACGCATGGAATGCATTTGTTGCCTCAAGCTCTTAGATGCAGTGGCTTCTTGCTGGTATCTGTTGTATCATTGTCCCCGAAAAGGCCTGGCAGTAGTTGTAACACTCTTTATACAGGATTAAGGAAAGAAGATATCTAGGAGAAAATATATTTATTCAGAGTCAGTCTGCTAGCATGATAAATTTTGCCAGCCTTTGAATTCCTAATTTTGACTTAATTTATCTTGAAACTGTGGAATTTTTATTAAGTGCAATGAAGTGCGCAAAAGGGGCAAAAAACTATTTCCCCATCACATATTGGTCCAAGTTGGTGGGTGAGAGGGGGGGGGCGGTGGCCCCCCTCCCCCCACTTGCAGTAAGCTCTACCAATGACGGGTTCTAATTTTGCCTCGGGTCTTCAAAATCCCAGGTCAGCGAGTGCGATCGCAGCGATAACAAACTGCATAGAGTGGAGGTGAGGCCACTAGGCGTACCGGGCTTCCCTGGAACGTCATTCAGCCGCACCCCGTGAGGCTGCTCCACCAGCACTGGCTCCACATCCAACGAACGAATGGTGGGATGTCTCATTTCTCTTCCTAAAACGACCCAAGTATTGAAGCAAACCCGGTTGAGTCAGACATTTGAATGCAATAATCATCATAAATCACTTATGCAAAAGAAACAAATATAGAATTCGACTACCTTTCACAAATTTTAGACAAATGAATTGTCACGTTTCAGAAATGTTACAATCATAAAATAACATGGGTAAAATAACAAAGAAGGGCTCTCTAGTCCAGGGCTTGACAGATTGATTAAAAAAATAGTGTATCATTCCATATTTTGCGGTACGATGTCAAGGAATCATGCATATATGACAGCTCGAAGCATGCATCAATCATCCATAAGACCCTAAACAGTTTATAAGGACTATGCAAATTTAAATGTGTTACGATAATTACGTCATGCAAGATCATAGACGACATCGAGGAACGATATTTGTTAACGAGGTTTGGCCAACTTGCTTACTCCCCGGGGCATGATTACGAGCACTCCTCCCAAAGATCCGCAAAGGCCGTCATAGGCACCGGCACAAGTCGCTGGCTCCCCTGCGTGCATGTTGATATCAAGTCGTTATAGGTTATATCATGTGGCACCCCACATTATATAGGAGGCAAAGGGTACAAGAGTTCGACTCCAATACTGCTCGTATTCTATCCACACCTAATATAACTCCAAGTTCTAACATGACCAAACTCGTACATAATATTCGACACAAACGTAATAAACTTCACATTGGCGAATATTCTCCACCACCTTAAATATTCGACACAAACACAACAACGTGAAAATACAAATCCATCAAGTTCTTGTCATCGGATCAAGTATATGTGCTTGCGTGCTGCACATATACCTAATAATTTTGGATCAAGTTTAGATCATCTAAGAAAAAGATCAACAAATATACTTAGACCGGATGAGCTTTGGTAATAGGGAGAATAAATTATGAGGCTGTCTGGTTTGGAGCCAAACTTTGGCCAAGCGGATTGTTGGAGAAGTTTTTTTTTTGAACAAAGGATGGACCCCGAAAGGTCCAGAGCTGCATTACTCGGTGGGATTACATTTTACAAGGAGGGCCTGAGAGGAAAATGAAAATACAACTAAACCCTCAACCTTTACAAAAAGGATCCTAAATGAAAGTTCGAAAAAGCAATCCGGTCCCTCTCCACCGAAGAAGACGAAGCACTCGACAGCACGGCCGCCTGCGCCGCCGCCGGGGACGAAACCACTTGGCGATGGGCCGGCGTTGAGCGCCGTGATCGAGTCGTTGAAGGGCCTCCTCTTAGGCACGTCGGCCAGGAGGTTGAAGTCGCTGCAGAGCGCACGGCATCGCAGCACCGACTAGTCCCTTTGACCAAGGATAACCAAGGCAAATCTTTGCCCCAGTTGATGAACTCCACAAAAATCAGCAGCTCCACGCCATGCTGAAAGATGCAGAGCTCCTCTTCACCATTCCCCCTCTCCATCTCCTTGATAGCTGAAGAAGAGATGCCGAATCGGAGCATCCACGCTACCAGCACAGCACCATGCCCCTAGATCGAGATCTAGAGGGCGACCCACGAGCTTATTGGAGCGGGATCTTTGGCCAGCCCCAACCGCCGCCTCCGGCTCCCACCTCAGGAGCACCGCGAGCAGGACGAGAGCCGCCACTTCCAGGCTGCAGCTCGAGAGCAGCCGGAGCACCCGAGACAACACTTGGCTAAACACCTGCAAATAACCAAACTCCCTAGTGGAGAACCTAGCTCTACTATGTACAAGAGAGCCACGAGCACCTCCCCCATCTCTTCTCCGATCAGCCACGCCGACGGAGAGGATCCAGGTTTGGGCCGGGCGAGAGGAAAAGTCTGAGACGACTCTCAACGGGGGCGAGTTGGGAAGAGTCTGCCTACGGAGCCGTGTGTGTGGAGCAGAGCAGTCTTGTTTTTGGGGTCGATTGTTGGAGAAGTAGAATCTGTCAAAATTTCACAAGCTCGTCTGCCAATAATATTTGAGAAACCATGACTAACAATTGCTTTGCTACCAACTACATACAAAACACTTTTTTTTTAACCAGGCAAAAGACTTGCCATTTTCATTGATTAAGTAGAAGAGAGTTGGCCGGTTAATTAGTGGGAAACCGGCCAAACAAAGAGTTTATTACATATGCAAGTAGTACATTACATAGACTACAAGCTAGATAATGCACGTGGTCACTGTTGCAAGTTGCAACCTAAGTTAACCACAAAATATACATAGAGGGTCAACCAGTATCAGGTAATTTCCTTGGGAACTAGCTTCAACCAGGTTTGGTGATGTACTAATACATTCCCAAAGACAAGGCCCTGTTAATACCCTGGGCACACACCAGAGTTCTATACATCAGACTCTTCAGAAAAGTGCATAGAATGTGAGAATTGTCCATGTGAGTAAAGATGAAATGTGTAAGTACAAATGAAAATGGAAGAACACTGCAGGCCATGTATCAGCAACAAGTAAATAATTTGTAAATACATCCAAAAAATCGAAGTACATAACACATAAGTAAAAAAAATTTGAGTGCGCGCCAAAAGCGCACCTTATTTTTATAGAAGGTAGAAGACAATTACAAGAAGCTAAGTCACTTGTCGAAACAAGGATCAGCACACCACCCAGACTCCACACCTAAGCCTACTCTCGCGTCATCTGTCTGCTCCCTCCAGCACTCCGTCGGATGGTAAACCAGAGCCGGAGCTCGTCGATGATCCTACCCGACAGCACCTGGGCCGAGCATTGCTGGCTTAGGTTGTTAAACACCCTAGGGTTTCTCTGCTTCCAGATGGACCAACATATCAAAGTAACCGCCGTGTCGAACATCTTTTTCTCCCTGCCCTTGAACCTAGCTCGCTCCCGCAGCCACCACGCCTCCAGCTGGTCAGACGACACTGGCGTCCTCACCCTCGCCTGCAGCCTCTGAAAGCAGCGATGCCAAGTCTCTCGGGCATACACGCATTGGACCAGCACGTGTTCAATGTTGTCCTCCTCCTGCAGACAGCTAAAGCAGCACGCCGTCGCGTCCTGAAGACCGTGTCTGAATCTTCTGTCACATAAGTAAATTATTCAAAACCAACTTCTTTGTTAATTAATAGTACAAAAGTGAAATAACAAGCAGATCTAGGAACAGAATTAGCTTCAAATTGTGCAGATTTTCTGGTATGGAGGTAATCTGAACCATGCCATGTTCCCGGATCAAGTCCCAGGAACATAGAAACGCACAAAGAGACACAATTATGCCTTTGTCACACCCTCCCCGTCGGTGATGGTGGACAACGAGTCACCAGGCTAAACTTGTGAGATAGTAATTAGTATTATTTTTTTGAGCCTCTCCTGAAGATACAATCTGTAGTATCTGTTCGGACTCACAGGTACGCACACCACACACACTCACACCACACGCACACCCCACCTATGCGTCTAAACAAGACCTACAACCTAGACTCCTAATACGTCTTGAGAGTCTTCCGAAGTCCAGCGCTCCGGGTCCGACGGGCACGTCGATCTCGCCTGTGGCACGTATACGGTGAGAGGCATCTGCGATTAAACACTGTTCAATGAACAGTGCCTGCTACAGTCCGGGTGACCAGTGTAGCAGTGGTGAGACGCCCTAGAAATTCGTCCCTCGGGATCGAACCTGGGCGGGCAGGCTGCTCACCAGCAGGCTCTGCCACTGCGCTAGCACGCGCGTCTCAGATAGTAATTAGTATTGACACAGCGGATAGCTGACGTGTACCAGGCTCTATGAGTTGTGTTGGGTGGACCCAAGGGGCCACTTGTAAGGTGAGAAACCTAATATAAGTAACCATGACTGTAACGATACAAGTATGCGTTAATTGAAATCTGAATCCACTCCGGGACATCACAATCTGGTATCAGAGCCAACGCCGTTCCGCTCGTGCTCATAAACCCGAGATCAGACCAGAGAATGGTAAGGTGTTGCTTAGGCGACGCTGCGCAAAATCCTCATCGGGGTTATGTTTGATTCAGAGGAGACGCGACGGTGCCTGCGCGGCCCGCCGCTCCGTCGGTGCAAACGAACTTTGTGTTCGAGAAGGTGGAGGGAGTTAAGAAATCACTGCACGAGATGCTCGCTCGTTTTACCATGGTTTCCATAGAGATCAAGGGCATCACGGAGGAGGTCCGCGGCCTCGGCTGGCAGCTCGAGGATTTGTTTTCAAGTAATATGCAGAGGAGGTCCGCGGCCCAGCTCGAGGATTTTTTTTCAAGTAGTACGCCATGAAAAGGCGTATCATTTTCATAGAAGAAAAGCCAAGAGGCCATTACAAAAGCCTGAGCTCGAGGATTTTGATGAGGATCTCAATGGCATGAAGCGCCGCCTCGCCGATCACGACAAGGTCACGATGCCACCACAGCCACGCATGGAGATTCCGTTGGCGGACAAGGGGCTGGCACTGACAAATCAGCAGCCGCCACTGCTTGCGACACCGGTGACCGCGACAGTGCCATTATGGAGAACAAAACCTAACGAAAACAAACACCTGCATAATTTCGGATAATCTTACACATGCACTTTACTAATGTGGACGGAATTTGTCTATGCGTGACTCTTGTTCTGGACATGACAGGCCCCGTCCGTGCGCCAAGGCCGTGGCGGCAACCATGCAGGTTCAGCGAGTGACCTCTGCATTCAGCTTCAGCCAAAGATGAAGTCAAAGTTCGCGGAGAAGTGCTGGTTCCACTCTGTATTTCTATAGCTCCACAACGTCAAGCAAATGTAGCTTGCAGCCAACACTTTTGTTCTAAGAAAAAGTGAAGCTCAAAAAGATCACGCAAGTAACAACGCAGCTGAATGTTTCAATTCAATGTTATATACCCAGATCACTTGCCAAATCATAGCATGTATAATTAATTCCACAAACTAGATGACAATTGTATATTGTATAAGTTAGGATGTAGGTGAGCAAAACCAAAACCGGCACACCGCAAGCAAACTCAGGTGTATTAACAAAGTTACAATAAACAATTGACAAACGCCGAGGTTTAAGCCCATAAACCTCGGCGAGATGCAGATACATAAGGCCGCTGCTGAAACTATGGTCCATACAATAGGGGCAAAACGAGAAGACAAAAAATCTGGTTGTCTACAGCATTCCGTACTTCCACCATGGCTCATGAGAACCACCCCAGGGAAGAATTTGATCTGATTTCTGCATCAGTATCAGAATATTAACAAACTTTTTGGCTTTGGCACAATATAGAAGGTTCTTGCTATTCCGGTTCCACCGACAATGAAGAGAGAGACAGTACCTGCAACCCTACATGGCAGTCGACAATGGTTTACTTCTCAGCATGTCGGCGCTTGTGTCTCCTATTGCCATGGTTTGCATTACCATTACGAGAGGATTTTTCTGCTTCTTGGTGCTGTGTCAACAAGAGATTTCAAAGCATTATGGATCATAACAGTTCAGGCATGGTCGCGGCGATATAATTAAAATTATAATATTAGCTACAAAAATAAAACAAACTACCAGAAGGTTTCTACTAGAAGCTTGTACATAACAAACACAGGCAGAGCCAGCAAAGCAGAAGCCTGTAAAAAAACACGGGATGTTTGTTAGATAAGTGGCCATCAACATGGCTGTTTATGACTATTTCCCAAGAGTGCTTACCAGGAACCAAACCAACTCCTTCGTCACAAGTGATTTTGTTATCTCATGTCGGTGCAGATAATCTGAGATGGTTGCTTGAGCCTACGGAAGGAGAACTTTTTGAGACTTCTTCCCGTATAAATGCAATTACGAGTGAACAATGGCAAAGGGTCAGTGTTTTATTATAGCTTCTTGACTAGTGCTGATTTAATAGGCTGCAGATATACTGTCTGATAGGACTTCATACGAAAAGCACTACATATTTGAAAAATCTGCTACAGGAAACCAGGTATACAACTGTAGATGAGATATAGAAGAGACAAAACTTAAATTCATGGTCCAAGAGGTTTATTCACTGTTGATTTAGAATTTGGCATTTTCTTTAGCTTACAGTGCACATGCTCGACTACCATTTCACGCAGTAATCAATGTGGGAGAAAAGGAATTCTTGTCTATTCCACCAACGCATCAAACTTCAAAACATATTCTCCTCTCTAGGCCGTTGTGGCCTGCTAGAGATACCCGAAGGCTAGAAAACCCTTTTGGTCTTTCAAATATTTGAGTTGAGGCTTGGTTCACACTAAGACCTTAAATTAGATTTGTTGTACGCACTGATTTAACTTGCAGACTGGTCAATTGCTAGTGCACATGCTCGACTACCATTTCACGCAGTAATCAATGTGGGAGAAAAGGAATTCTTGTCTATTCCACCAACGCATCAAACTTCAAAACATATTCTCCTCTAGGCCGTTGTGGCCTGCTAGAGATACCCGAAGGCTAGAAAACCCTTTTGGTCTTTCAAATATTTGAGTCGAGGCTTGGTTCACACTAAGACCTTAAATTAGATTTGTTGTATGCACTGATTTAACTTGCAGACTGGTCAATTGCTAGCTGGAACCCATATAAAACATGATTTAGCAGTAAAGGTTGCCTTGGCATCTCCGGATCTCCCAGGCATGCTCTCACCACTGAGGACCCTTTAACCAACAAAGTAATACGAGTGGGTCAACCTCTCAAGTCCATTGTGCTGAAGAAGTTAGACAAGTTAAACAACTGAACTGTCCTTTACAAATGATGACCAAGGGCACATCCAGTTAGTGACCACATGCTACAGGTAGAGTGTAGAGGCAACGCTGTGCATAACAGGAGTAGCACAAAGGTAGAATTTTGTTTTCCATATATTTGTATGAGGCTCTGACGTTTAGTAGATCTCCATGGGCTGATCAAGATATGGCTTGCAACTACCAGCTAGGGCACAGAAGGGAGAGTGGCTAACTGAAAACTTTGAAGGTCGGACAACAGAGACTTGATAAGAGATTGACATAGACAAACACTGGAGTATAAATATGAATTATGAGGAATGAGGAAAATAGCCACAAACCTGCCGATGATATGTGGTTGCAGACTCAAGAAATGTTCCATATGCATGAACTGCTCTTTTAGTGTAAGGCTTAAGAGTAGTTCTAACTTTCTCAACATGTGGCTTTGTGACCTCAGCGACTTGATCAATGTAAGGTTTGGAGAGCTTCTTAGCTTCCTAAATCAACAGTCATAACCATACATCAATGATTGCAAGCTACTACCATAATAACAGAGGTTAGCATAACCAAGCAACAGTACCTGGAAGTAGGGATCAGAAACTGCTTTAAGTTTTACAATGTGAGGTGTAACAGCATCCCTCGATGCTTCATAAACCTGCACTGATTTTGCCGAAACCTTCTCCACATAAGGTTCTGCATTTTTCTTGAGCTCAGCCAACTTTTCCTTGACAGGAACCAATTTCTTCAAGCACGAAATAAATATTATCAGTGCAAGATAAGTAACAAAGGAGTAAAATGCATGGATCCAATGACAGTACCATCTTAGCAGTTTCGATATGTGGTTCAGCCCATTTCTTCGCCTGCACTGATTTTTCTGATACCTGAAGCAATTTGACATGGCAGACATGTATAAATGACAACTTCCTTTAAGCATTGCATCCTGTAATTGAAGTACGAGGAACTGTTTCATTAAGAGGGACCTTCTGCAAAAAGCTCTCCATGGCAGGTTTTCCATGTTCATTCCAGTGACCCGAGACCACCTCCTACACAAGATGGTGATCACAATGATGAGTGTGGGTAAACGAATGGCAGAGGTGCATATTCTGTGGTTCCATCTTACCGCATAGCGAGCAGAATATGTAACTAACCAAGGTGGCAACCATGCTCCATGTACCTTAGAAAAAGGACAAACACAGAATATACAATTGTTTACTTTACCCACAATCAGAAAGGATAACATCTAATCCTGGAAAC
Source organism: Poa pratensis (assembly GCA_947311845.1). Lineage (NCBI taxonomy): Eukaryota > Viridiplantae > Streptophyta > Magnoliopsida > Poales > Poaceae > Poa > Poa pratensis. The sequence goes on from CAMZMU010000082.1 coordinate 18,142,224, forward strand.
AAGTCCAGAAGAACCCGTTATGGGTATTGCGAGATACACAATCCTAACTCAGTGTAGAATAAACTGTAAGTACCAGTTAGCGTGATACACAATTCTAACTTAGTGTAGAATAAACTGTAAGTCCCAGTTAACCATAAAAAATGCCACAGACTGTGAGGCCACACAACAAATAATGCCCAGGTGCATTCTCAAGTTATGTAGCTAGTGTGCAAGTTAATATCTGTTGAAGATTCTCTTTAATTCAGTATTCGAACTGATGATACAACCACCGATATGTCAGAAAGTAATATCTTTCCAGATCAACAGAAATTATCATTCTGGGAAATCATAAGAAGTTTACAAGCTAAATCTTTTTCCCAGCCCTAATTGTGAGTTCTTTATAATGGACGATAGAGTTTAATAGATGGCATGAGTTAGTTGTCACAAACAGGTTTCCAAATACTTGACCACGCAGGCACACACTGGTGAGAAATGTGACTAGCAGCTGTGATGATATGGTATATGATTACCTCCGTCAGCTGTTTTGACTTAGTTGTTGCTTCATTTTGCAGCCTCATCAATTCCTCCTACAGATGAGAAAGAATAAATATGGAATAAAATGAACCGTAGAACCAACATAGTGAAGTGTAGTAACAATTATATGACAAATTGCAAACCTCGGCAACTTTAAGAGCACGCTCCGTCTTCTGGATTGTACGCTTTTGCTCACCACTTGCCTTTTGGAGCTAGCGAGTATAAAATTGAGAAATAAGAACAGTTTGATCAACATCTAGCATGTTCGGTCAGTTCAACTGTTACTCATAACGCATGCCTTTAATACTTTACAAACTAATTATAGACTTCTGACTTTGAGGTATAACGTTCAATATATGAACGTGTAATCACTATGCTGCTAACCATCATAAAAGATTATATTTCACTGTTGGTGAACTTATACAGCCGATTCAATAGACTTCATTAAGCAATTATTGCATTGTCATGAGTCCATGACTAACGAAGAGAATAAGAAAATACAGATACCACTCGGAACAATAAAATCAGTACTACATATGGAAGTGTGGATCCTAGACCTTCTGTACAGATGAAAGATTTACGTCTTTACAGGAGTAAAGGACCCACCCTAACGAAAATATCAATTACCTTTTGTCCAGAAATCAAAAAAAAGTAACTGTCCAACATAGAAAGTCAAGGGATTACACTTACTGACTCGAGCTTTGAGTTCAAATCTTGCGCCTTCTTCTCTGCCTTGCTAGCTCTAGCCTCAAGTGTTGTTCTCTGGCTACTTTGTACTTCGATCTCCTCATTGAGCTTCTCAATCTAGAAGAACAAAGATGAGAAACTACAAGCTCATAACTGGTAATTTTTGCTGTTGTTTAACTATAATGTTCCATACCTGTTTCTCAAGCTCAACAGCCCGGGCAATGGCCTTGCTAGCCTGCTCCTCAGCAGCTACAGACCCCTTTGTCTGTACATGGACCAGAAAGAAGGCAACAACATTTGTAAGGCCACAGAGTTATGTTTCAGATACTGTGAAATTACAATGCTAAAGAGTCAAGAGGCATCTATCTCTCCATCAATCATAACACATACCTGGAGGGATGTGACCTCGCTCTGCAGAGTAGTAATCTTCTGTGACTTCTCCTGAATGTCCTTCTCCATCTTCGCGATGCCATCATCTCTGCTCTTCAGGTCCTGGGATCTCGCTGTGATGTCTGTCTCTGTAGAACGGAAACAATCAGACCCATCTTACTTAGGTGAGGGTCTCCAAAGGACCTTGACGAGCAAATTCATCTGGCGAACTGGGCAAGGTTTTTTTGGTGGGTAACAGCTAATCTGGCATGCCAAACTCCTATCAACCAACGCTAGCCGATTTTACACTAAATGCTAGGCCAGAAATTATTCTTCTTATATCCAACCACTACCGGAACAATCCTCCCAGAAGGTAGCTTTTGTACTACAGTACAACAAAATTCAGAAATGCAGGTTTTGCTGAACCAGAAACTATGCCAGCTACCTACTATATGCGGGACCGAAATCGGCACTGAAACAACAGGGGAATTTTCAGAACAACAAGCCAGTTGATCGATTGAGCACTGTACCGGCCGAGCCACGCAAAACGAGCGATCAAATCAGCACCTAGACACTAAACCCCTCGCACACGGATCCCGCGCGGGCCGCGCAGCGGCGCCAAATCCAACCTCACCGCGTCGAATTTGGCCCCTAAAACTAAACCGCTCGCTCCACCGCAACGGCATCGACCCATCCAGGTGAAACATGACGGATTAACACGGCTCCAGAGCACGAATACCCCAACCCAATCCTCTCCTCGTCCACGGTATAAAAAATACAACAGGGAAGGGAAAGAGCACCCGCCTTTGATTCCAAACCGAGGCGATAAGACGGGCAGTGAACTGACCTAAGGCGGAGATCTTCTCCCTGAGCTGCGCCAGCTCGGCCCTGAGCGCGTCCGCCTCCGCGGCGTCCTTGACGCCCACCGCAGCGATCTCGCCTGCGTCCACCGCCGCCTGCTCCGCCCCGGCCACGGCGACGGCGGCGAAGAGCAGCGCCACGGCGAGCAGCCTCATCGAGATCCCCATCAATCCCAACTCAACTCGCCGCGTCCGAACCCAAAATCCCTCGGTTCTATCGACCGCCAGGGAGGAGGGCTGTGTAGTTGTAGATTGTAGTAGGGGGAGTGCACGGCTCGTGCTCGTTGGTTCGTGCCGCGCGTGTCCTGTCGTGCAGCAGATCTTTCCTTTTTTTTTCTTCTTTCCATCACCTACGGGGGAGCACGTGACGTGGCACGTGGAGACGGGGAGGTGCGGCTGGATCCAAGATGCGGGCGACGTGACGTGGTTGAGTCGCTGCCTGGTGGGGCCTGGCGGGCCTTGCCGTCCCTGTCCGGTGGGTTTTGGGATACCGTCCGGGACAGGTGGCTGGCGCGTGGACGTGCCCGTATCGGGAGGGTGTCGACGGAATCGTCGACAGTTTTTTTTTTTCCCGACTACAACACGATTAGTTGACTCGCATTTGTGTAAATACGGATGTATCTGTACTTGTTTAGTGTCTAGATACATCCATGTTTTGACAAATGTGAGTCAAATAATTTGGAACGGAGGGAGTACATTCGTACACAAATTTGCAAATTTTTCCAAATACTGTAAGGTTGATTTCGCTTCATTAGAGCATCCATAGCACATCTCGGAAAATATCTTGGGCCTTATAATACGGCAAACCAACCGCGAAATGCCTAATATATCAAGGATTGTCGCCTCGATTTTCAGTTTCCCCGCGCGAGTTGGCAGGAGTATTATTTAAACTTTGGTGCTTTCCTCCCTGCCCGCGCTTTCTCGCCTCTCCGCGCCACCCAACCGTCGCCATGGAGCACCTGCAACCGTCGGCCGGTAGATTTCAGGTCACGCCGCCCCCAATCGTTGCCTCCTCTTCCGCGCCTCTCGCGGCCGACATACTTGTCACTCCGTACAATCCTTTCGCCACCAGCCCGAAGAAGGTGACGTAGAGTCGAGGACGGATGCCTCATCAAACCCCTACGTTGGCCGAGCTACACAGTCGCCATCAACCCATCACCGACGTCTGCACAGTTGAGGGAGCAAATTAGTGCAATGATGAAATCAAAATAAGCATTATTTGAGAACCATTTGCAAACCAAGATAGCCATGACCGAGAAGAAAAATCAACACGAAGAGGCAAACTGAAAAAAAAAGATGCACCTACGAGGAGCGGGAACTCTGTCGAGAAGCAAAAGGTAAAGTCTGACATAATCGCCAAGGAGAACCAGCTCATGATGATTGTCACTACGGGAGCTCATTGCATGATAGAAGGGCGGTGCCCCCCCCCCCCCCCCCCCCCCCTCCCCGACTTGCACATGCATGAATAATTTTTATTAAGAGAGTTTTATGTGGACAATTTTGTGTGTTTTTTCCCCGCAAGAGTTGATATACTTCATTTTGCCCCTACCACAACAACTTTTGGCAAGCTCCACCACTATTGATGGATTCGACTGAGATGAACGCCTTGACAATAGAGTTTTGAGAGACGAAAAGATTGGAGGTCGTGCAACGCAGGAGGCAAGAGTTTCGTGATGCTATGCTCGATGGTGTGGATGGTCTGTTGGCCGGTCGACGGTGGTGGTTCTTCGGCCGATGATGGTGATGCTATGGCCGATGGCGGTATCGACGGTCTTGCCAACAATAGTGTTGCTGGATTTGATCGTCGTCTAATTGATTTTGATTGCGTATTTTTATTGGACAATCTTAATTGCTATTTGTTTTATTGCGCATTCTTTTGCATGTGGACTATTGTCGAGTTATTGGTGTTGTAATAAAGATATTTGCACATCTATTCGAGTTGTATTGCATCTACTATATATCATTTGTTGTTGAAATTAATGTGCAAACTAAAAATTGTTGTGCGGTATGCCGGTATCGTGCGGGTTCATATATAGCAAACCTGTAGGGATCTGTTCCGCCCGATATTGCGTGATACCGCAAACTAGTTTTCAGAGAACTTGCATGAAACTGATTTTACGGTGTTGATTTTCCCTGCATCTGCTAGAGATGCCTTAGTCACGTGATAATCTCGCCCTAAGAAGGTCACATGATAAGGGGCGGAGCTCCCCTTAGGGCAAGGTAGGGCAGCCGCCCTACCTTGAATTTTGGCAAATATATTCATGTGCGTGTGCTTTTTCTGAACGATTTGAGTGGTTGTATGTAAAAAATGGACTCTGTATGACAAAGTTATGCTTATTTTAGTGAACACTGCGCAAGACCGATTTCGAAATCAAAACTAGCACTAGATCTAGTCTAATCAGAAACCAATTCTTTCTCTTTACAACAGCTAATTGTAATACGACTCTAAACAATGTTCTATGTGTCGTATTTACGAAGTTAAAACATCATTTCAGTGTTGATTATTTTATAGTGTGAACATCTTCTATATTGCTACATGCTATGTTACCATTTTGACCATTGTTTAGATGAATTATCTTCATAGTTGAAAGAGTCTTGTAAGCGATAAAGATCATTAAGATTGACGACTTGATTATGGGCTACATCGAGTAAGAGATTTTCGAAAGTCCTGGTCGAAAAAATATTTAAAATTCAAAATAAAAATGGTAGAGCTTTGCCATTAGTATGTTTTATTATATTTAATATTTTTATATGTATACGGCGTGAATTTTTTGGGATTATTTATGTCTTGGTGTTTTTAGAGTTCGCCCTACCTCTAATTTTTTTCGTCCTCCAACTGACTCCACATTGTACCATAGATCATGCAAACGTTTCTCCTTCTTTCGTGGGTGCACGCAAAGATTACTTTCTCCACGTTGAATTGTCTCCAACCTCCAAGGATCGACGAGGTGATCGACCATCGATCATCGATGTACATAGTCTAAACTCGCGCTACACCGGCTCAAACCCGCCACACAAAAGTCAAAACAGGTACCCAATACCAGCTCTCATCAAATGCAGAAGATATACTAGAATTACTCGCAAATCCTCGGACGTAATGAAGGAATTTAGGTGCAGGACAGGACGGTAAGCAGCGGCAACTACCGCCGTCCACCGGGCCACCAACCTCCCAACCCCCGACCTCATAAATGGCGTCCTGACCCTCCGATGCGAATTGGACAGCGATGGGATGCCGCAGGAGTAAATGGTGGCAGGATCGGGCCGGGGTAGCTATGGCCGGTACGAGTGGAGTTCGTTGGCATTTACTAGGATTCTGTTTTATCATGCTTTTGGACTTTTTATGGGGGAAAAATGGGAAACTTTTTTTGGATTTTTATTTTTGACTTTGATTCTGTGGAGGTGACAGGAGCGTGCACACTTGGTACGCCGGAGAAAGTTCAGAAGGTGGATAGCCATGTCGGCAGGAAATGTTTTGTCAGCGACACTTGTAGGCGTATCCTACAGCCTCTCACGGTCGCCGGTCGCCGGAGCCGTCGCATCGCGAAGCAGAGGAAGCGGTGGCGTGTAGAGAGCAGCGCAACATGTCAGCCCACTGAGACAAAGACGGGTCGAAGAATGGTCGTCGTCGACGTCTCAACGTACTGAACGCCGATCTTTTTCTTTTTTTTGAGAATTTACTGAACGCCGAAGTTGTGAAGCGTGGGCCCAGAACTACGGCCTCACACGCAAGTTCCGCCGGATCAAACACATCCGCGGCCGTACCGGATCGACAGGTTAATGGTTTCATATTTGGGCCTTCCGCATGTGGTTAGTTGCTCAGCCCACGAATAACATGGAATACCTGGTTATTCCTATTGTAATGCCCACTGCGTCCATTAAGTTTTTTTTTTAAAACTCACACTCTTTTATTCAAATCGATTCAACACTCACAGGGATTGACAAACCATCCGGCGGCCCTAGGAGCCACACATATCTACCCGCTGGCAGCGTCGAAGCATATCGCGACAGATTATGGGCTTCCACATTTGATTCCCTTCGTTCATGACATACAAAGGTATTTCCCCTTCGCTGGCAGTCGGATGCAATCTGAATTGCACCCAGCGCTAGATCAGATGCCATATCAAGTGCTTCCCTGCATGCTAGAACCAGGTACGTTGTCTTGCACCGGTTTTTTGGTTTTGGGAAGCTGCTATAAGCTTTCGGCGGGATCGCCTATGCATCACCTTTAGCGAGTCCTATCCAGCGTCTTGCCCACGTAAGTCCCTAAATGGGCCAAACCCAGCGCTTAGTTACTGCGTTGCTACTCGCCCATCAAGCGTATGCATGTACGTTCGTTCTTCGTTGTCTCAAAAAAAGTACATTCGTTCGTTTGCTCAAAAAAAAAAATGTTAGTTCGTTCTAACAAAAGCTTATGTGTGTTTCTTTTATGAATATTCTAACAAATTGATTTGTAACATTATACCGCCCTAACAAATATTTGAATTCAAAATGAACATTTTTCAAGTCTGGACAGTTTTCAAATTTGAAAATATTTTTTAGAATCTAAAATTCAGGTGAACAAAAAATAATAGTGAACCAAAATTACCGGCGAACCAAAAACACCACTGAACAAAAAATGGCAGTGAACCGGAAATAATAGTGAACCGAAAAAGAACTAAAATTCGGGTGAACTGGAAAGAATAATGAAGCAAAAATACATGTGAGCCAAAAATAACATTGGATTGAAAATACCGAAACCATTTAAAAATCGGAACCATTTGCAAACTGAACCATTTTCAAAAAAATGAAATTTTTTCAAAAATCAGAACCATTAAAAATATCGGAAACATTTTTAAAATTCAGAACCATTTTAAAAAATTGGAACCATTTTTTAAATCCGAACCATTTTCAAAAATCGAAACCATTTTAAAAAAATCGAAACCATCTTTTAAATCCACACCATTTTCTGAAATTGGAACCATTTTCAAAAAGGAACATTTTCAAAAAAGGAACATTTTAAAAAATCGAAACCATTTTCAAAAATTGGTACCATTTTCAAACATCAGAATCAGTTAAAAAAACCGGAACCATTTTTAATGAATTTTTTAAACCCGCACCATTTTCAAAAATTGAAACCATTTTCAAAAATTGGAACCATTTTTTAAATCCGAACCATTTTCAAAAATCGGAACCATTTTTCAAAAAATCGAAGCCATCTTTTAAATCCAAACCATTTTCCGAAATTGGAAACATTTTCAAAAAAGGAACATTTTCAAAAGAGGAACATTTTCAAAAATCGGAACCATTTTCAAAAATTGGTACCATTTTCAAACATCAGAATCAGTTTAAAAAAATCGAAACCATTTTTTCATGAATTTTTTTAAACCCGGAACCTTTTTTCAAAAATTGAAACCATTTTTAAAAAAGAACAGTTTTCATATATGAACCAATATCAAAAATAAATATTTTTTAAAAAAAATGAAATTATTTTAAAATCAGAACCATTTTAGTTAATAAACGTTTTTCAAAGATGAATCCGTTCAAAATTTGAACAATGTTCAGATAAAAAAAAAGAATATATAGTTAATAAAAGAAAATAAAATAGAAACAGAAGAAAGAAACAGGAAAAAGAAACTGCGAGAAAAAATGAAAACTAAAACATAAAAGAAAGAAGAGAAGAAAAAACGAAATAGAAAATGAAACGGGAAAAGAAACGTACTGTACGACCTAACGTGATATTTGAATTCTGGGGAAGCGAACCTACGACTTAACTCAAGGATGCTGAGTTTGGGCCGGCCCACGATATCGAGCGTGTAGACGAGTCAGAGTTCCGACTCGCATAAAGCGATATATAAGTGATTCCGCTTTCGGCGGCCGATTTGAATGTACCAAGCACAATTTCCTAGCCACAGTATCGACCGGAGGGAGTATCATTTGTTCTTTAGCACCTTTTTTCTATCGGATTTTTCCTATTTGTTTTTCGTTTCTATTTTATTTTTCCCTGGTTGTTTTTTGTTTTCGCTTTTCTATCTTCTTATTTATTCCTTTTTAGTTCATCTTTCAATTCTTTTCTAGTTTAAAAAATCACATGAATAATATTTTTATTGTATGTTAAGTGATTTTTAATATCTCATAAATAGATTTTTGAGTGATGCGAATATTATTGTGAACTCGTGAATAATTTTGTATAACCATGCGAACATTATTTAAATGTGCGAACAATCTGTGACTTTTTCAAATGGGTTTTTATCATTCATGCCACTATGACTGACCCAATCTCAGTTTTGTTGTTTGACTGATCGAAATTTTAATCTTGCCACTGCTCTGTTAGTCCTCTCCTCAATTTTGTCACTCTATTATTCCCCAATTAATTTTATCCTCACTTTTGCCACTCTCTTGCTCCACTCTTAGTGCGCCGAGGAGGGGATATAGCCTGATTCTTCTTGCGGGATGACTCAGACCACGCATGTTCTTCTTCTTCATGCGAGACGACTCGACATCCATCCTCATTGTGTGCCATGCTTGGGATGATCAGCCTTGACCCTGCTTCTGGGCTTCCTGTAGAGATATATCTGATGTTTTGGCAAGAGAGAGCCCCCCGGGAGGTTTGTGAAGAGGTATATCAACATGGAATCACGATATAATGTAGGAAACAACCAGAGGAAATAAATCAGGATTTTCCTGAGCCAGCAACAAAGTTAACGACTCGCGATCCGAGCGCACACATTCGCACATGTGATTGTACCAGTGTCATTAAGCTTTAGTGAAATAAGCGGACTGTTTACTCAGGTGCGGTACGAGCGTATTTAGACATTCTAGTCTCCCTATGCGAGACAAAATAAGTTTTTTTAATAATGTGCAGGAAACGGCTTCCGGCAACATAAGTTTTAACGATGTGTGGGTGCTAGATTTCCTATGAAATATACCATTCGTTAGTAAATTTTTTGTTTAGATTCCATCTACAAATCAAACAACCAGCATAAAAAATCATACAAATTTGAATCATCTAATAATTTTGTGATGACCGTTGAATTAAAAAGGCTACAAGAGAATTTCATACGATTGTTGGAATATCTGGATCATAGTATTTTTTTTCTATGTTGGTCATTTGATTTGTAGATTGTAATCCTAACGAAATTTTGTGTGCACTATATCTAGGAGAAAGATTGCTGAAATTCCACACTTTTCCAGTGGTGTAAAAACCGTTTGACCCAAATTTATGTAGTTTTGTAAAATGTAGGATTTAAGAATAATGCCTCCCGAATACTATATTTTTCCTATTCATGTGTTTTGTGAATGCTGCGAATCAAAGACCTCTCAAGATTATAGGGGTTGGATATGCAACATGAAGCAAGGACGAAAAGTCACATACAACTTTTGGTTTTGTAACTAAGATATTTTTCTCGTTTGTTTTCCAATTATTGTTGGACCGTGCTATCTAGGGCACGTGCCCCAGATAAGTCATTCTGTACGGCGCCTCCCCACCATCCATATAGCCCTCTTCGTGCACCATCCCATGCGAATCCTTCCCTCCACCTAGGCTCTTTTTTCACGTCTTCCCAGCAGAAGGCCCCCTTTTCGCGTCTTCCCAGCGGAAGGCCCACCTAGTGGTCCTGCATAGTCAGGAAATAGTCACACCGTAGTCACATGCTGGTTTAGCTACAGAATGGCTAAATCTAAAAAAAAACTACAGCGCACGTCTCAGGTGATCAACCCAACTCCAGTCAAATCCGTAAGCTAAGAAACCAAACTGAGATGCAAGAAGAGACATCACTGCATGAGAAAAATAACTTGCCGGCTAGCCTGTGTGAGGTTGCCGGCATAACTATACAAGTAACTTACATGGTTGTCAGAAAAAATACACACGTGCTCCAAGTTTTAAACAAGGTGTATTGGAGCCTAGGAAATGAAAAATGGGGTTGCCAAATAGTCCACACTTGATTACCAAATAAACGGCACATGATTTTGGGCTTTTGACAAGGCATATTCCTTTGGAAAATGAAAAATACAGTTGCCAGAACCACTACACATTATTGCTCAATAAACTATACATTATTACCAAATAAACATCAAGTGGCTGCAGAAGTTTAGACGAGGCATATTTTCCACGTATAATAAAATACAGCTTCCAAAATAACTATACATGATTGCTAGATAAATTATACATGATTACCAGATAAAATATACACTGTTGCCGGAGTTTAGACAAAACAATTGCCACGTAAATGGAAAATACAGTTGCCTAAATAACAACACATGATTGCCAAATAAATTATACATGATTACCAAATAAACAGAATGTGGTTGCCAGGGTTTAATGTGTATCCGTCAGGGAAATAAAAACAAATCAACTACACATGGTTGCAAAATAAACTGTACATGATTGCCGAATAAACAACACACGGTTGACATGGTTTAGACCATGTGTATCTGTTAAGAAAATAAAGAAGAGTTGCCAAATTAACTACACGTGATTGCCAGATAAACTATATGTGATTACCGAATAAACTGCATATGGTTGCCGGGGTTTAGACAGGGTGCATTTGCCAAAAAAAAAGTATAGTGACGATTCCTCTCTCCGGCAGGGTGCCAGGAAGAGGTTCTGTACCCTCCCGAGCTAGGGTTGACGGCGGCGGCGTCTCTGGAACTTTTCGTGGATATTGCTCAGGCTTAGGGTTTTCGCGTCGGGGGGAATAAGTAGGCGAAAGGGCGGCGGCTGACGACCCCCGAGGGGCCCACACCACCCTAGGGCGCGCCAGGGGGGGCCCGCGCCCTAGTGGCGTGTGGGGCCCTCCTGGCTCTCCTCTGCTGCTCCTTTGGTCCGTCAGTTGTTCTGGTAAAATAGGGATCCCCGTGAAGTTTCGTCCAATTCCGAGAATATTTCCAGACTAGCTTTTCTGGAATACAAAAACAGCAGAAAACAGGAACTGGCACTTCGGCATCTTGTTAATAGGTTAGTCCCAAAAAATGTATAAAAGTGATATAAAGTAGATGCAAAACATGTAGCAATTGGTATAAAACAAGCATGGAACATCAAAAATTATAGATACGTTTGAGACGTATCAGCATCCCCAAGCTTAGTTCCTACTCGTCCTCGAGTAGGTAAACGATAAAAACAAAATAATTTTTGAGGTGACATGCTACCATCATAATCTTGATCATATAATATTGCAAGGCACATGTAAATGAATGAAGTGATCCAAGTCAATGGTCTATAATTTGCTACCAAATAGATAATGAGTAAACAATGAATCACACAAGCTAAACGTTTTCATGAATAGTACTTTCGAGACAAGCATCAAACAGTTTTGCATAAGTGTTAACTCATAAAGCAATAGTTTCTAATAAAAGGTATTTAATCAACACAAAGGAAGAATTTAGTTTCAGCATTTGCTTCAACTTTCAACATATTTATCTCATGGATATTGTCAACACAAAGTAGTATAACAAGTCCAATATTGCATATAACGCATGTTGTAACAAAGTTGACACTAGTGTTTGCTTGTGGAAGACAGAAAGAATAGGAAAACTGACTCAACATAAAAGTAAAAGAAAGGCCCTTCGCAGAGGGAAGCAGGGATTAAATCATGTGCTAGAGCTTTTAGGTTTTTGAAAGCATATAGAGATTGCATAAAATATTTGATACTCCTCCCAACCTTGCTAACACAAGCCATGGCTAACCGAATCCTCGGGTGCCTTCCATCAATCACATACCATGGAGGAGTATCTATTTTTGAGAGGTGTTTGTTAATTGTCAACGAATGGTAGCGGGTGAGAACAGTATTCTACCTGTCAAACGGACTTTTAAGAGCGGCTCCCATGAAGGACGTTATTTCTACCAGCAAGGCAGATCATCCCTCTTTCTCTTTGGTTTACACACATTCAGGTATTTCACTGTTTGTCATTGCTTACTGATGAATCAGGGCAAAAGTGTGAAGAGAATTAATTGGTTAAAGTTGTAATTAATTGGGACTGGGCACCCCGTTGCCAGCTCTTTTTGCAAGTTATTGGATAAGCGGATGTATATGCCACTAGTCCAGGTGTAAAAGTCCATTGACAAATAGAATAAAGAATAACCACACTAATTCCTCATGAGCTAGTAAACATTGACACAAAAAGGGAATAATAACATTTTGAATAATTTAAAGGTAGCACATGAAAAATTTACTTGGAGTGGCAAGGAAATACCACATATAGGTAGTTATGGTGGACACAAATGGCATGGATTTTGGCTCAAGGATTTGGATGCACGAGAAGCATTCCCTCTCAGTACAGAGTTTAGGCTAGCAAGGTTATGTAAGCAAACAAGAATATCAACCCGTACACCAAGTTTTATATGACAAACATATTGCAAACGTTATAAGACTTCATACCGTCTTCCTTGTTAACCAAACCCTGTTATTAGAAAATATCTAGACCTTAGAGATACCACCGATGCAAACCAAATTTTCAACAAGCTTTACGGTAGTTCTTCACTAATAGGCTTAACTCATGTGATGCACAATTTAATCATGATCTACTTGTTAACTCAAAACAATTGACAAGCATCAAGTTATCCATTAGTGATCTACAAGATTAAGCAAGTTTTTCCTTATACCAATTACCACATGCAACATTTTCTGAACCAACCAAACACCAATCAATTTATTTAATCAACTCTCCAAACAAATATAAGTGAAGCAAGAGAGTACTTTCTACAAAAGAAAGCTAATAGCTCTGACAAGAGATACATGAAAACAAGAGCTAAAAGCTGAACAGCGCTAGATATGAATACTCAACAAATATAAGTGAAGAATAGGAGTATTCTCATGAAAAAGCGGAGCGTGTCTCTCTCCCAATCAAGAATGCTAGGGTCCAGTCAAGCTTTATTGAAAATAAAAGTGCAATACTGAAAATAAAAGCACACAGACGCTCCAAGAAAAGCACATATGATGTGAAAGAATTAAAATATAGTTTCACTAGAGATGACCTGATAATTTTGACGATGAAGAAGGGGATGCCTTGGGCATCCCCAAGCTTAGACGCTTGAGTCTTCTTGAAATATGCTGGGGAGATCCATGGGAGCCTCCCCAAGCTTAAGCTCTTCACTCTTCTTGATCCTATTATATCATCCTTCTCTCTTGACCCTTGAAAACTTCCGTCACACCAAACTCAAAGTAGATCTCATTAGAGGGTTAGTGCATAATCAAAAATTCACATGTTCTATAAAGACGCAATATGATTTGTTACTTTAAACATTAGCTACAGCCACTGATGTTATGTGAAGCTCTTCCACCCAAAAAAGAATTTCACTCAACACTAGTAAAAGAGAGAATGCAAAATAAAAAGGCATAATCTGTCTAAAACAGAACAGTCCGCAAAGACGAATTTTTTCGAGGCACTTACGACGCTCAGATCGAAAAACTTGAACTAATGAAAGATTCAGACATTCATAAAGATTACGCACAAAAATTTCAGATTTAATTAACAATCTGGTGATTTTAGGAATTTCGTACAGTGAACAGCAAAAATCTGTTTCTGCGCAGCAATCAAAATTAAGCATCATCTTAACATTAGAGGCTACTCTTGGCACAACAATGCGAGAAAATAAAGATACAAAGGAGTTGCTACAGAAGTAAACATCCTCCTTGACTCAATAAAAGAAAAATTGCAGAAAAAAAATAATGGGTTGCCTCCCATAAGCGCTTTTCTTTAACGCCTTTTAGCTAGGCACAAAGCATGCATCAAGTATTACCAAGTGTAGAAGCATCAACAATCTTACGCTTACCTTTCCTACCCTTACTCTTATCTTTAGGAAATATTTGGTTACACATAGGTGAGGAGGCGAAATTCATAACTCCTTGGCCCATGTCTATTGTGCTCCAAAGCGTTTCAGCAGAGATCTCCCAAGCGTAATTTGTCCTGTTCCTGCACATTCAATGACAACATAATCAATAGATACTGTTATCCCAGGAGTTTTGTAAATACCCCTTCGCTGCTCCTTTTGGTATTTTAATGGTATTATCAGCCAGAGTTATCAGATTTTCACTTTTGGAAAGCTCCCAAAGGTTTAAGGAATCATAAATTTCCCTAGGCATTAAACAAAATTCAGACATGATATCACATCGAGCATGGAAGGTTTCACCATTGATAACAACTTTCACAGATGGAATCCATCCCGATGGTTCAAAGTTTATTGGCTCATTATCATAATGTTCACGAATCTGATTATACCTTTCTTTAGACCAGATATATTTGTTTCAAGAGCATTTAATCTATCATTTATGCTTGTGAAACTGAATCAATTTTACTAATTGGAGGGCTAGAAATTGTAATCAACTTTTTAATAGCATTAAAAGCTTGATCCCCATCATGACGAAGGAAATCTCCTCCTACCACAGCATCTAAAGCATATCTGTAGCAAAGAACAAGACCAAAATAAAAGCTACTGAGGAGCAGGCTTAGAGTCATTTTAGGTTCAGTTTTAGCATAGGACTCAAATATTCTAGACCAAGCATCTTTAAAACTCTCCTCACTCCCTTGCTTGAAAGTGAAAATCTCTTCTTCAGGTGACATTACTACTGGAACAGGGCTAGACATGATAACTAACAGAAAACAAAACTGAAAATAAACTAAATGCAAGTAACTAATTTTTTTGTGTTTTTGATAATTGAAAGCAAACAAGATAAAATAAAATAAACTAAGCAAGACAAAAACAAAGTAAAGAGATTGGAAGCGTGAAACTCCCCTTGCAGAAGACTGCTGTCTCCCCGGCAACGGCGCCAGAAAAAGTTGCTGGCGCCTGGTTGACGGAGAGTATTTGAGGAGATGATGATGGTGATGATGAGTACTTCCCCGGCAACGGCGCCAGAAAAAGAGCTTGATGGCGTGAATCACACGTTCGTTGGGAGACCCCAAGAGGAAGGTATGATGCAGTTCAGCAGCAAGTTTTCCCTCAGAAAGAAACCAAGGTTATCGAACCAGTAGGAGCAGCAACTCTTCAGAAGGTTGTTGGTGGCTCGCGCGGCGCAACACGATCACCAACGTGGAATCTGCACACAACACAATCAAACTACTTTGCCCCAACGAAACAGTGAGGTTGTCAATCTCACCGGCTTGCTGAAAACAAAGGATTAAACGTATGGTGTGGAAAATGAGTATTAAATTGCAGAGAATGAAAAAGGAACAGTTTGCAGTTTGTGGTGGTTTAATCAGTGTAAAAGAATGGACCGGGGTCCACAGTTCACTAGTGGTGTCTCTCCATAAAAGATAACTAACATGTTGGGTGAACAAATTACAGCTGGGCAATTGACAAATAGTGAGCGCATGACAATGCATATATGACATGATGATTACTATGATATTTAATTGGGCATTACGACATAATACATAGACCGTCATCCAACAGCGTCTATGACTAATAATCCACCGCCGGGTTGTCATCCGAGTCCCCGTTGGTATTAAGTTGCAAGCAACGGATAATTGCATTAAGTAAAGTGCGTAATGTAAACAAATACATATGACCGTGGACATAGCATTGTTAGGTTATCCCTAGTGGCAACAGCACATCCGCAACCTTAGAAGTTGCTGTCACTCTCCCAGATTACCGGAGGCATGAACCCACTATCTAGCATAAATACTCTCTCTTGGAGTTACAAGCATCTACTTGGCCAAAGCATCTACGAGTAACGGAAAGCATGCAAGATCTTAAATAACATAGGGCATAGATTGATAATCAACTTGACATAGTATTCAATATTCATCGGATCCCAGCAAACACAACATGTAGCATTACAATAATATGATCTTGATCATGTAGGGCAGCTCACAAGATCTAAACATGATGGCACAAATTGGAGAGACAACCATCTAGCTACTGCTATGGACCCGTAGTCCAAGGATGAACTACTCACGCATCACTCCGGAGGCAGGCATGGCGATGTAGAAGCCTCCGGTGACGATTTCCCTCTCCTGCAGGGTGCCGGGAAGAGGTTCTGACCCTCCCGAGCTAGGGTTGACGGCGGCGGCGTCTCTGGAACTTTTCGTGGATATTGCTCAGGCCCTTAGGGTTTTCGCATCGGGGGAATAAGTAGGCGAAAGGGCGGCAGCTGACGACCCCCGAGGGGCCCACACCACCCTAGGGCGCGCCAGGGGGGGCCCGCGCCCTAGTGGCGTGTGGGGCCCTCCTGGCTCTCCTCTGCTGCTCCTTTTGTCCGTCAGGTGTGTTCTGGTAAAATAGGGATCCCCGTGAAGTTTCGTCCAATTCCGAGAATATTTCCAGACTAGCTTTTCTGGAATACAAAAACAGCAGAAAACAGGAACTGGCACTTTGGCATCTTGTTAATAGGTTAGTCCCAAAAAATGTATAAAAGTGATATAAAGTAGATGCAAAACATGTAGCAATTGGTATAAAACAAGCATGGAACATCAAAAATTATAGATACGTTTGAGACGTATCAATGCCCTTTATAAATCTGAAAGTCTTGCTATACTTCAATATTGCTTTGATAACTATAAGGATAGGAATTCTTATATTACTGAACATGTCAAGAGGATGTCTGCTCACAAAGAAGAGACTAATGCCTTGCAGGAACATGTGGAAGAAGAAGCAGCTGAAACTGAAATCTCATTGGATGAAAAAGAGGAGGAGAGTGATGAACAAAAAGAGTAAGAATGGATTATCTACCCATGCCTACCTTCTAATGAGATTAACTCTTTATCCCTTACACTATTTGATTGTCCTCCATGCTTATCAAAGGAGGATGAATGTTATGTTCCTGTGGATTCTCTTGAAATAGTCCCTATAAATGAAACTTGTGGAAATAATTATGCTACTGTTATTTATGATAATCCATGCTATTTTGATAAATCTTATGATAATCCTTTATTTGTACCTAATTTCGAAATGCATGGTAATGAGAAAGTTTGCATAGAAAATGTTTATGATAAAGCTCTAGATGATGGTCCTATGTTACTTGATAATATTAATTGTACTACTACTGAAAATGGGATTGGAGAGGTCTTGACTTTATCTAGATGGAGTCCCTTACCTCTTGAGAGTGATCAATCGTCTTCTTATAAAATTGTTAAAAGTGGGTTTGAAATTTTGAATCCCACTATCTTGGAGCTTGATAAAAATTATGTGTTTGTAGATCATGAAAAACATGCTTTATGTGATGGTTATATTGTTGAGTTTGTTCATGATGCTACTGTAAATTATTATGAGAGAGGAAAGTATGGTTGTAGAAATTTTCATGTTACAAAAACACCTCTCTTTAAGATGCAAGTTTGGAAGTTACTTTTGTTTTATCTTCCTATGCTTGTCACTATGTTCTTCATTGATTTATTTGTTTACAAGATTCCTATGCATGGGAAGTGGGTTAGACTTAAGTGTATTTCGAATTTGCTTCTTGATGCTCCCTTTTGCTTCATGTTTCCATTCTTTTTTGAGCATCATTAAAAATCTGAAGCCTAGCTAAAAGGCATTAAAGAAAAACGCTTGTGTGAGGCAACCCATGTTATTTTTACTTCCTGTTATTTTATTTTGTTGAGTTAAGGAATTTGTTTAATTCTGTAACAATTCCTTTGTATATTTTATTTGCTGTTTTGTTGTGCCAAGAAGAGCCTCTAATGACAAGATGCTGCTAAAATTGGGGTTTCTGCCCGAAACAGATTTCTGGACGTCACCGTTTATTTCAGTAGAAAATCAGGAAAAATCTAAAACATCTGCAATTTTTTGTGCATGCTCCTGATATATGTATGCATCTTTCGTTAGTCTATCGTTATCTGATTTGAGCAACGGAAGTGTCTCGGAAAAATTCATCTTTACTGGTTGTTCTGTTTTTGACAGATTATGTCTCTGTTTTTTTTGCATTGTCTCTTTGCGGGTTTTATGTGAGGTTCTCGGACGTGGAGGGCCACAAATAAGCTTAGTAATTTTAGCTGATGTTTTATTGAGTTCTATAAATGTGTCTCTACAGAACCATAGTGGATTAAAGTTTTTGAGTACTAACCCCTCTAACGAAGTTTATGAAAGATTTTGTGTGAAGGAAGTTTTCAAGTATTAAGAGAGGTGGATGATATTATAAGATTAAGAAGAGTGAAGAGCTTAAGCTTGGGGAGGCTCCCTTGGATATCCCCAACATATTTCAAGAAGACTCAAGCATCTAAGCTTGGGGATGCCCAAGGCATCCCTTCTTCATCAGCAAATTATCAGGTCATCTCTAGTAAGACTATATTTTAATTCCTTCACATATTATGTGCTATTCTTGGAGCGTCTTGTGTGTTTATTTTCTGTTTTGTGTTTGTTTTGTTCTCTGATCATATCAATTTTGGATCCTAACTATCTTGTTTGGGAGAGAGACACGCTCCGCTTTTTCATTGAATACTCATGTTCTTCACTTATACTTGTTGAGTATTCTGTTTGGGCTCTGTTAAGCTTCTAGCTCTTGTTTTTCATGTATCTATTGTTCAGAGCTATTAGTTTCTTTTATAGAAATAACTCTCTTACTTCACTTATATTGGTTTGGAGAGTTGTTTAAATAAGTTGATTGGTGTTTGGTTGGAACAGAAAATGCTATGCATGTGGTAGTGGTATAAAAATGCTTACATAAGTCTTGTAGATCACTGTCTTGAGTAATTTGATACTTGTCAATTGTTTTGAGTTACCAAGTAAGTAAATGTTTAAACTTGTGCATCGTGTAAGTAATGGCTATTAGTGAAGAACTACTGTAAAGCTTGTTGATATTTGATCTTTGTATCATTGGTAGTTCTAAAAGTCTAGATATTTTCTAGTGAAATGTTTTGGTTAACAAGGAAGACAATGTGGAGTCTTATGATTTTTCAACCATGTTTTTTATATAAGTTCTTGCTGTACCGGTTGACAGTTTGTGTTTGCTTAAATAACCTTACTAGCCTAAACTCTGTACTAAGCGGGAATGCTGCTTGTGTATCCAAAACCCTTGAGCCAAAATCCATGCCATCTGTGTCCACCATAACTACCTATTATGTGGTATTTTCCTGCCACTTCAAGTAAATTTTCCATATGCTACCTTTAAAATATTCAAAACTGTACAACTCCTTTTTGTGTCACTGTTTACTAGCTCATGAGGAGGTGTAGCTTTACTTTATTTCACTTGTTGATCAGACTTTACACACCTGGACTAGTGGCATACACATCCGCTTATCCAATAATTTTTAAAAAGAGCTGGGAACAGGGTGCCCAGTCCCAATTAATTACAACTTTAACCAATAATTCTCTTCACATCTTTTTGCACCTGAGAAATCAGTCAAGCAATGTTCATAAGTGTGTAAACAAAAGAGAACGAGGGATGATCTACCCGCTGGTAGAAATAACGTCCTTCATGGGAGCCGCTCTTGTAAAGTCTGATTAACTTGGGTTGTATTGTATTGTATTGTCTATTACTAATTCATTGACAATTAGCATACACCTCTCAAAATATTTTTATACTCTCTATATGTTTTCAAAAACTTAAAAAGCTCTAGCACATGATTTAATCCCTGCTTCCCTCTGCGAAGGGCCTTTCTTTTACTTTATTGTTGAGTCAGTTTTCCTATTTCTTTCTGTCTCCACAAGCAAACACTAGTGTCAATTTTGGTACAACAGTTTTTATATGAATTATGTGTTTGACTTATTATATTCTTTGCCTTGACAATATCCATGAGATAAATATGTTGAAGTTGAAGCCAGTGCTGAAACTAAATCTTCCTTTGTGTTAAGTCAAACACTTTCATTTAGAATTAATTGCTTTGTGAGCTAACTCTTATACAAACTCTTATACCTCCATTGTCTCCAAGGTATTATTCATGAAAGTTTGCACTTGTATGATTCATTTTGTTTACTCTTTGTTTACTTGTTAGCAAACTATAGACCATTGACTTGGATCACTTCATTCAGTTCATGTGCATTACATTACTATTTGATCAAGATTATGTTGGTAGCATGTCACTTAAAAAATTATGTTGTTTTTATCGTTTACCTACTCGAGGACGAGCAGGAACTAAGCTTGGGGATGCTTGATACGTCTCAAACGTATCTATAATTTTTGATGTTCCATGCTTATTTTATACATATTACTACATGTTTTACATACACTTCATATCATTATTATGCATTTTCTGGGACTAACCTATTAACAAGATGCCGAAGTGCCAGTTCCTGTTTTCTGCTGTTTTTCTCTTTCAGAAATGCTAGTCGCAAAATATTCTCGGAATTGGATGAAAATCAACGTGCGTGCCTATTTTACCAGAAGACTCCGTGAGCCAAAAGGGGAGGTCGAGATGGGCCACGAGGAGCCCTCGCCAGGGCCCGGCGCGGCCTGGAGGGGGGTGGCGCCCACCCCTGGCGAGGCCACCTCGAGAACCTTCCGGAGCCGCCCTTTCGCCTATTTATTGCCTCCGTCCCAAAAACCCTAAAGGAGTCGACAATTTTCCCGAATACGTCCCAGAGCTCCGCCGCCACCAAACTTCGTTTCTGGGGTCAGAAGGTCCTGTTCCGGCACCCTGCCGGACGGGGATTGACCCCCGGAGCCATCTCCATCGACTACGGCGCCTCCACTTCGACTCCATGGTTGTTTGTGAGTAGTTCTCCCATGGACTACGGGTTCTAGCTGTAGCTAGTTGGTACTCTCTCCCATGTACTTCAATACAATGATCTAATGAGCTGCCTTACATGATTGAGATTTATCAGATGTAATAGGTGTTGTGTTTGTTGGGATCCGATGAATTGTGGAATTATGATCAGTTTGTTCATCATGTTATCATACTTATGTTTTATTTAAGATCTTGCATGCTCTCTGGTACTTGTGGTTACCCTGATCAAGTAGTTGCTTGTATCTCCAAGAGGGAGTATTTATGCTCGATAGTGGGTTCATGCCTCCAGTAATCTGGGCTCGAGATGACAGAAACGACTAAGGTTGTGGATGTGCTGTTGCCACTAGGGAGAAAACAATGATGCATTGTCTACGTGTCTTTTGCATTGTTTACATTATACACTTTGCTTAATGCAATGATCTGTTGTTTGCAACTTAATACTGGAAGGGATGCGGATGCTACCCTGAAGGTGGATTATTTAGGCATAGATGTGCTGGATAGCGGTCTATGTACTTTGTTGTAATGCCCAATTAAATACTACAGTGAACTTTATCTTATCATAATATGCATTGTCATGCCCACACAATTTTATCAATTGCCCAACTGTAATTTGTTCACCCAACACATGCTTTGTTTGGAGAGTTACCTCTAGTGTAGATAGCTGGAACCCCGGTCCATATTAATCATCATCGCTCTCCTGTCAACTACGCACCAGCTATTTTCTGACGCCATTACTGCCGTGTTACTGTCACTATTGCTCTCGTATTACTGCTGCTATCACATCACCCCTGTTACTAGTGCTTTTCCAGGTGTGGCTGAACTGAAAACTCAGCTGCTAAGGCTTATAAGTATTCTTTGGCAACCCCTTGTGTCGAATCAATAAATTTGGGTTTTATTTCCCTTGAAGACTGTTGCGATCCCCTATACTTGTGGGTCATCAACCCTCTGGCTCAGGACTTTCCTGGGCAAGTACTACACTGATTGAGATTGCACTGTGGTGGTTGATAACGTGGATCGCACGTTCGTTGAGAGACCCCAAGAGGAAGGTATGAAGCAGTGTAGCAGGAGTTTCCCTCAGTATGAAACCAAGGTTTAATCGAACCAGTAGGAGTAAGAAATCACTTCTGAAGGTTGTTAGTGGCGCGCTGACGTGGAACCTGCACACAACACAATCAAACTACTTTGCCCCAACGAATTAGTGAGGTTGTCAATCTCACCGGCTTGCTGAAAACAAAGGATTAAACGTATGGTGTGGAAAACAGTAGTAAATTGCAGAGAATGAAAAGGAACAATGATTGCAGTTGGTTGTTTTATCAGTGTAAAAGAATGGACCGGGGTCCACAGTTCACTAGTGGTGTCTCTCCATAAAAGATAACTAACATGCTGGGTGAACAAATTACAGCTGGGCAATTGACAAAATATTGAGCGCATGACAATGTATATATGTGACATGATGATTACTATGATATTCATGTGGGCATTACGACAAAATACATAGACCGTTATCCAACAACGTCTATGACTAATAATCCACCTCCAGGTTGTCATACCGAGTTCCCCGTTGGTATTAAGTTGCAAGCAACGGATAATCGCATTAAGTAATGTGCGTAATGTAAACAAATGCATTAGACCTAACGGCGCACCCTTAAGCTAAGCATCAGTTATTTTATCCCTAATGACAACAGCACATCCACAATCTTAGAAGTTGTTGTCACTCTCCCAGATTACCGGAGGCATGAGCCCACTATCTAGCATAAATACTAACTCTTGGAGTTACAAGCATCTACTTGGCCAAAGCATCTACTAGTAACGGAATGTATGCAAGATCATAAATAACATATAAGATAGATTGATAATTAACTTGACATAGTATTCAATATTCATCGGATCCCAGCAAACACAACATGTAGCATTACAATAAGATGATCTTGATCATGATAGGCAGGGACGGAGGTGCCTTGTGGGCAATGGTGTCAGCTGACCCCAATGAAAACCATCAGATCCTTCACTAATTAGTGCATAGTAATATTTATTTATAGAGATGACCCCACTATTATAGAAAGATGACCCCAGTGACAAAAATTTCTAGCTTCGTCCCTGATGATAGGCAGCTCACAAGATCTAAACATGATAGCATAAAGTGGATAGACAACCATCTAGCTACTGCTACGGACCCGTAGTCCAAGGATGACTACTCACGCATCACTCCGGAGGCAGGCATGGTGATGTAGAGCCCTCCGGTGATGATTCCCCTCTCCGGCAGGGTGCCGGGAAGAGCTTCTGAACCCTCCCGAGCTAGGGTTGACGGCGGCGGCGTCTCTGGAACTTTTCGTGGATAATGGCTCGGGTGTCTAGGGTTTTCCCGTGAAGATGAATAAATAGGCGAAAGGGCGTGGGGCCCACACCACCCCACGGCGCGGCAGAGGGGGGGCCGCGCCCCCATGGTGTGGCTGCTCGCGGCCCCCTCCGTCTCTCCTTTGGACTCCGTGTACGTGTTGGAAAAATAGGAGGTCTGTCCAAGTTTCGTCCAATTCCGAGAATATTTCCAGACTAGCTTTTCTGGAATACAAAAACAGCAGAAAACAGGAACTGGCACTGTGGCATCTTGTTAATAGGTTAGTCCCAGAAAATGCATAAAAATGCTATGAAGTGTATATAAAACATGTAACAATTGGTATAATATCAACATGGAACATCAGAAATTATAGATACGTTTGAGACGTATCAAGCATCCCCAAGCTTAGTTCTACTCGTCCTCGAGTAGGTAAAACGATAAAAACAAAATAATTTCTGAGGTGACATGCTACAATCATAATCTTGATCAAATAGTATTGTAAAGCACATGTTATGAATGAAGTGATCCAGGTCAATGGTCTATAGTTTGCTAGCAAGTAGATAATGAGCAAACAACTGAATCATATAAGCAAAAACTTTTCATGAATAGTACTTTCGAGACAAGCATCAAAGAGTTTTGCATAAGAGTTAACTCATAAAGCAATAGATTCTAAGTAAAAGGTATTTAACCAACACAAAGGAAGATTTAAGCTTCAGCAATTGCTTTCAACTTTCAACATATATATCTCATGGATATTTGTCAACACAAAGCAATATAATAAGTGCAATATACAAGCATATAAAAATTGTTGCACCAAAGTTGACACTAGTGTTTGCTTCTAAGATAGAAAGAAGTAGGAAAACTGACTCAACATAAAAGTAAAAGAAAGGCCCTTCGCAGAGGGAAGCAGGGATTAAATCATGTGCTAGAGCTTTTTAAGTTTTTGAAATCATAAGAGAGTAAAAATAAGTTTTGAGAGGTGTTTGTTAAT
Source organism: Poa pratensis (assembly GCA_947311845.1). Lineage (NCBI taxonomy): Eukaryota > Viridiplantae > Streptophyta > Magnoliopsida > Poales > Poaceae > Poa > Poa pratensis. The sequence goes on from CAMZMU010000082.1 coordinate 18,166,549, forward strand.
TGTCAACGAATCAGAAAATGGAAAGTACAATATGACCCCTGCCAACCAGACTTTTAAGAGCGGCTCCCATGAAGGACGTTATTTCTACCAGCAAGGCAGATCATCCCTCTTCTCTTTTGTTTACACATGCAGATATTTCACTGTTTGTCATTGCTTGACTGATAAATCAGGGCAAAAATGTGAAGAGAATTAAGCGGTTAAAGTTGTAATTAATTGGGACTGGGCACCCCATTTGCCAGCTCTTTTTGCAAAATTAATGGATAAGCGGATGTATATGCCGCTAGTCCGGTGGTAAAGTCTGTTTGACAGTTGACATAAAGACATCCACCCCGTCCTCATGAGCTTGGTAAACATTGACACAAAAAGGAGTAATAATTTTGAATAGTTTAAAGGTAGCACATGAAAAATTTACTTGGAATGGCAAGGAAATACCACATATAGGTAGTTATGGTGGACACAGATGGCATGGATTTTGGCTCAAGGTTTTGGATGCACGAGAAGCATTCCCTCTCAGTACAGAGTTTAGGCTAGCAAGGTTATTTGAAGCAAACACAGGATATCAACCGACACAGCAAGACTTATATGAAAACATATTGCAAGCATTATAAGACTCTACACTGTCTTCCTTGTTAACCAAACCCTTTTACTAGAAAATATCTAGACCTTAGAGATACCAATCATGCAAACCAAATTTCAACGAGCTTTACGGTAGTTCTTCATTAATAGGTTTTAACTACATGATACAAAAGCTTAAACATGAACTACTTGATAACTCAAAACAATTGACAAGTATCAAATTATCCAATACAGTGATCTACAAGAATATGTAAGCTTTTTCCATTATACCATCTACCACATGCAACATTTTCTGTTCCAACCAAACACCAATCAATTTATTTCAACATAAACTCTCCAAACAATTATAAGTGAAGCAAGAGAGTACTTTCTTTAAAAGAACTAACAGCTCTGAATAAGAGATGCATGCAAAACAGGAGCTAAAAGCATAGCAATAGCTAGATAAGAATACTCAACAAGTATAAGTGAAGAATAGGAGTATTCATATGAAAAAGCGGAGCGTGTCTCTCTCCCAATCAAGAATGCTAGGGTCCAATCAAGTTGACCATAAGAAAAATAAAATACTGAAAATAAAAGCACACAGACGCTCCAAGTAAAGCACATATGATGTGAAAGAATTAAAATATAGTTTCACTAGAGATGACCTGATAAGTTGCTGATGAAGAAGGGGATGCCTTGGGCATCCCCAAGCTTAGACGCTTGAGTCTTCTTGAAATATGCTGGGGTGATCCATGGGAGCATCCCCAAGCTTAAGCTCTTCACTCTTCTTGATCACATTATATCATCCTTCTCTCTTGACCCTTGAAAACTTCCGCCACACCAAACTCAAGTAATTCTCATTAGAGGGTTAGTGCACAATCAAAAACTCACATGTTCTATAAGGACACAAACATGACCGTTACTTTTAACATTAACTACTGCCACTGATGTTATGTGAAGCTCTTCACCCTAAAAAAGAATTCCACTCAACACTAGTAAAAGAGAGAATGCGAAAAATAAAAGACAGAATCTGTCTAAACAGAACAGTCCGTAAAGACGAATTTTTTCGAGGCACTTACGTTGCTCAGATCGAAAAACAAACTAACGAAAGATGCGTACATATCTGAGGATCACGCACAAAAATTTGCAGATTTAAATAATTTTTCTGTGATTTTACAGAAGTAAAACGGTGAACAGCAGAAATCTGTTCCTGCGCAGAAATCCAAATCTAGCATCATCTTCCTATTAGAGGCAATTGGCACAACAATGCGATAAAATAAAGATACAAAGGAATTGTTACAGAAGTAAACAACTCCTTGACTCAAAAAAAAAGAAAAATTGCAGAAATAAAATAATGGGTTGTCTCCCATAAGCGCTTTTCTTTAACGCCTTTCAGCTAGGCGCAGAAAGTAAGAATCAAGTGTTTCCAAGTGATGAAGCATCAACAGAATAATTTGCTCTAACAATAGAATCAAAAGGTAACTTCATCTTCTTTCTAGGGAAGTGTTCCATACCTTTCTTGAGTGGGAATTGATATTTAATATTCCCTCTCTCATATCAATAATAGCACCAACAGTTCTAAGAAAAGGTCTTCCCAAAACAATAGGACAAGAAGCATTGCATTCAATATCCAAAACAACAAAATCAACGGGGACAAGGTTATTGTTAACCATTATAAAAACATCATCAACTCTCCCCAAAGGTTTCTTTATAGTATTATCAGCAAGGTGAACATCCAAATAACAGTGTTCCAAAGGTGCTAAATCAAGCATATCATAGAGTTTCTTAGGCATAACAGAAATACTAGCACCAAGATCACATAAAGCATTGCAATCAAAATCATTCACCTTCATTTTAATGATGGGCTCCCAACCATCTTCTAACTTCCTAGGGATAGAAGCTTCATGTTTTAATTTCTCTTCCCTAACTTGCATGAGAGCATTAGTAATATGTTTAGTAAAAGCCATGTTTATAGCACTAGCATTAGGACTTCTAGCTAGCTTTTGCAAGAACTTAATTACTTCAGAAATATTGCAACCATCAAAATCAAAATCATTATTATCAAAGTAATGGGACCATTGTCTCCCACATCTCGAAAAATTTCAGCACTTTTATCAGGAACAGTTTCAGTGTTTTCAGGCAATTTTAAACGTTTTGCAACAGAAGTAGAGACATTGCCAACACCAATTACTTTACCATTGATAGTAGGAGGTTTGTTAACACTTGAGTTTACAGCATTTTCAGTAGTAGTAATAGTATAAACTCTAGCAATACTATTCTTTTTAGCAATTTCATCCTCTCTTGCCCACCTAGCATGTAAATCAGCTAACATCCTCACATTATTATCAATTTTAACTTGATAGCATTGAGAGTTTTGCTCTCTTTAACATCATGAGGCATAGTTTTAATTTTTAACAAATCAACATCAAGAGCAAGACTATCAACTTTAGAGGCAAGAACATCAATTTTCCCAAACTTTTCCTCAACAGATTTATTGAAAGCAGTTTGTGTACTAATAAAATCCTTAAGCATGACTTCAAGATCAGAGGGTACACTCTTATTATTGTTGTAGGAATTACCATAAGAATTAACATAACCATTGCCACTATTAAAAGGATAGGGCTTATAATTGTTATTACCAAAATTATTCCTATAAGCATTGTTGTTGAAGTTATTATTTTTAATGAAGTTCACATCAACATGCTCTTCTTGAGCAACCAAAGAAGCTAAAGGAACATTATTTGGATCAACATGCATTTTTCCATTTGTAAGCATAGACATAATAGTATCAATCTTATCACTCAAGGAAGAGATTTCTTCAACAGAATTTACCTTCTTACCTTGTGGAGCTCTTTCGGTGTGCCATTCAGAATAATTTATCATCATATCATCAAGAAGCTTTGTTGCAGCACCCAAAGTGATGGACATAAAGGTACCTCCAGAGGCCGAATCCAATAGGTTTCTTGAAGAAAAATTTAATCCTGCATAAAAGGTTTGGATGATCATCCAAGCAGTCAGTCCATGGGTGGGACAATTCTTTACCAATGATTTCATTCTCTCCCAAGCTTGAGCAACATGCTCATTATCAAATTGTTTGAAATTCATAATGCTACTTCTCAAAGATATGATCTTAGCAGGAGGATAATATTTTCCTATGAAAGCATCTTTGCACCATTCTTAAAACGTCCTCTCAAAGAGAAAGGAAAAAGTTTCAGTTTAATAATATCACCATCTACTTCCTTATACTTTTGCATCTCACAAAGTTCAACAAAATTATTAAGGTGAGCAGCAGCATCATCAGTACTAACACCAGAGAATTGCTCTTTCATAACAAGATTTAAAAGTGCAGGTTTAATTTCATAGAATTCGGCTTAGAAGCAGGTGGAGCAATAGGTGTACTAATGAAATCATTGTTGTTCATGCTAGTGAAATCACACAACTTAGTGTTCTCAGGGATACTCATTTTAGCAAAATTAAAACAAAATAGAAAGATAACAACTCGAAAATAAAAGTAACTAATTTTTGTGTGTTTTTGATAAATAAAGCAAACAAGACAAGATAAAAATAAACTAAGCAAGACAACAACAAATAAAGAGATTGGAAGTGTGAAACTCCCCTTGCAGAAATCCTCTTGCTCCCCGGCAACGGCGCACGAAAAGTGCTTGATGACGTGGATAACACGTTCGTTGGGAGACCCCAAGAGGAAGGTATGAAGCAGTGTAGCAGCAGTTTCCCTCAGTATGAAACCAAGGTTTAATTGAACCAGTAGGAGCAAGAAATCACTTCTGAAGGTTGTCAGTGGCGCGCTGACGTGGAACCTGCACACAACACAATCAAACTACTTTGCCCCAACGAAACAGTGAGGTTGTCAATCTCACCGGCTTGCTGAAAACAAAGGATTAAACGTATGGTGTGGAAAACAGTAGTAAATTGCAGAGAATGAAAAGGAACAATGATTGCAGTTGGTTGTATTATTAGTGTAAAAGAATGGACCGGGGTCCATAGTTGACTAGTGGTGTCTCTCCATAAAAGATAACTAACATGCTGGGTGAACAAATTACAGCTGGACAATTGACAAAATATTGAGCGCATGACAATGTATATATGTGACATGATGATTACTATGATATTCATGTGGGAATTACGACAAAATACATAGACCGTTATCCAACAGCGTCTATGACTAATAATCCACCTCCAGGTTGTCATACCGAGTTCCCCGTTGGTATTAAGTTGCAAGCAACGGATAATCGCATTAAGTAATGTGCGTAATGTAAACAAATGCATTAGACCTAACGGCGCACCCTTAAGCTAAGCATCGGTTATTTTATCCCTAATGGCAACATCACATCCACAATCTTAGAAGTTTTTGTCACTCTCCCAGATTACCGGAGGCATGAACCCACTATCTAGCATAAATACTAACTCTTGGAGTTACAAGCATCTACTTGGCCAAAACATCTACTAGTAACGGAAAGCATGCAACATCATAAATAACATATAAGATAGATTGATAATCAACTTGACATAGTATTCAATATTCATCGGATCCCAGCAAACACAACATGTAGCATTACAATAAGATGATCTTGATCATGATAGGCAGGTCACAAGATCTAAACATGATAGCATAAAGTGGAGAGACAACCATCTAGCTACTGCTACGGACCCGTAGTCCAAGGATGAGCTACTCACGCATCACTCCGGAGGCAGGCATGGTGATGTAGAGCCCTCCGGTGATGATTCCCCTCTCCGGCAGGGTGCCGGGAAGAGCTTCTGAACCCTCCCGAGCTAGGGTTAACGGCGGTGGCGTCTCTGGAACTTTTCGTGGATAATGGCTCGGGTGTCTAGGGTTTTTCCGTGAAGATGAATAAATAGGCGAAAGGGCGGCAGCTGGAGATGCCCGTGGGGCCCACACCACCCCACGACGCGGCAGAGGGTGGGGCCGCGCCACCCCATGGTGTGGCTGGCTCGCGGCCCCCCTCCGTCTCTCTCCTTTGGACTCCGTGTACGTGTTGGAAAAATAGGAGGTCCTGTCCAAGTTTCGTCCAATTCCGAGAATATTTCTAGACCAGCTTTTCTGGAATACAAAACAGCAGAAAACATGAACTGGCACTGTGACATCTTGTTAATAGGTTAGTCCCAGAAAATGCATAAAAACGCTATGAAGTGTATATAAAACATGTAACAATTGGTATAATATCAACATGGAACATCAAAAATTATATATACGTTTGAGACGTATCAGTGGTGGTGAGGGTAGTAGCAGCACAAGCATGATGAAGTTGAAGTGATGATGATGATGTATATTTTGGCTTAGCTAGGGCTTACAAACTTGTCGTATGGCCTGTATATTTTGATGAGGTTGTATATACTAACCCCTCAGATGATGGTGAACTTGCTGGTGATGGTGGTGGTAGGATGACACCCACTTTTTGATGTGGTGGTAGGTTTAACACCATAGACGTAGGATGAACTCGTGATCCTACTTTTGTAAGTATCATGCATGTTGCAGCAGTTTTATGTTAGAGACACATTCTCATGCTTGTTCTGATGTTGATCGTGTGACTTGTGATGATGCTATGCTGTTTGTGTACAGAGGAAGGCGTCCAGGAGTGTATAATTCCTGGCGGAGCTGCCACGAACAAGTGACAGGGTTCTCCAACAACAGCTATCAGGGTTCGAAACTTTGCAAGAGGCTCAGGAGAACTACTTGAACTACCTGAACAACAATGAGGTGGTGGCTGATGAGGTGATAGAACATCAAATGCAGGGGCGGAGCTACGTGGTGCTAGCCTGGTGCACATGCACCAGGGTCAAAGAAATTTTTACCAGCGATTAGGTCCGTAATAGCAACGGTGCACCAGGTTGAGGCAGCAGTTGTGCACCACGTCGCAACAAAATTACCGTACGTGCGCTTGTTCAGACGTATGGACGTGGGGCTTTTGGGCAAGGCAAACCTGGCCTTTTGGGCATCAAGGCCCAGTGAGTACTAATTGACTATTGGCCACGAGTCAAACATGCTATGCTACTCCATGGTCCCATGTTATTTTGAAAGATACTATATGATATTTTGAACACATCATTAATTCAAGGTCGGATGACATTTTTGCTAGTATCGATTTTTTTTTGTGAGTGACATTATCGTTAGTTTATTCATTTCAATAAAAAAATCACCTTCCATGGTCCCATGTTATGTGTGTTCTTATTGTTAAAATCTATATGCAAAACTTGTCAAATGAAACAGTATTAGTCGGTAAATCTATGGTTCAGTTTCATATATCGTTGCTTCGATGTCAAAGGTGTGCACCAGGGTAATTTTTTCTAGCTCCGCCCCTGATCAAATGATAGCTGAGGTGGTGGCTAATGAGGTGGTAGCCGATGTGGGTAATCAGGTGGCAGGTAATGGAATGAAGGACTTCATCATCATCGTCCTGGTTGTGGTCATTGTGAAACTCCTTCTGTTTTAGAGTATGATCGGTTGTATGATCATAGCATGGTAATCTCACCATGTTTGAACTATGGTAACCTGAAAGGACAAGGATGTCGCCTAGAGGGGGGGGGGGTGAATAGGCGATTAAAACTTTTCCGGTTTAGTCTTGATAATTGCGGAATAAAACTAGGTGTTTAAATTAACAAGCCAACAACCTAAATATACTAGGCTCACCTATGTGCACAAACAACTTATGCTAAGCAAGAAAAGCAACAAAGTGATAGCAATATAGAATAATTCAAGCACGAAGGCTATCACAATGTAAGTGCATAAGTAAATAGCCCGGGTATAGAAATAACCGAGACACGCGGAGACGAGGATGTATTCCCGACTTCCTCCTTTTTAGGGGAGTACGTCTCGTTGGAGAGGTGTGAGATACCACAAAGGTCAACTCAACAGCCACAAAGGCTTCACCTTCTTCTCCGAAGAACCACACCACAAAGGTTTGGTTCACCTTCAACTATCGGAAACCTTCAAGGCGGATTTCGGAGCCTTTATAACAACAATTCGAGGCACAACCCACAACTGGATTGGGGGCTCCCGAACGGCTACAAGTGACCACAAGAGGTCTCAACCACCACAAAGGCATCTAGGGTCCAAAGACCCAAGAGTAACAAGTTCACAAACTTTCACTTCCACGAATCCTCGTGGAGAGCACAAACCGATGCACAAAGCAATGGCAAGAGCACAAGTGCTCAAATCCTTCACTCTCAAATCCCACCAAAAGCAACTAATGCTTATGGGGGGAGAAGAGAGGAAGAACTAAGTAGGAGAAACACGAAGAATTTCAAGATCAAGATCTACTAGGTTCCCCTCACTTAGAAGAGGAATGGATTGGTGGAAATGTAGATCTAGATCTCCTCTCTCAAATCCCTCAAAGATATGCAAGAATCATGGGAGGAATTGGGAGAGGGGCAAGCTTTCAAGGTCAACAATGGAGGTGAGAGAGGGGAAATTTCGTGCTTGGAAGAGCTGACCCTTTGGGGAAGAAGGGGGGCCTTTTTATAGGTCCCCAGAAAAAGAGTCGTTGCTGGAAACTTACACCGGAGACTCCGGTCCAGGAGGGCCGGAGACTCTGGCTTAGGCGGAGACTCTGGACCCGGAGGGGGCAGAGACTCCGGTCTCAGGCGGAGACTCCGGGGTCCCTCCGGACCAACTCCGGACCCAACACAGAGAGCGCTGTATTGTTGCGCACTTCGCACGAAAAAGCTGATGGGGCGGAGACTCCGGCCCTTGAGCACCCCTGAGGCCGGAGACTCTGGTTGAGGCACACCGGAAACTCCGGCCCTGGCACACTGGACACTCCGGCCAGGAAAAACAGCAGCAAATCAGCAAAACTGTAAACCCAATAACTTTCTCGTTTGAACTCCAAATTAGGTGAAACCAAATTTGTTGGAAAGGTAACGACAAGAGTTCTCGTGCTCTCAAATTCACGTGCCACTGCCAGAATTGACAGCGCCACCTAGCCCATCGCCACCAACCACAGGAGCTCCGAGCTCAACACCACCCAGCGCCCAGCCGTGGGTCGCGTCCTCTCCAAGTACAAGGCTTGATCCTGTGCGAGTCATCCAGCCGCGGTCCGCAGAGACGGTGGTCACCGCACCCGTACGCCGTCCTGACCGAGTCCCCAGTACTCCTGTCCCCCGCGGCCGCTCTAGCATGCCACCGCGGCTGTTGGGCACCGTCTAGACCCCTCCAAATCGAGAGCGCACCCCCGCACCAGAACCGCCTCGCGTTGGAGCCGTACGCGAACGAGGGCCCTCACATGCTGGAGATACCCCGCGCGCTGTGCACGGGAGAGAAGGGCGCCGAAAAGGGCTGCAGCGTCCTCTATACCGCCACTCCTGACTTCATGTGCCAGGGCGGCGACCTCTCCAAGGGTAACGACGCCGGTAGCGAGTCCATCTTCGATGAGACGTTGGTTCACAAGCACACGGGCCCCTGATAACCCCCAAGAGCAGGGGATCACTGTAGCACCTCTCAATGTGGAAGTAAGGTATCGATCCACAGGAGCAAGAAGGAAAAGTTATCTATTCCCTACAACTAAAGTGTCACAAGTTTTAGTTGATTATGCACTAAACAAGTTTAAAGAACAAGGTGGTTGATTTAATTGATGGAAGCTTAATGTAACAAAACAAGAATGTAAAAGTGTCCCAATCCTCTTCAATGCAAGAGGACAAGACAAAGGTTTTCTCTTATTGGAACAATGGACATGGGTTCATGGGTTCACTTAATCCTCTCTCTCTCATCTACGGTGATTATCATGTTATAGATAAAGTACACACAATTGTCATGTTTTAATGGTAGCTTTTATGACGGCTATATGTCCTAAAACACATAGTTGAAAGAAGTACTCATTTGTGTTGCTAGGTCACCCTCGTAAGGCTAGCGTGGTTGCTGTCACTCCCACATCATACTCTTCCTTTTTACCCCTAGATAAAGGATGTTGGGTTGTATTTCACATGTCACTCAATACATATGCCATGTCACATCAGCCATCCCATACCTACATACATCATACTTCATAATGGACAATGTTCTAAACACTAGTGCAATGATTCATATTTCGTGTGCATGACCACATCTCTCTCATCTATCCACACTTGGTGGTGTCAATCACCTCATGACAAGGATAAATAAGGAATTATGCATAAATCGAACTGTAGCGTACCTGCACTTAGAAATTGGCAAGGTACCTGTGTATAGTGCAAACCCCTGGATCGATTCATTTGCACACACAGTCTAAGATGAAATATCACAACATTGTATCAATTATTACACGTGGATCCAGTACTTGGAAAAATATTCGTTACAACTTGCATAGCACGAAGCTAGCATTGAAAGAGTAAAGCAGCGGAAATAATAATCTTCATGGAGTCCTCATCCTTTGCATGTGCCACAGGCGAAAACATGTTGGTTGCAGACTCGAAACCTTAACGAAAACTCACTTGTCGTCAGAACAATCTGCAACAAATAAATTTTTGCAACAGAGTGGGTCAGATACCATTAAAAATGGATCTGGCAAGTGACACTATGTGGACACTTAATGGAATAACTCTATTAACCTATATGCATATTTGGCTGGTGGAGTTCAAAGGCTAATTTGCATAAAGCCAGTTTTTATCTTAACACTTTGAAAACATTTTGCATCTATTATGTTGGTAACACTGGTAAACTCCAGTGAACCGTGACAGCACATGGCAAACTCCAGTGTGTCAAGTGACTACCTTTATTCAAATTTTTAACTTAAGAAATTGATATGTTGGGAGCCTCCGTTGTCGTCCTTGATCAGCTGCTCAAATTGTCCGTAACCGGGGACACGGCTAAGTACTTAGATTTTAACTCTCGAGAGGTTGTGCACTTTCACCACGAGACCCAACAAACCCAAACTATCCTCAAGCACTCAATTTGTGCTAAGAAAAAGGAGAGAGTTGAGACGAGACCTTTGGGAAACAGTCCCCTGTTCCTCTGGGCAGACCCATACAAACATTCATCCGTTGAGACCTGCCGGAATCAGGTTCCTATAACTTAGTCAAGGCAGAGCCATAATACCAAGTGGCTGCACTGGAAGCTTCTTCACTTAGACAAAACATTGGTCCCTTTAATACCCTGGGTGGCAACCACAAGTGACCATCCCTTAGAGGTCACCCCTAAGAGATGACACTCAACCTTTCCATCATCTTTTCAAAACCAAGTCCACCCAGGTGATAGATTACTTAGTAGAATTAAACTTTAAAGAAAACACATTTGCATAGCATCAAATAATCTACTAAGTTATCAAAGGGGTTCTAGACACAACTAGTGTAAAGGTATGGTGGGTTGAGCATATAGCAATAATACTATCCAACACATGCATATAAAGAAATACACTAAGTAATGCATATAAAAATACTTAGGAAATTTATGCGGGTGTGCCACTTGCCTTGGCAACAGGGAGTGTAGTAGTAGCAGTTGCAACCACTTTCGTCTCTCTCCGGAATTTCTAACAAGTCAAATAAATCACAATTAAACACACATTCATAAATGCAACACTTAGAAAAAATATGATATGCATGAGATGCAGGATGACACAATAATTATGGTATGAAAGACATGCAAACAAAATAAGGGAAAGACATAAATAACAATATCCCATTTAGCTAAGGCAAGGTCCAGGTTGAGCCTAAAGTAAACTTGATAAAACAACTTGAAAAGTTGTAAGGTTATTCTAAGTTTTCACAACTTTGGTCTTCAATTAATCTTCAACTCCTTTGTAGCTTCATTGATCTTCAATGGTCCTCAATTAGCATTCTAGTAACTTAGTCTTAAACACCAAGGACTTGGAGTATGTCCAAGGTGAGACAAAAATTAGAAAGAAAGAGATGACAGAAGGAAAGAAGTAGTTGGTCTTCCAAGAATCTTCTCCGTACTTCCTTTGTAGTTTTCTCCTTGATGTGTTGACTTCATTGAAAATTGTAGACTTGATGGTTCTGCAGACTTGCTGATCTTGGTATCACCAGGGTTGGTCTTGAATGTAGCTTAGCCACCATGAAGTCTAATAGAAGGAAGAAAAGAGAGAAGGAAGGAAAGACTTAGAAAAGGTAGGGTGGTTGGTCTTCATGAACTTCCTCTTGATTTCTTCTAAGTACTTTTTCTTCTTGGAGACGCTTCTGGAGTCTTGTTTTCTTGATAAGTCCTTCATTGGTCCTTCATGGTTCCCACTAATTCTAACTTAGTAGAATTTGGTTAGGAGGGCTAACATGCATCACCTCAAAATTTCTAAGGAGGAATGCCATGTAAGAAATGCAAATTATTTCTAAGGATTGGAATGCATGCCATGCCATGAAATTATTCTAAGGAATGCAAGCAAGCAAGATGGACAAAAATGACTAAGGACCAAAGGTCAACAATAAGTCAAAATAATTTCTAAGGAAAAGTTAACAAAACTAAGAGGTGCTAGAATTTTCTAAGGAAAAAGTATTGTCAAAATACTTGTCAAATATTTTCTAAGGAAGAAATAGTTTTGTTTGAGAGACAAAATATTTCTAAGTACTTGTTATCAACTAAAGTCATCAAAATATGATTAAGTCATTTATCAGTCGAAAATAAGAAGAAAAATATTTTTAATAAATTAAAATAACACCTAAAAGCATTTAATCAATATTTAATCAAAAATCATTAAAAATAATTTACAAAAATACTAGAGTATTCCTACGGCCAATACTTAGGCATACAAAATTATAGCCAAAGAGTTTGCTCAAAAATCTATTTTTAAACTCAATTTATAGTCAAAATACTAATTAATCCACCTTTAAAAATTAACTAATTAAATTTCGTCAAAACCTAAAAATAACTATGCCAAAAGTTTCTACGTGTCATAAGCTTTCCAAAAATATTTTATTTGTAAAATTTGGCCAAACCAATAAAAAGTAGTGATAGATCTAAGATTTAGGGTTTTTCTGCAAAACTGCCGGTCTTCGGTTGACTGTTGACTCTGACCGCTGACGTGGAGGTGGACTCGCTGACGTGGCAGACTGACTGGGCTTTGACTACGAATTTTGACCAAAAATAAAGTTGCTCGGATGGAAAAACATGCTTAATGAAAGTTGTAGAGAATTGCGTGCTCTTTCTAACTATCACAAATATACCATAAGTGGATGAATAGATTGGGCACAAATCGCAAATTACCTTTCTGATCCGAAACTTCAAACTCGAAAATCTCCTAGCTCGCTTGACCAAAAGAGGTGAGGCTTGGGGCAAAAGAAAGGTCTTGATCAGGGGAACAACTTTCGTAACTACGGCCCGAAGATTTGAGATTGTTTTCTCCTCCGAAAATCGTCAAAAGCAAACTGTATTGTACAGAGAATTCCGTACGTCAAAACCAAAAGAGTGCAATAGCAAAGTTGTAGGTAAGGGTTAGATCTGACTTCTCACCAAAGGAATTTCGATTTGAAGAACCGAGCGCAAAGAGATCTAAGAAATACGACTTCAGATCTGAAGGATGGCGATTCGAAATTCTTCCTCCACGGTTGATGAAAAGAGTTGAGTCCTCTCGGGATGGAAAGATATTGAACAGATCTGCAATATTGCTTCAGCCTCCGGTGCGATTCGAGATCGTTTTGGTGGGTAAATAAACGAAATACGATTTTGCTGGTTAGGGTTTCGGTGGAACGAAAAGGGGAAGAGAGATGACGGCGGCTACAGGGGTTTATATAGGCCAAGGGTCGGTGGAATAGCTTGGGCTCGAAGTTATGAACGCGTAGGATCAAACGGATCCGGATTTGGAGTTATATTTATCAAGATAAAGGAGTTTTTTTTTTGAAGGAAACATGGACTTTATTGATCACATAATCATAATGTCATTACAAAGTTTCTCCTGGATACAATCCGGAGCAACCCACGCCACACAGAACAAATTACAGACTCACTAAATTTAGCTAAAAAATCAAGATAAAGGAGTTTAAGTAGAGAGGATTTTGGAATTCTGGAAAAATACAGAATTTCCACCGGGTTCGAACCCGAACCTGGTTCCTTCGGTTTGTTGGGCCAAGATTCGGCCCAAGAGGAAAAGAAAAAGAAACGACACGAAAAAAAAAACATGGGCTGGCTGCGTGCGCGCGCGTCCGAGTTGGGCTGGGTTTTGGCCCAATTGCCTCGGTCAACTATTTTTTGGCTAAACATTTTTCTTTATTCTTTTTGCTGTTTTCTTCATAACTTTTGATTTAAAAGTCCAAATCAATTCAAACCAGTTTCTAAATTTTTGCAAAATCAAGATCTATCTTCTAGAACTTTCAAATACACTTTTCCAAAACTTTTCAAAATTCGAATTTAAAAATATTGCATATTTGCATGTTTGACACTTTTATGTCAATTTTTAAAAATAGGTTTTTAAATAAAATTATTTGTGGTTTATTAAATTCAAATAAAATACCACAATGATAAATATTCGAACATAACTTATTTTAGACATATATTTTCAATAAAATAAAATAATCAATTCAAACACACAAAAATTATAATAAAAAGGTTTGGCAACATTCTAGAAATCAAAAATATTATATAGGGCATAATAAGGCCCATTCATATTATTTTACCAAATATGTTTTCAAGTGGAAATAATATTCCAACTTTTGAAATTTCAAATGCAAACAAGACAAGGAGATGATGAATGCATGCATGATTTTTCTTTTCAAATCAAAATACATATAGTTTTCAAAAGTTTTAAATTTTTCTGATTTTTCAAATTCCTGAAAAAAACTCAGGATGTTACACAAACCATCACATGCATCATAGAATATCTCCAAAGTATGACAAATCATAAAAGCTCCAACACAACGGTAAATGTATAACAAATCATCTCATACCACAATATCCACCATAAGAATTACATAGATAGATCCATACTTATGCAAGGCACATCATATGGACTCCAACAATGATCATACATAGAGAGATTAGATCAAGTTACCACCACAAACCCAAGGTCCAGGGGGTGGACTACTCCCCCTTCATCATGGAGATGGTGGAGAAGTCGTTGGAGAAGATGGAGACCACCTCGGCAGCGCCCCGCCGGAGTTTTCCCCCTCCAATCTGTAGCTCCAGGTCTCTGTTTCGTGGTTTCTGTGTTTCGGCGGCGCTCCTCGCGAAACTCCTCGGGGACTATTTTTATAGACGTTTCAGGTCAAGACGAAACCACGGAGACGAAAACGGACGACATCGGAGCCACGAGGAATAAAAGAGGTGGTCCCACACGGCCAAGGAATCTGGCCGCGTGGGACGATCTAATTTCTTCCTCGGACTTCCTTTTTCGCGGATCCTTGGCTGGTACGTCTTCTTATTTCCAAATATTGGGCCCCGTAAAATATTAGGTTATTTGGACGTCGTTTGGTCCCTGAAAGTCAAAAACATGGAAAAAGGGGTTTTCTGGTTCTGCAGGGTTAATTCCAAATAAATGGGGAAACTGTGAATTATCCTCTAAAATCATTATAAAACATAAATATAACCCATATATGATGCAAATAAGTTGGAATATCAAGTAATAAAATGTTAAATTCATGTATGCATTTTACATGCATCAACATCCCCAAGCTTAACCAATACTCGTCCTCGAGTATGAAGGTGATAAAACTAACATGGACTTTGCATTTTAATACCATCAATGGATATCAAAGATGATTACTATTGCTACATAGAGTCAAATGATTCATTCTTCAAAGGAGTAGCAATATGCAAGATAATTTATGAAGTGATATCAAGTATTCAATGCAAGGATGTTCAATGATAATTCACAAAGTGTAACATGAATGAAAAAGTACTATGGACCACATGTATGCATAATGATAAGTGATGCATGTAAAATGCATACATGAACTTTGCATTATTTTACTTCTATTCCAATCATATTTGCATCATATAAGGGTTATATGAATGTTTTATAAAGATTTTGGGAATATTTCATAGTTTTCCCATTTATTTGGAATTAACCCTGTTTTCCAGAAAACGTCTTTTTTAGTGTTTCAGACTTTCCGGGAGCTTCGGGACTCCAAAAAGGGCAAGGCCAAAGAGCACGGTTCATAATTTTTGAGACGAACGCAATGGGCTTATATTGAAGACCAGAAGCCCAACATGCTGGAAATTAGAGGGTCCCATGCGGCCTACTGTACCTTGCCGCGTGGGCCCACCTCTTTTCCCCCTCGGAGCTCCGTGGTCGTCGATCTTTGCTCCACCGACATAGTCTTGACCTAAAAACGCCTATAAAAATAGCCCCCGACATTCTCTGGAAGAGGGCCGCCGAAACACAGAAACCACGAAACAGAGACCTGGAGCTGCAGATTGGGGGGGGAAAACTCCGGCAAGGCGCTGCCGGGGTGGTCTCCATCTTCTCCAATGACTTCTCCACCGTCTCCATGATGAAGGAGGAGTAGTCCACCCCCTGGACTTGGTTTGTGGTGGTAACTTATGTATCTCTCCTCTCTTTGAGCTTCACTAATTAGTACCGTATGAGCTGCTGAACATAATTACGGTCATCTATGTAATTCCTATGGTGGATATTGTGGTATGAGATGATTTGTTATGCATTTACTGTTGTGTTGGAACTTTTATGATTTGTCATACTTTGGTGATATTCTATGTTGCATGTGATGGTTTGATTTATGCATAATGCCTTGTTTATACTTGTCATGAGGTGATTGACACCACCAAGTGTGGATAGATGAGAGAGATGTGGTCATGCACACGAATTATGAATCATTGCACTAGTGTTTAGAATATTGTCCATTATGAAGTATGATGTATGTAGGTACGGGATGGCCGACGTGACACGGCATATGTATTGAGTGACATGTGAAATACAGCCCAACATCCTTTATCTGGGGGTAAAAAGGAAGAGTATGATGTGGGAGTGACAGCAACCACGCTAGCCTTACGCGGGTGACATAGCAACACAAATGAGTACTTCTTTCAACTATGTGTTTTAGGACATATAGCCGTCATAAAAGCTACCATTAAAACATGACAATTATGTGTACTTTATCCATAACATGATAATCACCATAGATGAGAGAGAGAGAGATGATTAAGTGAACCCATGAACCCATGTCCATTGTTCCTATAAGAGAAAACCTTTGTCTTGTCCTCTTGCATTGAAGAGGATTGGGACACTTTTACATTCTTGTTTTGTTGCATTAAACTTCCATCCATTAAATCAACCATCTTGTTCCTTAAACTTGTTTAGTGCATAATCAACTAAAACTTGTGACACTTTAGTTGTAGGGAATAGATAACTTTTCCTTCTTGCTCCTGCGGATCGATACCTTACTTCCACATTGAGAGGTGCTACAGTGATCCCCTGCTCTTGGGGGTTATCAATAAGTAAGAACATCCTACAATGGTCATAGAGTATTGATGAAAATCTGAATATAAAAGGTGGACACTTTGGAAAGATATATATGAGTAGAGGTAAAACATGCATAAGTTTCATCTAACTTCTGAACTTCTCTACTTAAGTTAATGATTGTAATGTGGTAATCCTTGGTGTCAAGCTCTCATTCCCCTATATAGCATCTTGAATGATTAAGTTTAAGTGAAAGCAAATATGAGTAGTGTGCTTGACAAAGTACAGGTTGAAAGTCTCATGCCCCTTGAATACAAGTACCTACTCCATGTGTTACTCAACTTGGGAAACAAAGCAAGTTCAAGTTAAATATCATTGTAAGTAATAATAGTATCATTAAGAGCGTCAACTGGGGTACCTCTTGTCCCAGGATATGGAACAAGCCCATATCAAAATGACAAGACAAACAAACACAATGAACAATCTCAACACCCTTTTTATTTACCATTAATAGCTTTTTATTGTAAGGTGTATCACAGAAGGTTCACCATAGCATGTAAGTAAATTTCCACCATGAATGATGCATGGCTTAGATTAGCGGCCCAGGCGTCTCTCTAACCATTTATACAAACTCATTTAAACTCACTTCATTTCCACATTTATTTCACCCATGGTAAGCATCCATAAACAAAAGTACATGATATCAACTAAATGAAATGAAGTGCATGTTGAAAGCTTGCCATGTGACAGCACATATGAGCTAACTCTCAACCAAAGACATTTGTCAAGCCCACAACATCATAATTTTAATCACAATGGGTCATATATTTATGCAATGAAAGTAAAGTGTGCATCAAGTTCGAGAGAGCTATATAACCAACTTTTCCCAACAATCAACAACATAAGCATTTTCATTCAGAGGTATAGATAACACAAATATCATGATAAACATACTCGGAATAGCATAAAGCTAATAGGTAGATATGGTGGACTCACTGGAAAAACTTTGGTTGAAGGTGTTGGAAACAAGTTTTTGCTTGTTGGAATTTTTGGGCTAGCAAGAGGGAGAAAGTTGACCATCTAAATGCATGCATGAGTGTCCATAGAACTAACTAATCCATGTTAAACAAGTAAATAACATTCAGCATCAAAACATGAATAAAAGATAGCTCTTGATAAAATACTTGCAAATTATTACTCATTAACAAGCTCATGAATCATGCAACTATATGTATCTTTTAAAATCAACTCCAACATCCCTTTTCCCAATCTTATAATAGCATCCAACATAATTCAACCCAAATTTCCAGTAGCTCTCTCATAATAAATGATAGTGTGGTGGTCTCACAAAATAAAAATCAAACCAAAACAAACAAAAAGACGCTCCAAGTTTATGCGATAAAGTGTTTCGATCGAAAAACAGAAGTTAGACGTGTGCAAACCGAGAGTGTGTAGGTCCAGTGGGGTTGTCTTCACATCCCCAAGCTTATGGTCTTCACCATCCTTGGATAGCTCTTGGTGCATCTCCTCTAATCCCTGTGAAAAAACTTCAAAACACCGTTTCTCCCATTTCTTTTCTGTGGGTGCATTAGTAGTGATAAACAAATAGATTTCTTGCTGCATATAATCCTTAACAAAAATTCATATGAAGTCCAGAAAGTGTATAATGTTGTATGCCTACTCATAAACTCAATTGGATCAAAAAGATTCAAGTTAAAAGTTTAAGCATGCATCAAACAAAATGGGACAGAATCTGTCCAGAAAAACAGCAGCAGCAAAACGTATTTTTCTACCCTACTTAACTTTGTCGAAAATTCCGAAAAAATTCATGCATACAGAGGATGAAAAGTTGCAACTACAGTTCAAATATGAGCTCATTCGGAGTTACAGAATAAGAATTAAAAATCATACCGTGCACAGATTCGTGCAGGAATAAATCTCCGAACGCTATAAGCAACTTTTTCAAACCAAAATGAGTAAAACTTGGCACTTTATTAAAAATTCCAGAAACTAAACTAAAACTAAGTCTCTTGTTACAGCAAGAGGACACAAAGAAAATCACAAATAAAAACAACCGGGTTGCCTCCCGTAAAGCGCTTTCTTTATAGCCATGTAGCTAGGCTTTTACTTGATGTTTATTGTGATGAAGCTCATGAGGGAGCTTGAACTTTGATGTGCCCTCTTCTTGGAAAGTGTTCATGCATAATACCAGGATCCCATGGTGTTCTCAAACCAATCAAAATAATAGTCAAGTTGAACCCTAGTAGAGAGAAAAACAAAACACAAAAGTAATAACAACGAAGTCTAACTTTCTTTCTATGCATTGGCATTTTGTATATGAATGAATCACAATAAATAGAAGTTTCCAATGCATATTAACAATATTACTTGCAGCATAATTATTAGTAGCATAAGAGGGTTCTTATCACCTCCTCTTTCATAATAGTTGCAAGTAGTAGAAAAAATTCAACCATATAACCACAAGAATCATTCAACTTAGATAATTTAGGCACATAAAGAGGATTATTAAATTTATTTGGAATTCATTAGCATGCTTCCCTCTTTCAAAATAGTTATTAAGATCAATATCAAGTTTATATCATGGTTGCAACAAAGATTTGGAACTAAAGATAATTGCAAACCACATAAGTATTTCTCAACATAAGCAAATTTCTCCTCTATGGTGTAGTTAGGAGAATTCAAGAACAAGCAGGACTCTCATGAGTAAGAGTACTATCAAAACAGCAAGTATATCATTTTTATCCTCACATAATTTAGTAACAACTAAACATGGAGTTTATCAATAAGCATAGGACCATCATCTAAAGCATTATCATATAGCATATTTAAGCAATACTCCTCATTATCATCAATAAGTTCACTAGTAGTATTATTAAAAAGTAAAGGAGCATTATTAGTTTCATCATAATAGCATGGGTTATCATATAGGACCATAGAATTTTCAGTTTCACACTCATCATAACATGGGTTCTCATAAATAACAAAAGATTTTTGAGTTTGAGTGCTACTATCAAATGTCGATGGTGAAGATGGGAGATCCAACTCTTCCCCAAGCTTAGGTTGGAACACATCCATTTCAATCTCCTCTTCACATACTTCCTCTTCCAAGCTTATGTTTTCATCATCCTCTTGGGGTTGCACGGGCATCCCCAAGCTTAGGTTCTTATCCTCCTCTTCCTGCAAAATGTTAGTGCTTTCCGTGGCAGCAAGAATTCTTTCTTTAACATAAACATTATCACTAAATTCTTTTTTGCAAATTTGGAGAATAATAGAAACTTGCCCTTTCATTTCACGAGCTACATGACTAGTTGCAAGAAATTTATCAAGAAGAGAGTCTATCTCATGGGCTCCAACATAAGCAATATATTTCTCAACTTGTTCTATATCAGGGCATAAACATTCATCTTCACGATAACAAGCAATTATAGGATCACTATTATACTTGCATTGATAGTGGGAATGTTTAACAACTCTTCTATTGCAACAAGTTATACCATGTAACTCACAAAACTGATTAGCTATTTTGTGAAGAGCTTTAAGCAATTTACCCACTCTATTTCCCTCTTTGGTTGATTGATATTCAGAGTAGGCGTCATACTTTTAAAATAATCATTACCCATAGACATTCCAGAAAGTTTCTCCATTTTTTAATTTTTTGTGTTTTTGATATATAAACTGAAAGTAAAACTAATGAGAAACTCACAACCAAACAAGTTTAAAGGAACCTCCCCAAGCTTAGATGATTGCAAGATATAAAACAAGATAAAATAAATCTAAAGTCTAGTGCACACAAGAATAGAAACTTAAGCGCTACGCTCCCCGGCAACGGCGCCAGAAAAGTACTTGATAACCCCCAAGAGCAGGGGATCACTGTAGCACCTCTCAATGTGGAAGTAGGTATCGATCCGCAGGAGCAAGAAGGAAAAGTTATCTATTCCCTACAACTAAAGTGTCACAAGTTTTAGTTGATTATGCACTAAACAAGTTTAAAGAACAAGGTGGTTGATTTAATGGATGGAAGTTTAATGTAACAAAACAAGAATGTAAAAGTGTCCCAATCCTCTTCAATGCAAGAGGACAAGACAAAGGTTTTCTCTTATAGGAACAATGGACATGGGTTCATGGGTTCACTTAATCCTCTCTCTCTCATCTACGGTGATTATCATGTTATAGATAAAGTACACACAATTGTCATGTTTTAATGGTAGCTTTTATGACGGCTATATGTCCTAAAACACATAGTTGAAAGAAGTACTCATTTGTGTTGCTAGGTCACCCTCGTAAGGCTAGCGTGGTTGCTGTCACTCCCACATCATACTCTTCCTTTTTACCCCCAGATAAAGGATGTTGGGCTGTATTTCACATGTCACTCAATACATATGCCGTGTCACATCGGCCATCCCGTACCTACATACATCATACTTCATAATGGACAATATTCTAAACACTAGTGCAATGATTCATAATTCGTGTGCATGACCACATCTCTCTCATCTATCCACACTTGGTGGTGTCAATCACCTCATGACAAGGATAAACAAGGCATTATGCATAAATCAAACCATCACATGCATCATAGAATATCTCCAAAGTATGACAAATCATAAAAGCTCCAACACAACGGTAAATGTATAACAAATCATCTCATACCACAATATCCACCATAAGAATTACATAGATAGATCCATACTTATGCAAGGCACATCATATGGACAACAATGATCATACATAGAGAGATTAGATCAAGTTACCACCACAAACCCAAGGTCCAGGGGGTGGACTACTCCCCCTTCATCATGGAGACGGTGGAGAAGTCGTTGGAGAAGATGGAGACCACCCCGGCAGCGCCCCGCCGAGTTTCCCCCCTCCAATCTGTAGCTCCAGGTCTCTGTTTCGTGGTTTCTGTGTTTCGGCGGCGCTCCTCGCGAAACTCCTCGGGAGACTATTTTTATAGACGTTTTAGGTCAAGACGAAGCCACAGAGACGAAAACGGACGGCATCGGAGCCACGAGGAATAAAAGAGGTGGTCCCACACGGCCAAGGAATCTGGCCGCGTGGGATCATCTAATTTCTTTCTCGGACTTCCTTTTTCACGGATCCTTGGCTGGTACGTCTTCTTATTTCCAAATATTGGGCTCCGTAAAATATTAGGTCATTTGGACGTCGTTTGGTCCCTGAAAGTCAAAAACATGGAAAAAGGGGTTTTCTGGTTCTGCAGGGTTAATTCCAAATAAATGGGGAAACTGTGAATTATCCCCTAAAATCATTATAAAACATAAATATAACCCATATATGATGCAAATAAGTTGGAATATCAAGTAATAAAATGTAAAGTTCATGTATGCATTTTACATGCATCAGCCCCGAGAGTCTCTCCATGCCCAGTGCAGGTTCCGACCACTGCTTCGTCACACTCCAAGCAACCACTGTCCCAACACCAGTCTTAAGCTTCACATCATCCTCAGCAAGCTCTAATGCTTTGAGGCGTCCATCCGGTGTGCCCTCAACTATGGCTTATGTTGCCTCACATGTGTTTGGTGAAATGCCAACACCAATCTCTTGGCAGGGGACACATGCTACAGCTCCCGAGTCATCGTTCTCGAATGAGTATGTTGGTGTGTGATGCATGTAAAATGCATACAGGAACTTTGCACTTTATTTACTCATATTCCAATCATATTTGCATCATATAAGGGTTATATCAATGTTTTATAATGATTTTGGGAATACTTCATAGTTTTCCCATTTATTTGGAATTAACCCTGTTTTCCAGAAAACGTCTTTTTTAGTGTTTCAGACTTTCCGGGAGCTTCGGGACTCCAAAAAGGGCAAGGCCAAAGAGCACGGTTCAGAATTTTCGAGACGAACGCAATGGGCTTAAATGAAGACCAGAAGCCCAACAGCTGGAAATGGAGGGCCCACGCGGCCTAAAATCTGGCCGCGTGGGCCTGCCTATTTCGGGCCTCGGAGCTCCGCCGCCGTTGATCTTTTCCACCGACCTAGTCGTGACCTAAAAACGCCTATAAAAAAGTCCCCCGACGTTCGCGGAGGAGGCGGCGGAGAAACACAGAACCACGAAACAGAGAGTCAGAAGGCTGCCGCCGGAGAAGATCGGAGGGGGGAAACGCCGCCGGAATCACCTCCGGAGGGCTCCACCCCCCTCCGGCGTGTTCATCATCAACATCTACAGCAAGAACTTCTCCACCATCATCACCATGATGAAGGGGGAGTAGTCCACCCCCTGGACTAGGGTTTGTGGTGGTAACTTTTGTATCTCTCCTCTCTCTTGAGCTTCACTAATTAGTACCGTATGAGCTGCCAAACATGATTACGGTCATCTATGTAATACCTTTGTGGTGAATATTGTGGTGTGAGATGATTTGTTATGCATTTACCGTTGTGTTGGAGCTTTTGTGATTTGTCATACTTTGAAGTATGATGTATGTGGGTACGGGATGGCCGATGTGACACGGCATAGGTATTGAGTGACACAGTACCGCCCAACATCCTTTATCTGGGGGTAAAAAGAAAGAGTATGATGTGGGAGTGAGAGAAACCACGCTAGCCTTACGAGGGTGACCTAGCAACACAAATGAGTATTTCTTTCAACTATGTGTTTTAGGACATATAGCCGTCATAAAAAGCTACCATTAAAACATGACAATTGTGTGTACTTTATCTATAACATGATGATCACCGTAGATGAGAGAGAGAGAGGATTAAGTGAACCCATGAACCATGTCCATTGTTCCTATAAGAAACACACTTGAGCTTGTCCTCTTGCTACATAGAGGATTGGGCTTTCTCTCTTTGAGAGCTTTTGCTTGCTACCTTTGTCTTGTCCTCTTGCAGAAGAGGATTGGGACACTTTTACTTGCACTCCATCCATCAACCACCTTGTTCTCAAACTTGTTTAGTGCATAATCAACTAAAACTTGTGACACTTTAGTTGTAGGGAATAGATAACTTTTCCTTCTTGCTCCTGCGGATCGATACCTTACTTCCACATTGAGAGGTGCTACAGTGATCCCTTGCTCTTGGGGGTTATCAAGTACTTTTCTGGCGCCGTTGCCGGGGAGCGTAGCGCTTAAGTTTCTATTCTTGTGTGCACTAGACTAAGCTTGGGGAGGTTTCTTTATCTTGCAATCATCTAAGCTTGGGGAGGTTCTTTGACTTGTTTGATGATACTATGTCTCCATTTATGATGATGAATATGATATTTTCAGTCCACCCACTATTGAGTATAAAGTTTATTGTGATTATGATATGCCTCCTATATATGATGATTACAATGATTATTATGAATGTTTTACTCCCACTATTCCTAATGAAACTGTTTATGCTTATGTGGAGAGTAATGATACTTTTATGCATATGGATCATGATAAGAATGTTTCATGTGATAGCTATATTGTTGAGTTTATCAATGATGCTACTGAAAGTTTTTATGAGAGAGGGAGACATGATTTCATATATCTCAAAAATATTAAGTCTTCTCTCTTTTTGTTGAAAATTTTGAAGTTGCACTTGCTTTGCCTTCCTATGCTAGTCACTTTGTGCTTTATTGATTTATTTTCTTACAAGATCCCAATGCATAGGAAGTGGGTTAGACTTAAATGTGTTTGATATTTTCTCTTGATGCTCTTTTTATTCAATCTTATTCCTATGGAGCATCATTAAAACTATCAAGCCTAGCTATATGGCTATAAAGAAAGCGCTTTGCGGGAGGCAACCCGGTTATTTTTTGTGTGATTTTCTTTGTGTCCTCTTGCTGTACAAGAGACTTTGTGTCTAGTTTAGGTTCTGGAATTTTCAATAAAGTGCCAAGTTTTACCCTTTTTGGTTTGAAAAGTTGCTTATAGCGTTCGGAGATTTTATTCCTGCACGAATCAGTGCACGGTATGATTTTTAATTCTTATTCTGTAACTCCGAATGAGCTCATATTTGAACTGTAGTTGCAACTTTTCATCCTCTGTATGCATGAATTTTTCGGAATTTTTCGAGAAAGTTTGGTAGGGTAGAAAAATACGTTTTGCTGCTGCTGTTTTTCTGGACAGATTCTGTCCCATTTTGTTTGATGCATGCTTTGAGCTTTTAAGTTGAATCTTTTTGATCCAATTGAGTTTATGAGTAGGCATACAACATTATACACTTTCTGGACATCTCATATGAATTTTTGTTCAAGGATTATATGCAGCAAGAAACCTATTTGTTTATCACTATTAATGCACCCCACAGAAAAGAAATGGGAGAAACGGTGTTTTGAAGTTTTTTCACAGGGATTGGAGGAGATGCACCAAGAGCTATCCAAGGATGGTGAAGACCATAAGCTTGGGGATGTGAAGACAACCCCGCTGGACCTACACACTCTCGGTTTGCACACGTCCAACTTCTGTTTTTCGATCGAAACACTTTATCGCATAAACTTGGAGCGTCTTTTTTGTTTTGTTTGAGTCTTGAGAGACCACCACACTATCATTTATATATGGAGAGCTACTGGAAATATGGGTTGAAATATGTTGGATGCTTTTATAAGATTGGGAAAAGGGATGTTTGAGTTGATTTTTAATGATACATATAGTTGCATGATTCATGAGCTTGTTTATGAGTAATAGTTTGCAAATTCTTTTTGAAGAGCTATCACTTATTCATGTTTTGGTGCTGATTGTTATTTTACTTGGTTTAACATGGATTAGTTAGTTCTATGGACACTCATGCATGCATCTAGATGGTCAACTTTCTCCCTTTTGCTAGCCCAAACATTCCAACAAGTCAAAACTTGTTTCCAACACCTTCAACCAAAGTTATTCCAGTGAGTCCACCATATCTACCTACTAGCTATATGCTATTCCGAGTATGTTCATCATGATATTTGTGTTATCTATACCTCTGAATGAAAATGATTATGTTATTGATTGCCATGGAAAAGTTGGTTATATAGCTCTCACGAACTTGATGCACATTTTACTATCATTGCATAAATAAAACATGACCCATTGTGATTAAGATTATGATGCTAGTGGCTTGATAAATGTTCGAGGTTGGAGTTAGCCCATATGTGCTGTCACATGCAAAGCTTTCAACATGCTCCTTCATCTCATTTAGTTGATATCATGTACTTTTGTTATGGATGCTATCATGGTGAAATGAGTGGAAATGAAGTAGTTTAAATGAGTTTGTATAAATGGTTAGAGAGACGCCTGGGCCGCTAATCTAAGCCATGCATCATTCATGGTGGAAATTTACTTACATGCTATGGTGAACCTCTGTGATACACCTTATAATAAAAGCTATTCCAATGGTAAATAAAAAGGGTGTTGAGGTTGTTCATCTTGTTTGTTTGTCTTGTCATTTTGATATGGGCTTGTTCCATATCCTGGGACAAGAGGTACCCCAGTTGACGCTCTTGATGATACTATTATTACTTACAATGATATATAACTTGAACTTGCTTTGTTTCCTAAGTTGAGTAATCATGGTGTAGGTACTTGTATTCAAGGGGCATGAGACACCTAACCTTTACTTTATCAAGCACACTACTCATATTTGCTTTCACATTAAACTTAATCATTCAAGATGCTATGATAGGGGAATGAGAGCTTGACACCAAGAACCACATTGCAATCATTAACTTAAGTAGAAGAGTTTGGAAGTTGGATGAAACTTATGCATGCTTTACCTCTACTCACTATACATCTTTCCAAAGTGTCCACCTATCATATTCAGATTTTCATCATCACTCTATGACCAATGTAGGATGTTCTACTTATCATTATGCATACATGTGTCCATATTACTTCTTTATGTTACACTTTGTGAACTATCAATGAACATCCTTGCTTGAATACTTGATATCACTTCATAAACTATTTGCATATTGCTACTCCTTTGAAGAATGAATCATTTGACTCTATGTAGCAATAGTAATCATCTTTGATATCCATTGTTAGTATTAAATTGCAAAGTCCATGTTAGTTTTATCACTTCATACTCGAGGACGAGCATGGGTTAAGCTTGGGGATGTTGATGCATGTAAAATGCATACATGAACTTTGCACTTTATTTACTTATATTCCAATCATATTTGCATCATATAAGGGTTATATCAATGTTTTATAATGATTTTGGGAATACTTCATAGTTTTCCCATTTATTTGGAATTAACCCTGTTTTTCCAGAAAACGTCTTTTTTAGTGTTTCAGACTTTCCGGGAGCTTCGGGACTCCAAAAAGGGCAAGGCCAAAGAGCACGGTTCAGAATTTTCGAGACGAACGCAATGGGCTTAAAATGAAGACCAGAAGCCCAACAGCTGGAAATGGAGGGCCCACGCGGCCTAAAATCTGGCCGCGTGGGCCTACCTTTTCCCTCGGAGCTCCGCCGCCGTCGATCTTTCTCCACCGACTAGTCGTGACCTAAAAACGCCTATAAAAAGGTCCCCGACGTTCTCGAAAGGAGGCGGCGGAGAAACACAGAACCACGAAACAGAGAGTCAGAAGGCTGCCGCCGGAGAAGATCGGAGGGGGGAAACGCCGCCGGAATCACCTCCGGAGGGCTCCACCCCCCTCCGGCGTGTTCATCATCAACATCTACAGCAAGAACTTCTCCACCATCATCACCATGATGAAGGGGGAGTAGTCCACCCCCTGGACTAGGGTTTGTGGTGGTAACTTTTGTATCTCTCCTCTCTCTTGAGCTTCACTAATTAGTACCGTATGAGCTGCCAAACATGATTACGGTCATCTATGTAATACCTTTGTGGTGAATATTGTGGTGTGAGATGATTTGTTATGCATTTACCGTTGTGTTGGAGCTTTTGTGATTTGTCATACTTTGAAGTATGATGTATGTGGGTACGGGATGGCCGATGTGACACGGCATAGGTATTGAGTGACACAGTACCGCCCAACATCCTTTATCTGGGGGTAAAAAGAAAGAGTATGATGTGGGAGTGAGAGAAACCACGCTAGCCTTACGAGGGTGACCTAGCAACACAAATGAGTATTTCTTTCAACTATGTGTTTTAGGACATATAGCCGTCATAAAAGCTACCATTAAAACATGACAATTGTGTGTACTTTATCTATAACATGATGATCACCGTAGATGAGAGAGAGGATTAAGTGAACCCATGAACCATGTCCATTGTTCCTATAAGAAACTCACACTTGAGCTTGTCCTCTTGCTGCATAGAGGATTGGGCTTTCTCTCTCTTTGAGAGCTTTTGCTTGCTATCATTTGTCTTGTCCTCTTGCATTGAAGAGGATTGGGACACTTTATATTCTTGCTTGGTTACTTCCATCCATCAACCACCTTGTTCTCCAAACTTGTTTAGTGCATAATCAACTAAAACTTGTGACACTTTAGTTGTAGGGAATAGATAACTTTTCCTTCTTGCTCCTGCGGATCGATACCTTACTTCCACATTGAGAGGTGCTACGTGATCCCTTGCTCTTGGGGGTAATCAGTGTGTTCGCTAGCAATCCTAGACAGCAGCCATACGAAGAAGAGGAACAAGAAGATGTGTGGGATTTCTCGCTTGAGCTGGAGCAACAAGATGATGAGAGGTTGTGCAGTTTTCCAGTCCTAAATGCCTCTGATTCAATTGTCACAAGCTCCAACCAGTTCAGCATTGCAATAGTCAGTCCCGAGCAGCAGATATATGAAGAAGAGCAACAGAAAATTGAACAGGCTTCCAAGTGCTTCACCAAGTCAATATGTAGTTCTGAGAGACGTACTAATGGTGTATTCAGGTTGAAAAATGAGAAGAAACCTGATAATGGATGGACTTCCATGTGCGTCAACAAGATGTCGGACCATACATTTAGTGAAGAGGCTACAGAGTTTGCATTTGCACATGATCATGTTATATATGCTGACATGTCCATCAAGATCAAAAATGAAAAGAGCACCCAGGCAGCCTCTATGTCTGTTCAAGGAGCAACGGTGCACTGCGCTGATGAGATATTCGAGATAAATTTCAAGAAGCAAGATGTGCTCATCGACAAGCATGATAGCTCCGACAGTAAGCCAGATGTCTCATTTCTCAAGTCTGATATATCTCCACGTCAACATCCTTGTGATCTGAGCAATGACAAGGAAGAGTTGCTTTGGAATATAGAAAGTGTGAGGAGTACAACAGGATGCAGCATAAGTGTTCTGAAGTTTGGTGTACGTGAAGCATATCCAATATTGCCTTGTATATGGGATCCTGGCATAGACCGATTCTCATATAAAAAGCTGCACCTTTTGTGTTGGCACCAAGATATCAAATTCAATGGAATTTCTCTTTGGCTGATCACATTTAATCCTCCTTAACAAGGATGAAAGTCTCTGAAGAAACTTGTTTATCCATTGTTGGACAATGGTCTCAAGGGGAAAGGAATGTCAGGGAATAGGATAAGTATGTAATATGGGGTTATTAGTGGTTTAGTAGTTGTGAGGGCATTATGGATATTTCATCTAAGATGTCATGTGTAGTTGGCCACACTCCATATAAGGCGCCCGTGTATCCCGTTGAAAGCAATCAGGAAAATACAGACCCTAAGTTTATCTGTCCTTTTTTATTTTCCTACAATTTTATCTTAGAATTAGTCCTGCAATTTATCCCTTTTTATCCCCAAATCCTCTCAAATCACTGTTCTTGTTGATCCCATCTCGTTAGATCCAATTGGGGTCCTGATACTGCTGCCGTGAGCCAGTGATTCCTTCATTGAAGCTCGCCTGATGGATCCCTCCGCCCCCTTCCCCAGGCGTGTTGTGCCTGGTGAGGCCACCATGTATGGCGGAGGTCTCCATGGAATCCATGGACGCCATCGACCTGGAGAAGACCGATTTGCAGACGGATTGGTAGGGGATTCACTTGATCTGGCTCTGAGTGGCCTCTGGCGTGTCGGATTGGTGCCAGCGAGCTTGAATAAGCCATGGCGGTGGCTCCATGGCCGAGAGGTCAGCTTTTTGGGCTTGGTCGATGTTTCATGCAGTGTGCTTTTTTGCTACATGAGTGCATCTGTTTTGTTGTGTGAGTATGGGTAAAGTGCTACATTGTTTTATGTGCACATGTTACATAACTTTTTAGTTTTGCTACATGGTTGTGTTTAAAGTGCTCAACATTTTTTGCTACAAGTCGTGAGTTTACATATCCGAAAGTATTTGCTACACATGATGCTACATGTGTAACAAAAATAGTTGTGTTGACTTTTTTTGCTACATTTGATCTGATGCATTATTTTCTGAATTTTCTTTGCTACATGCTATGTTGCATACACAGACAAAAATTGCTACACACGAAACGTTTTTGCTACATAAATCGGACTCGCGACATCATTTCATTTAACTAGATCGGACGGCTCCGAATGCGGCTATAGCAAAGTCTGGCTACAGCCGACTAACGCCTAGCGTTTGCCAAAAAACAATTGTACTCATGTAAACCACTACCATCAGTTTAGGGGCTCCTATTTGCCGCATTTAGCGGAAGGGTGCTCCTATTTGTTGGTTTAGGGTGCTCCTATCCTAACAAATGGGGCGAGCCCATAATCACCAGTAGGCACTGATTATCCTCATCCAAGTTGTCATGATGATAACAATTGTACTGATCATCCAAATGAGTTTGTTTGCTTAAGAAAGTCGTTTGACCAGCTTGTCAAAGAACATCATCCCTTCCCAGGTATGAGCAATGTGAAGAAAAATCTTGAACAAAAGCTTAAATCTTGATGGCAATTTGGTCCCATCTGGAGGGGATAGCTTGTTGTATTGAATGTTTATTTTGTTGCGAAGAGTTCAAGAAAGATGTGTTGAATATTGTTGAATTCTTTGGAAAGGATCTCAAAAATTGCAAAGATGACACCCCCAAAAGTTTGAAATAGCTCAAATGAGCAATTCAACTTCAACTTGCCTCTTGCCACTCTTCATTCATCTAGTCTTAAAGTTACTTCGATCTGTACATGCACTATGGAAGAATGTTGCTATGGACACTATGCCAATAGAACTTAAAGAAGCTAGAGCAAAACTCTGGGAAAATTTCTTGTTTCTAGAAGGATATTGCTGAACTGCTAGACGCTGACGTCACAAAGTTAAAAGAGGCGTAATCCATGAGAGGGGATACAACTTGTTAGGTTTATGTGCTTCCATTCATGGAGCATTCTGTGAGTTGTTAGAAAGTACATCAATTGGCGATGCTATTATGCAAAATTTGACATATATGGAATTCAGGCATGTAAGCAAGCTCATCGATCTTGTCGTGATTCCGTTGGTGAAGTATTGCCCCCGTGAGCTATTGGGGGAGGGGGGGGATGGATTTTAAAACTCTTACCACCGTTATTTGGATATTACTGTCAAGATATACTTTGTGACGAATGGCTCCATCTTCTAAAGGAAGGTCGAGCTGTTTTTCCTCACTACTTTGGTTATCTTCGTAGATCAGAGGAAAGTGTAAATAAGTTAGAAGATTACCTACTGCTTGATTTTTTATTAGCAAAGTGATAACCCCCAAGAGCAGGGGATCACTGTAGCACCTCTCAATGTGGAAGTAGGATATCGATCCGCAGGAGCAAGAAGGAAAAGTTATCTATTCCCTACAACTAAAGTGTCACAAGTTTTAGTTGATTATGCACTAAACAAGTTTAAAGAACAAGATGGTTGATTTAATGGATGGAAGTTTAATGTAACAAAACAAGAATGTAAAAGTGTCCCAATCCTCTTCAATGCAAGAGGACAAGACAAAGGTTTTCTCTTATAGGAACAATGGACATGGGTTCATGGGTTCACTCAATCCTCTCTCCCATCTATGGTGATTATCATGTTATAGATAAAAAGTACACACAATTGTCATGCTTTAATGGTAAACTTCTATGACGGCTACATGTCCTAAAACACATAGTTGAAAGAAAATAATCATTTGTGTTGCTAGGTCACCCTCGTAAGGCTAGCGTGGTTTGTTGTCACTCCCACATCATACTTCTTCCTTTTTACCCCCAGATAAAGAATGTTGGGCGACATTACTGTCACTTAATGCCTATGCCTTCTGTCACTAGGCCACTCTCTACCCACATACATCATAAAGGAAAACATATTCTAAGAACTAGTGCAATGATTTATTAATGTACGTGCATCCACATCCCTCTCATCTACCCACCGAGATGGTTGTCAACCACCCCGTTAGCGCGGATAAACAAGGCATTAAGAATAGATAAATCCATTGCATGTAACATAGATGTATTCCAAAGTATGACAAACCATAAAATCCCAACATGACGGTAAATGCATAACATAATATCATATCATACCACAATATCCACCATAGGAATTACAAAGATAGTTCCATAATCATGCAAGGCACATCATATGGACTTCAACAATGATCATACATAGAGAGATTGGATCAAGTTACCACCACAAACCCAAAGTCCAGGGGTGGACTACTCCCCCTTCATCATGGAGATGGTGGAGAAGTCGTTGGAGAAGATGGAGACCACCCCGGCAGCGCCCCGCCGGAGTTTTCCCCCTCCAATCTGCAACTCCAGGTCTCTGTTTCGTGGTTTCTGTGTTTCTGCGGCGCTCCCTCCGAAGGGCGTCGGGGACTATTTTTATAGTCGTTTTTAGGTCAAGACGGAGGCTCGGGAAAAAGATCGACGGCAACGGAGCCTCGAGGCCCAAGATGGTGGGTCCCACGCGGCCAAGGAATCTGGCCGCGTGGGCCACCCTATCTTGGCCCTCGGGCCTCCGTTTGTTCGCTTCCTTCGCTCCCACGCTTCGTTCCTTCCAAAAACTGATGCTCGTAAATTTCCAGGTCATTTGGACGTCGTTTGGGTCCCTGAAACATCAAAATATAGAAAATAGGGTTTTCTGCCTGTGCAGGGTTAATTCCAGAAAAATAGGGAAACTATGAAATATTCCCAAAATCAATATAAAACAATGATATAACCCTTATATGATGCAAATATGATTGAAATATAAGTAATACAATGCAAAGTTCATGTATGCATTTTACATGCATCAACATCCCCAAGCTTAACCTATACTCGTCCTCGAGTATGAAGGTGATAAAACTAACATGGACTTTGCATTTTAATACTATCAATGGATATCAAGGATGATTACTATTGCTACATAGAGTCAAATGATTCATTCTTCAAAGGAGTAGCAATATACAAGATGGATTATAAAGTGATATCAAATATTCAATGTAAGGATGTTCAATGATAATTCACAAAGTGTAACATAGAAGAAAGTACTATGGACCAAATGTATGCATAATGAAAAGTAAAAACATCCTATAATGGTCATAGAGTACTCTTATGAAATCTGAATATAAAAGGTGGACACTTTGGAAAGATAGATAAATAAGTAGAGGTAAAACATGCAAAAGTCTCATCTAGCTTCCAAATGCTTCTACTTAAGTTAATGATTGCAATGTGGTATTCATTGGTGTCAAGCTCTCATTACCCCTATCATAGCATCTTGAATGGTTAAGTTGAAAGTGAAAGCAAATATGAGTAATGTGCTTGACAAAGTAAGGGTTGGATGCCTCATGCCCCGTGAATACAAAAGCCTCCCCAACTGGCTACTCAACTCGGGTCACAAAGCAAGTTCAAGTTTTAAAGTCATTGCAAGTAATAAAAGCGTCATCAAGAGCGTCAACTGGGGTACCTCTTGTCTCAGGACATGGAACAAGCCTCATGTCAAAATGACAAGACAAACAAACAAAATGGACAATCTCAGCATTCTTTTATTTACTATGGGTATAGCTTTTTATTGTGAAGTGCTTCACTGAAGGTCCACTATGGCATGTAAGTAAACTTCCACCATGAATGATGCATGGCTTATGTTAGCGGCCCAGGCGTCTCTCTAGCCATTTATACTTACTCCTTAAACTTGCCAAGTTTCCACCTTTATTTCACACAATGTTAGGCATCCATAGACAAAAGTGCATGATATCAACTAAATATAATTAAGAGCACGTTGAAAGCTTGCCATGTGACAGCACATATGGGCTAACTCCCAACCAAGACTCTTGTCAAGCACACAACTTCATAATTTTAATCACAATGGTTCATGTTTATTAAGTGCAGAATAAAAGTAAAGTGTGCATCAAGTTCGTGAGAGCTTTTTAACCAACTTCTCCCATAACAATCAATAACATAAGCATTTTAATTCGGAAACATAGATAATACAATATAACATGATAAACATACTTGGAATAGCATAAAGCTAATAGGTAGATATGGTGGACTCACTGGAAAAACTTTGGTTGAAGGTGTTGGAAAACAAGTTTTTGCTTGTTGGAGTTTTTGGGCTAGCAAGAGGGAGAAAGTTGACCGTCTAAATGCATGCAAAAGTGTCCATAGAACTAATCAATCCATGTTAAACAAAGTAAAGTAACATTCAGCATCAAAACATGAATAAAAGATAGCTCTTGATAAAACACTTGCAAATTAATATTCATTAAAAAGCACATGAATCATGCAACTATATGTATCTTTTTGAATCAACTCAAACATCCCTTTCCCAATCTTTTTAATAGCATCCAACTTAATTCAACCCAAATTTCCAGTAGCTCTCTCATAACATAAATGATAGTGGTGGTCTCAAGACAAACAAACCGAAATAAAAAGTAAATAAAAAGACGCTCCAAGTTTATGCGATAAAGTGCATTGATCGAAAAACAGAAGTTAGACGTGTGCAAACCGAGAGTGTGTTGGTCCAGTGGGGTTGTCTTCACATCCCCAAGCTTATGGTCTTCACCATCCTTGGATAGCTCTTGGTGCATCTCCTCTAATCCTGTGAAAAAACTTCAAAACACCGTTTCTCCCATTTCTTTTCTGTGGGGGACATTAGTAGTGATAGACAAATGAATTGCTTGCTGCATATAATCCTTAAACAAAAATTCATATGAATGTCCAGAAAGTGTATAATGTTGTATGCCTACTTATAAACTCAATTGGATCAAAAAGATTCAAGTTAAAGTTTAAAGAATGCATCAAACAAAATGGGACAGAATCTGTCCAGAAAAACAGCAGCAGCAAAACGCATTTTTCTACCCTACTTAATTATGTCGAAAAAATCTGAAAAATTCATGCTACAGAGGATGAAAAGTTGCAACTACAGTTCAAATTGCAGCTCATTCGGAGTTACAGAATAGGAATGAAAAATCATACCGTGCACAGACTCGTGCTGGAATAAAATCTCCGAATACAATAAGCAACTTTTTCAAGCCAAAATGGGTAAAACTTGGCACTTTATTAAAAATTCTAGAAACTAAACTAAAAACTAAGTCTCTTGTTACAGCAAGAGGACACAAATAAAAACAACCGGGTTGCCTCCCGTAAAGCGCTTTCTTTATAGCCATATAGCTAGGCTTACTTACTTGTTATCAAGATGGTTGGAGTGAGGTGGCTTGGCATCCCCAAGCTTGAATTCTTGTACTTATTTGATATATGTTGGGTGAGTCTAGGGGTAACATCCCCAAGCTTGAGTGGTTGTCCCTCTTGATCTTTGTTCATCACCCTCAACTCTTCCATTTGAAAAATTCTCTTTACACAAAACTCAACATAAAACTTGATTAGAGGGGTTAGTGTCTCCATAAATTAAATCCTCATAGGTACAGCAAAGACATATCATGAGTTGATTCTAAACATTAGCTACTGTTACTATGGTTGTGCATTGCTCTTTGATCAATAGAACTACACAAAACACAAGTAATGAGAGTAATGCAAAATAAAGACAGAATCTGTCAAAAACTGGACAGCCCGTAAAGAGTGAATTTTCAGAGGCACTTACGTTGCTCAAATCAGAAAATTTTGAACTAATGAAATGTGTATTAATAACTGAAGATTGCTGTCGTAAAATTTCAGGTCAAAATTCCTTTTCTGTGATTTTTAACATTTTTCGCAGTGAAGCTTAGGAATCTGTTTTCTGGACAGCCATGATAGTTTTAATGATGCTCACATAGGAACAAGAATTGAAATGCAAAAGAGAGCATCAAGAGAAAAATATGAAACACTTTTAAGTCTAACCCACTTCCTATGCATTGGGATCTTGTAAGAAAATAAATCATTGAAACACAAAGCAAGTAGCATAGGAAGATAAAACAAGAGCAATTTCAAGACTTTGAACTTAAAGAGAGGAAACGTAATAATATTGAAATGTTTAGAACCATGTTTTCCCCTCTCATAATAACTTTCAGTAGCATCATGAATGAATTCAACAATATAATTATGACATAAAGCATGTCTTTCATGATCTACAAGCATAAAAGTATTAATACTCTCCACATAAGTAAAATCCTTCTTATTAGTGATAGTAGGAGTAAAACATTCATAATCATCATTGTAATCATCATACATAGGAGGCATATCATAATCATAATAAACTTTATCCTCAATAGTAGGTGGACTGAAAATATCACATTCATCATTGTAATCGTCATAAATGGGAGACATAGTATCATCAAAATAATTTTTCTCCTCTACAGTGTAATCAGGAGAATTCAAAGACAAAGTAGGACTCTCATGAGTGAGAGTATTGTCACAAACAGCAAGTATATCATCTTTATCCCCACATAATTTAGTAACAAGTTCTAAACATGGAGGATTATCAAGCAAAATAGGACCATCATCTAGAGCATTATCATATAGAATATCTAAACCAAATTCCTCATCACTTTCAAAGCTATTATCAATAATAATATCATTTTGAATGTGTTGATCATCATCAGAATCAGAATCAAAATAGCATGGTGAGTAAGGATATGGGCAATCCTCTAATACCTTTTCCCCTTCTCTATATTCTTCTTGTTCCTGCAAGCCATTAGATCTCTCCTTGATAGCAACAAGATTGTTATAATATTCAAGGATATAGGTATTCTTACAAAAGAGTTTCAAGAGTTGTTCAAGTGTTATAGCAAGTCTTGGTGTGAGGCGAGCTTTATCTATATTAAACATAACTATCTCAAGAATTCCCATTACAATAGTAAATTCCTCGGCTGCCTTCATATCAGTGGTCATAATTTCATTATTATGGTAAGAGGCAATTATAGGCATACTCTCAAGCTTGCATTGAAATTTAAGATGCTTAGGATATTGATCTATGCAGCAAGATACATTATACCTATCACATAATGCATGGCCAATTACATTAAATGCTTCCATTATAAACCTTTTTTGATCAACACTAATTGATTCAACCATGGGGGGTTGCATAAGTACGTAACTCATACATTCCACGAACATAACAAATGAACTAATTTTTTGTGTTTTTCAAATAAGGAGAGTATAAACTGATACATAACTAAAAGTAAAGCTAATGAGAAACTCACAACCAAACAAGTTTAAAGGAACCTCCCCAAGCTTAGATGATTGCAAGATATAAAACAAGATAAAAATAAATCTAAAGTCTAGTGCACACAAGAATAGAAACTTAAGCGCTACGCTCCCCGGCAACGGCGCCAGAAAAGTACTTGATAACCCCCAAGAGCAGGGGATCACTGTAGCACCTCTCAATGTGGAAGTAGGGTATCGATCCGCAGGAGCAAGAAGGAAAAGTTATCTATTCCCTACAACTAAAGTGTACAACTAAAGTGTCACAAGTTTTAGTTGATTATGCACTAAACAAGTTTAAAGAACAAGATGGTTGATTTAATGGATGGAAGTTTAATGTAACAAAACAAGAATGTAAAAGTGTCCCAATCCTCTTCAATGCAAGAGGACAAGACAAAGGTTTTCTCTTATAGGAACAATGGACATGGGTTCATGGGTTCACTCAATCCTCTCTCCCATCTATGGTGATTATCATGTTATAGATAAAAAGTACACACAATTGTCATGCTTTAATGGTAAACTTCTATGACGGCTACATGTCCTAAAACACATAGTTGAAAGAAAATAATCATTTGTGTTGCTAGGTCACCCTCGTAAGGCTAGCGTGGTTTGTTGTCACTCCCACATCATACTTCTTCCTTTTTACCCCAGATAAAGAATGTTGGGCGACATTACTGTCACTTAATGCCTATGCCTTCTGTCACTAGGCCACTCTCTACCCACATACATCATACTCTTAAAGGAAAACATATTCTAAGAACTAGTGCAATGATTTATTAATGTACGTGCATCCACATCCCTCTCATCTACCCACCGAGATGGTTGTCAACCACCCCGTTAGCGCGGATAAACAAGGCATTAAGAATAGATAAATCCATTGCATGTAACATAGATGTATTCCAAAGTATGACAAACCATAAAATCCCAACATGACGGTAAATGCATAACATAATATCATATCATACCACAATATCCACCATAGGAATTACAAAGATAGTTCCATAATCATGCAAGGCACATCATATGGACTTCAACAATGATCATACATAGAGAGATTGGATCAAGTTACCACCACAAACCCAAAGTCCAGGGGGTGGACTACTCCCTCTTCATCATGGAGACGGTGGAGAAGTCGTTGGAGAAGATGGAGACCACCCCGGCAGCGCCCCACCGGAGTTTTCCCCTCCAATCTGCAACTCCAGGTCTCTGTTTCGTGGTTTCTGTGTTTCTGTGGCGCTCCCTCCGAAGGCGTCGGGGACTATTTTTATAGTCGTTTTTAGGTCAAGACGGAGGCTCGGGAAAAAAGATCGACGGCAATGGAGCCTCGAGGCCCAAGATGGTGGGTCCCACACGGCCAAGGAATCTGGCCGCGTGGGTCACCCTATCTTGGCCCTCGGGCCTCCGTTTGTTCGCTTCCTTCGTTCCCACGCTTCGTTCCTTCCAAAAACTGATGCTCGTAAATTTCCAGGTCATTTGGACGTCGTTTGGGTCCCAGAAACATCAAAATATAGAAAATAGGGTTTTTTGGCTGTGCAGGGTTAATTCCAGAAAAATAGGGAAACTATGAAATATTCCCAAAATCAATATAAAACAATGATATAACCCTTATATGATGCAAATATGATTGAAATATAAGTAATACAATGCAAAGTTCATGTATGCATTTTACATGCATCTCAAAGTCTCGAAGTTGCTTGGGATTTTAGCATCCCTGAACCATATGATGGTCTTATGTGTGTGGGTCAGCAACCTCACAGTACGGTGAAAACTGGTTCGTTGCGTGACTCGAAGTGCGCATCATCTAGCTCCGTTGTTGGATATTCTTTACTGAATGGTTGCTCTGGACTGTTAACAATGAACCTCTTGGGATCATGGGTTGATGGTGGCGCAACGTTGGACGTTGTTCCATTTTGTCATGCTTTGGTCCAAGTCACAGTTGCAACAAACAATATAAACTCAGATGGTTTATTTAGATGATATCCTTTCAGCGACAGTTAAGCTCCTTTGTGATAATCTTCCATGCACATTTAGCAGACAATTAAAAATTTAAGTGACCAGCCGGACTCAAAGCAAGTTTATATACATAGTCAAGATTTCACTGTTGAAGACCCGGGCAATGAGAACACAGGAGACCCATTTAAAGATTGATTTGCAAGGCAAAAGCAATAACTTCTTGTGAAGGCATCTTGTCCTATTCCAGTACACTTTCATGACAATCTCTGGAACTGGGAGTTTGATGATCAACTTCAAAGATAACCTCCCTACCTATATTGACATATGTATGAAGATGATGCAATGGATGATTGTCCAAAGTATGATTCTTCATGTTGTTCTAAGCTTATCGAGATACTTAGGCCTGAACTGAGATTGAAACATGGCATTAATAACCTTCTGGATCGGCATGTTGGGATGATAGAGAAGATGGTGTATCAAAAATATCGGAATAGTATCCCAAGAGACGCCCTCATCAACTGGACAAATGGCTTTGTAAACTCATTGCCTGGAAATTGTACCTTAAGAACTCTTATGAGAACCATAGTGTCGTGGCTCAGTTGATGGAGACGTGACAGTAGATGCAAAGCCTGATCACTTGGATGTGCTAGATTTGATTAATGTGTTTTACAATCGAATATGATTCTATTTGGAACCTCGGTTTCATTCTCCAATACAAGAGGGTCAAAGGGAACTCCTTATAAAGATAGCCCAACAGTTCATGTTTGCAGATGAGACATATCCTTACAAGCCCCTCGAACCGGAATCAGAGAATTTTCCTCACCATTTGCAGCCTCATGCAAGTTCATACTTCTTCATAATGAAGATATAGATCTAAGTATTCTAAGGCAATAGAACATGTTGGTCTACATAAGGAGACAAATATTTGGCATCAGGCGAACTAGATGATGAGACACTAGTACAGAACGACACTATGAAAACGGGTCAAACCCCTCATCGGAAACAGAAAATCCATACGTTTCCTGAGCCCCGATGCTGATGTGAAGACCCACATCAGGAACGGAGGTTTTAACCGTCACCGATGAGGCCAGTTTTTAACAACGGTTTCCCATATATGTTCGTTGCCAATTTGTCAGCCACTTCAGTAACGGAGTTTCTGGTTCCACTCGTTTGCACTTAGCTTTTTTCAGAAGCCTACAGCAAAAATACAGATGCCACTGGACATTAAAATCTCACAACACAAACACATAAATGATCGCAAATTTCATTCATAACATATACCAAATGTCACCATTACATTGCATCACAATATTACGAATTACACATGCCTAACTAAACTTATCTTTCTCATGCCTTGCTAAACATATCATTGTCATCCCTCGCTAAACCTATCATTGTCATGCCTCACTAAACTTATCCTTTTAGTTTATTACACATATCATTGAAGATAGTTCAATAAGCAGTGTTGATGTACTGAAATATCTAACATATTACATTTCTAACCTAATGTATACTATCGAAAATGTTTGTACATGTCTTTGTCTTTGCCGAAAGGTGCCTCTTCTATAAAGTGGTCACTGAAATGGAAAGAGAGAAAATATGACTCCATGCTAGCTCACTATACAAATAGCATAAAGGACACATAACATAAAGGACATATAACACAGAAAAACAAACTTATAAATCCATTGCATAATTGTTGTGTACATAATTATGCCGGAGAACAATAGCACGCTCGCAAAGACCATGCATTTTTTATGCGGTGCCACCGAAATGTACTTATGTTTTTCAAGCGAGTTAATCAAATTGGTAATTATAACAAAAACTGAAATAACAAACCAAAGTTCATCAGCACAATAACCTAATCAGAACAATAAAAAACCCTAGTTCATCGGCACGACCGCCGGTCACGTAAAGATGTATACCTTCCACTCAGCGGAGTATGTAGTTGTTCTCGTCCTACTCCGGTACTCCATGCGCCTTCCAGCAACTGATATCGCCGTAGAAGAGGAAGAAAATGACTGAAGGCAGACGGACACGCCATGCGCCGGCGGGCTCCTTCGTTGTCGCCTTCCAGGTAACCTCCTGCCCAGATCGACGAGATCTATCTCAGCTTGCAGAAAATGACCGAAGGCGGCCACAAGCGCCGCGGGCTACTTCGTCGTTCTCGCCTCCCGGGCCAGATCCTAACCGGTGCGAATAGATCTGGTCGTAGACGACATAGAAAATGACAGAAGGTGGCCGCTCGGAGGAGATGCGCGGTGGCGCTGCTTTGATCCGCCGCCACACTGTGTTCAAATCGGGAAGAGTGAGAGAGTGAGACTGAGAGCGAGTTAGGGTTGCTGTGTTGGGAGAACATTGATAGCTGCAACAGTATATAAAAAGTGGAAACAGATATTTTATATCACCGTTTACATTGTCAATATTGACATATGGACCCTACATACTCGTATAATTACTTTACATATTCTATGCCTAATGCCTATTCTGCTTCTTCGACGACGGTTCTGCTCCCTCATCCTCGTCGGTCTCCTTTGCCTCGTCGTCAGCGTCGTAGTCAGCCTCGTCCCCCTCATGCCCCTCGTCCTTCTCATTTGTAGCGCTGCGTCGCTTTTTGCCGGTCATCGGCGGTGGATCTCCGTCGTCGCCCTCCGCCTGGTGCTCCTCCTCGGAGTCCTCCTCGTCCTCTGGCGCTCGTTCCTCCGCCTGGTCCTCCTCCTCCTTGGAGTCCTCCTCGTCGGGGAAGTCTTCTTCTTCACTCGACAATGGCGGGTCCTCGTCTGGCGGCACCCCTTGCTCAAACCAAGGGACGTGGCCCCCGCTATCTTCACCACTCACGTCATCGCTTGGGACTTCTCGTTCCTCCATCAGTCATCGGCCATTGTTTTGCCAGAGAACATAGGAGAGAATAGAAGAATTGGTGATAGAATGCGAGAACTAGGTGGGTTCATGCGGTTTGAATCCAATTTTATTAGCAGAGAGCGGCGTTCAATTCTTGGTTCATTCAACCACATTTAACAGGGGCACATAGAGTTTGCAACCTCAATTTCCCAAGCATATTGCAAACGATTTTACACAAAGACCGTTGCCATAGGGTTTCACATCGGCAACGGGCCCTTTCATAAACCCGTTGCCAAGATAATGAGTGACAGAGATTGGAGTATCTCCGTAACTAATGTTGGTGGGCTAGCCGCTACCCAATTTTGTCAGACCGCGTCGGCCACGGGAAAATCACGAATTACCGTCGCATAACTCGTGCCTTTTCCATGGAGGGGTGTCTTCACAGAACGTTGAGGAATTGTTGACAAACAGCCCGCAAGAAGCTAGTTTGGGATGTTGTACAATAATCTCATTAGACTGTCTCCAGACGAACAACATGCTTCATCCTCTGCTACTGCATCCCACTCACTCGGATCTGCCACTACATCTCTAGAAATTCTTGCACAAATCTGTGGCTGGCCCCTTGTGCGATTGAATTGAACACTTGAGACCTCCCAGTCATAGCCCCTTGTGAGCTATGTCCCTCTTGAAATTTGTCGCTTCTCTGAAATCTGTTTGATGTTGAGCTTTTGTCCATGTTCTTCTTTGATGGACCACTGAAAACAATGCTAGCGTCAGCTATAAGCAATGAAATGTTCACCTCCTATTTCACCTTCAACGTCACTCTCACTTTTCTCACGGTCTTCTTCTTCATCCTCCTCACCATGGTACTCCACAAACACTTCTGCCACTGCACCATCAATTGTCATATCTGACATTTTCTTGCAGCCATAGGTCCTCATTCAGAAACATTAATCCATTAGCCAGTTCTTTACCGGGAAGCAAAAAATAGTAGTTCATCGATGTCTTTACATTCGTGTTTTCAATCAGATGTGCCTTCAACTCTAGTAGAGATAAACTAGCACACTCAATTTCTGACATGGCCTCATCTCCCCCCCCCCCCCCCCCCCCCCCCCCCCCCACACTCCCCCACGTAGTGTAGCTCAGGACCAACTTGGATGAACTCACCACCGAAAAAAATGCACATTCAAAGTGTCACAGGGATCCATTATTTTAGCGGTTGCAGAGCATCGGTTGCAGCATATTTTAGCGGTCACTTGGTAATTGCTAGGTTATATCTGCTTAATGAGCCACAATGTACCAGAAGATTTCCGTTTCAATGAAATGGCACGGGGGCGTGGCCCGTGCAATTTTTATCTCTGCAATTGACTGCTCCTCTGTTGACAATGTGTTGGAAATTTTCAGAACTTTGTTTTGTACCATTGTGCATTATTTAATAGAGCCCTGTACATGTACGCAAATGTATTCATTCTGTTGGTCCTGGAGTGTTGTTACATCTTTATTGGATGGGAATCTGTTCGATGCAGCCATATTTGTGTGAATGTTAGACAATTTGGATATATCTTGATTTTTCGCTAAAATTGTCATATTGCTAATGCCACAACATGGAACATTATAGTAGAGTGCACCTTGCTGCGGGATTTTATCATGTTGCTACATTGCTATATGATGATGACTGACGACCTGATCAATATTTCATCCTATTTGAAGTTACTTTTAAGAAACCATGTCACAGAATTTTGTACTGTAGTATAGTATACTTGTAAGGTGACATTTATCAACTAATAAAATCATGGGTTAATGTGAACATATAGACTGGTTTAATTTTTACCAATACTCGACACGTTGCACTGCTCTGATATATTCTTGGGGACAAAATTTTCCATATTAATGCATCATTGGTCTAAGTATATTCATAAAATGCTTATTGTGGCGTTTGTGTTATTTTGAAATTAAGATATGAGTTATGATATACGGTGGTTTTCTAGTTGAGTTCATTCCATGGCTGGAAGTGCTAATTTTTTTTGTTTTACTTTTGCTTAGAAATTGTGACATTGGTAATAATATTTTGACGCTGCAACTACAAGTATTCACTTCACCTTAGAAACCTTATAGTGAAGTGCGTATCGAAGGCTGGAAACTATGGACTACCTTGACAATATGAAGTCAAAGGAGCGTTGCAATGCTATTGTATTTGATTCACAGATGGTACCTGATTCACAGACGGTACCTGATTCACAGAAGACAGCCAAAAAGAGAAGAAACTGAACATGGTACTTGCTTTCTCATAGATGCTCCAGTTCGTACTGTCTTATCATTGTGGTCATTGTATAACCTGTTTAACCTGTGGTCATTGTAGTAGTACATGGTCATTGTGAAATGTTACTGAATAAACTGAAGTTTCTCATTGTGGTCATTGTGGAAGTGTATTGGTTGAACCATTGAAAACTGTATTGGTTGAATCTGTGGTCATTGTAGTAGTACATGGTCATTGTGGAATGTTACTGAATAAACTGTATTGGTTGAATCTACTGTGTTGGTTGAATCTGTAGTAGCATTATATTAAAACTGCCTGAAAATGTAGTTGGAGGCACTGGTTACATGTGCCAGTAGATGAATTTTGAGGCACTATTACATGTGCAAGTAGATAAATTTGGAGGCACTTTCGTATGTGCCAGTAATTGAAACTATTTGAGGCACTATTACATGT
Source organism: Poa pratensis (assembly GCA_947311845.1). Classification (NCBI taxonomy): domain Eukaryota; kingdom Viridiplantae; phylum Streptophyta; class Magnoliopsida; order Poales; family Poaceae; genus Poa; species Poa pratensis. The sequence continues at coordinate 18,211,245 of CAMZMU010000082.1, forward strand.
GCAAGTAGATGAATTTTGAGGCACCTTTTGTACTGCCAGTAATTGAATCTTGAGTCACTTTTTATACTGCCTAAAAATGAATTTGGCGGCACTATTACATGTGCAAGTAGATGAATTTTGAGGCACTATTACATGTGCAAGTAGATAAATTTGGAGGCACTTTCGTATCTGCCAGTAATTGAAACTATTTGAGGCACTATTACAAGTGCTAGTAATTGAATTTGGAGGCACTATTACAAGTGCCAGTATTTGAATTTTGAGGCACTATTTTATACTGCCACTAGATACATTTGCCAACATGAATATTTTTATCACTTTTTTTTCTGCCTCCAAAAACATTTGCCGGTAATTTTACAACAATTGGAGGCACTTTCGAGTGCCTACTAACAGGGGACCTGACGTATTGTATTCAACAGAAAAAAAAGCATCCGAGTTCACAGTTTGATGCCTTATACTAGCTTATAGCTAACTAAATCAAAGAGGATGCTGAGGCGTCGGCTTTGGCTGGCGCTGCGGACATAGAAGACTGAGTTGGTGTTATTCCGCCCGCGTGACGGTTCAGATGCCTCCACAACCTCCACGACTCCGTCGCCAGCATCCGCTGCACGAGCGCCTCCGGTTCCGCGCACAGCGTCTCCACCTCCGTTGCGCGCTGCCGCAGCCCCTCCGCGACCGCCGGCTCCTCGCCCATGTACGCTTCCGCGCGCTGCTTGAGCCTCTCCGCCAGCCCCACGAACGTCCCCGCGAACCGTGCGCCAACACCGTGGCCAGCCCTGGCCGTAGCGTCTATCGCGTCGGCCCTCGCCGTGTCGTTCTCGGGGGCACGGCCGCCGTCCATCTCTTTGGCCAAGAATTGCAGGTAGGCCTCGGCCGCCGTCATGATGAGCAACTGCTCCTCGTCCGTCCCACTCCCAGCCATCGCCCTCAGGTGCCCGTCCCGCAGGCACCGCGCGTCGGCCGCGACCGCATCGGCCTCAGCGCGCCGGGCGTCGCACCACGAGACCTGTCTCTGCAGCTCGGACACCAACGTCTCCTCGCCGGCCCTCTCCACCAACACGGCCAAGGCGTGCCTGCGGTCCTCCAACGCCTCATCTATCGCGTCGCGCACGGCCACGACGCGCTCCTCGCGGATGTCCACCCAGTCCAGCTGCTCGACGGTGGGGAACTCGTCCTTTTGTTGCAGCGCCGCGCTTATCTGCGACCCCGCGATCTTCAAGGTCTCCTCCACTTGTGGATCGAATACGCCTTCGTCGTCTACCATGGACCTGATCTCCTCCTCGCTCAAGGGCATGGCCACATCGATCGCCATTGATTGATCTCTTTTTCTGCCTGCTCTCGGTAGCCGTCGGCCTTGGTATGTTGTTCTTTTTAGAGCGTGGTACTGGTACGTATATATAGACGAGGCCGAGACACCGATTCAAAAAGGACTCCGATTTCCGGAAGGACGTGTGCTCGATCCTGGAAGCCTCATTAGCCGGCAGGCAAATCGGATCTTCAGTTTTGCCTGGCCCATATCTGCCACTGGATCATTAGGCCCATGTGTTAAGATCCTATCTCTCCTTGGACAAAATCGCATTAGTGCTCCTCTAGTAGTATGTTTTTTTAGCGCTAAAAAAACAGTATTTTTTTGGCTAATCTCCTCGAGTATGTTCATTTGGGCAAAGTTATTATTTGAAAAGTTAAACCACACTATTTGGTTGATAATTTTTTTAGGATAAAGGGATGTATTGATCAAATAGTAGTTTTTGTTACAGTGCCAAGGGTAATATGCAAATTTCTTCTGGACCCTCGACCCGATTATAACGACACCACAATGTACCAAACTTTGCCATTTCATGGAAATCCTGACACGATTCAAAGTGAAGTGTGTGTGCACTTCATAGACCAAATGACCTTTATCCCTTCCACTATTTGTCGCGGGGTATCCGATTCAACTTCAAGATTGAGTTCCGTCCACTCAAGTGCAAGGAAATCCCCTCCATGCAAGCAAAAAGTTCCGTTTCAAGAGTTTCCCCACATCCACGTAACATTGTTTGGGTAATTCATAACTCGGAAATATTGAAGTACTTTTTTTTTCTGTTTCTCTTTGAAGAAAGTAAGTAAGCGGATGAAATTAAACAAACGGTTCTGACGAGCAAATAAAAATAGAAACTTGTGAGTCTTTTTTACGGAACCTTGTCAGAGTGCCGGGTGCACCTGCAATTTCATATAGAATTATAAGGAAAACAAGGCCGGAAATCATACCAAAACAAAAGGAGGAGGAGAAGAAGAAGAAGAAGAAGAAGAAACCACGACACACCAACATAGAAGCAACCCTCCACCACCTAACACTATCATCACATGGAGGAGTGATTCAGAGCGAGGTTTTCACAAACACCTTTGATAAGAAAAACAACGACTTGTGAAGTTTGAGTACTCAAAAACTCTGCTCGGCTCTGAACACAAATGAGTCAAGCCAAGCAAATTGGTTTGTTGTCACTAACGTGACTCCCTCAAAAATAAAAATAAAGTAAGATCAGCGATACTAATCTTCAACAACTATAAATACCAATCGGTATATAACTATTTCCAAGTCCATTGAACAAGTAATTGTGTACATAAATCACGGCTTGTCATCGCCTGCTCGCTCAACATTAGAGGAGCATGTCGTCAGTGCGTGTTTACTGCTGAGTCCACAAATGGCTAAAAGCACCTCCAGCAGCCGCGCTACCTACAACGCGCGCGGCAAATAACGGCAATATAGCGCGCGCGGGGCGAAATCCGAAGCTCCAACAGCTGCGGTATAACAGCGCGCGCGGGACATTGCGGCATCTCACGCGTTTTATTTCGGGCGTCGGCTCCAGCGCGCGGGGCACCGAATTCTTTCGCATGAACCACCAACTGCCGGATCTGAAAGCTCCTGGCTCCCGCGCTGCCGCCCGCACCTCTTCCCCCTCATCTCCGGTGAAGCAGGGAGGTCCAATACCAGCCGCCGGCGCTTCCGTCGCTTCTCCTCAGCGCACCTCCGCTTCACATGGACGTGTGTGGGTCACCGCCACGGTGAATCGGACGCCGTCACCGACGCCGCCAACAGTGCTGTCCCGACTTCAGCCGGCGGCCGCCTCTACTTCCTCGCCTTCTACATCGTCCTGTGCCCATCTGGGGCATAGTTTCTCCGCCGGAGAACTTGGGCATAGCACCTTTCAGAAGGTGACCGCCGCTTTGCGTATGGTGGTATACGGGATACCGGCGAATCTAGTAGATGATCACTTGGCCATGGGTGAGAGCCAAGCCATCATGTGTGTCAAGCGCTTTGCAGTTGGAGTTATCCAAGTTTTTGGTCGGGAATATTTGAGAGCTCCCAATGCTGCAGACACGGCGAGGTTGTTGAAATTCAACAAAGCTCGAGGGTTCCCCGGTATGCTTGGCTCTATTGATTGCATGCATTGGAGTTGGAAGAATTGTCCTACGGCATGGATGATGTCGGGGATGTAATCCCCGGTACCCCAGAGTCATGAGGTAGTTGTATTAGTAAAAGAGATAGAAGCAGGAGTTAATGGATAAAAGATAGAGAAAAGGTAAAAGAAAGCAGCCTGGGCCGAATCTGGCTGTGCCCAGGCCAAGATGGCACTCTCTGGGCCGACATAAGCATATGTCGGTGTCCCCTATCTCGGGTTGGGCCGAGATACCGCTAACCTCGGGTTGGGCCCAACTTCTCCAGCCAGCTAGCGTCCGCAGGCCAGGATGGGCCGACTTCCACCTCCAGCGTCCCGGATGGGCTGACCCCTCCCTCCCGTGTCGAAGCAGGCCAACACCACGAGCTTCAGTGGACCGACATCGGTTTAACTCGGATGGGCCGGGATCTCGCCGATCTCTCCAGCGTCCTACCTCGGCTGGGCTTCCTCTCGGACGGACCGAACCAGGCCGCCTTGTCTCGCCTCCTCGGATGGGTCGAGGTCTTCTACTCGGCGGGCGGGAGTTTCCATCGAGGCTGGGCAGAGGTCTTCCACTCGGGTGGACCGAGGTCGTCACACTCGGCTGAGCCGAGGTCTCAGCAGGCAGGGTCGAGGTCGCAGCGATCAGCTGGACCGAGGTCGCTCCACGACTCGGCTGGTCCGAGGCTCAGTCATCTCGACTGCAACGTACATCTCCACACCTTCGACATTCCCAGCCGCTCCCTCGGCAAGTACAAGATACCCCCTGCCATCCCCAGAGATCTGGAAGACAGGAGCTAGAAGACAAGGACAAGGACAAGGACAAGGACAAGACAGGCCATGCCTATCCAGGACATGGCCAATCGTGGCTACAGTGCACGGTACAGGACAGCTCCATGACGTGTGCACAGTGTGATAAGACCCCAGTAGTCAAATCACCAACAGTATATAGTGCATAGTGTTTCTTGTCTGCTTGTCCCCTCACTTGTCTCCTGGGCACCTATATAAAGGGCACCAGGGGGAAGAGGTGAAGGCAGCCACGGACGGGCTCCTCAGCCCCTTGGGCTCTCTTTTCTCCCTCCGCTCCCGTGGAGCTCCTCCTAGCTAAGACCTCTTAGAGGCAGCATACACACAGCTCAAGGAGCATCTGTACCAATCACATATGAGAGGAGAATACACCGAATAGGCTAGATGCTGCAGTAGGGGTTTTATCTCTCACGAGAGCCTCGAAGCAAGGTAAATCCCCATGTTGATCTGTTCTTCTGTGTGCGCTCTTCAGTGCGCTATCCCTCCCCGAATCCTCTAGCGTCCATCGGCCCCAACCTCAAGCCTACCCCTAGGCATCTGTTGTTTCATACCACGACAGATGGGCAATTCCAGGGCCACAAAAAGGACTCTACTATAATCCTCGAAGCGGTGGCCGATCATGAGACTTGGATATGACATGTTTTTTTCGGTATGCCCGGAGCTTGCAATGACATCAATGTTCTTCACCGATCACCACTCACGACTAAGATTGCAAATGGTGAAACTCAACCGGTGGAGTTTGTAGCAAATGGCCGTACGTACAATTATGGCTATTATCTTGCGGATGGCATCTACCCAAGGTGGCAAACATTTGTGAAGCCGGTTAAAAATCCCGAAGGTAAGAAAAATGTTGATTTCCACAATGCACAAGCGGCGGCTAGGAAAGATGTGGAGAGGGCATTTGGGATTGTGCAAGCCCAATTTGCTATTGTGAGAGGACCGGCTAGATTTTGGGATCAACAAATGCTTTGGTACATCATGACCGCTTGTGTGATCATGCACAATATGACTCGATAATGAGCGTGGGCAAGATTTAGACTACACTCACTACGAGTTGATGGGACATCCCGTTCAAGTGAGGAGGAGGGCGGAGAGGGTTGCCCGCTTTTTTACCTCTTATCATGCCATTCGACGTACCGAGACACATGATGATCTTCAAAAGGATCTAATCGAGGAGTGGTGGACATGGAATGGTCACCACTAATTTGATGTTCTATATTCGTATTTGTTGTATTGTTTGAACTATTTGTTGCATTCACCATTTGTTGTATTGAACAAAAATTGTTTGTTTGAGTTGTAATGATAATTTTACTATTTATTATTGATTTAAAAGTGTGTGTTTGATCTTCTTTGTCTATGTTTGATTGCAAAATGTTGTTTGCGCTGAGCGCGCGCGCTGGAGTATAGTGCGCCTGCTGGAGCGGTACTTGCGGCGCGCAAAAGTATAGCGCGTCTGCTGAACCAAAACACCCACCCCGCACGCAAAAACGCTATTTCGGCGATGGAAAGTGGTTTTAGCGCGGTAGCGCGGCTGTTGGAGATGCTCTTAGCTATGTGAACATGGAAAGCTCTTTGTGCATAGCGTATGATTAGGACAGTCTAGACGGGCAAGTCCGACTTGGAGAAGTTCCACAGGCGGTAAAGAAATTATGAAAAAATTCGCACATTGGTACAACATGTGTCACAAAATCTAGATTTGATCAAAACTCCACAAACCTGGAAATTCAAATACAAATTCAAATTGGCAATGAATTAGGTCTGCATCGTAACTGAATCCGTGTGTTTTCGAATAGATGCCAAACCACTGAAACGAGGGTAGTTGATCTTTTATGTGTGTATAGCAACATTCAAGTAGGTCAATACTACTAATTAACTTAAGGACAATTCAAGACTAAAGTAATGTCCAATTATGCATCTCTTGTTAAACATGTTCCAAGTACAATTTATTTGTCGCACCACATCTATCTAGGGCCATCATCTGACCATCATGACCACGGCAGTAGAAATATTACATTTCTCATGTAAGATCGAGCATAAACTGGACCGCCTTGTTTGGCACAAAATCAAATTATCGATTTGTAACATTAGATGGAAGTTAATTACCTAGTTATTTTCAAGCACATGCATGCAGGTACTTGGAGAACTCACAAGCCATGAAGGCACGATTACGCGTGAGGCTTGCAGACGCCATGTTTCCATCAGTCTCAAAGGAGTTCGTATGTACTCTGGTGTATCTAGATGACGATCGCAGAGTCTTGTTCAGCATGTCAACCACGATTACCCATGTCTTGTCGTCGCGGTAAGACAGATTGCCTAGCACGAAGTAGATGACATCGGGCTCCTCCATGCTGACAAGGGGGAAGGTGGGCGCGACACGCGGGAGGTCAACAGGGCTGGGTATCGTCCATGGTGCTCTCTTTCTCCCACGTCATGGTATCTTGCCTAAGCTTCCACACGTTGATGACGAACGGAGATGACACGGGTTCCCTGCAGAACGAGGCGAAGACGGTGGTGGTGACGACCTCAACGAACTTCATGGTGCCGCCTCCATTGGTGACGCATACGCTCCTGGACTGTTCCGGGCATCCTCGGCCAGTTTCAGGATCTTCAGGATCGCCGACTGGGATCCTCACGGGCAGCCGGACGTACCGGATCTGAGGGTGTTTGCTGAGCACGTCAATGAACAAGACGCCATGGAAGTAATCGACGTAGCACAGGGAACTGCCAAAGGGGACCACCGCGTCTGTGTGCCACCAGATCAATTCCCGCCCTTGCCCCTTCTCATGGAGAATCCGCGGCTCTGTGGCCTTCCAGTTGCCGCCGCAGGATCGGAACACGCAGAGACCAGCTTGCACCGGACTACCGGAGTATCATCGCCGAAGAACTGGGAGGCGTCGTCGTCATTGTATTTTGGTAGCATAATGAGATCCGCCACCACGACCTCTTCCCTATCAGTGTTGCATAAGAGGCCGACGCCAGGAAGCGTGGACATGTGCTCAAACCCACCGTGGATTTGGAATATGTAGTCGCACCTGGGGAGGCGCTGCAGCAACGCCGGCTGTCCGACGGAGTGGATCGTGTAGACGAAGAAGTCTGAGCCGTTCTTGTCGTGGGCAGTGAGCTGCAGAAGGATGGAGTTGAAGTGGGCAGCCACGACCTTGGGTTCCCCGCCATAGGGCCGATCCCAACGATCTTCTTCGTCAACTCTTCTCCGCGACGACGACGACGACGAGCGGTTGGTGCGAGGAGTCCAGTTGACGTAGAGGCGGGAGGTCCCTGGTGGCGGCACGGCGCGGAAGGAGACTCGGACGGGATCGCCCTTGGATGTCTCCGCGTACGCGTGGGTCGCGCGGAAGTGTTCCTCCGGGTAATCCAGGGTGGGTCTCGTGTAGTTGAGCCGGGTGTGGGGATCGAGTATCACCCAGCCGGGGTAGCGGTGGGAGGAGGAGGAAGAAGCCATGGCGGATGGCGTCGACGCGTCGGAGCTGTTGTCCATGAGAAGGGCGCCGCGCACGCGTACGAGACGAGACAGGCGGCGGATTCTTGATCGATGCGGCCGAAGGAAGAACCTTGGTTTAGGAAGCGCACGTACAACAGCTCAATCGATCTACCCCGGGTACGTGCCGATGCATATATATAGATCGATCCGTCCCCGTTTTTTTTTTTGACAGGCCTATCCCGTCTCCGTTAGAAACTTTTTTTTTAATTTAAACACACTTTATAGATAACTAGGACAAAGCCCGTGCGTTGCTACGGCCCCATGTTAAATCAAATAAACAACAATCGTATGTTTTAATCCGTACGACAATCGAATCAACGTAAATCAGCCCTTGCTTACTCAAAATATGCATGTAGCTTCTCGACATAAACTCATGTGTCAAACAATAAGCCTTCTTCTCATTTTTTCTCATCGGTAAACAAAGTGACCGACAATCACCATTGAAGACCGTCTGGCTGACGGTATCATCTCCAAAAACGACATTCCTCCGCTTAGTGCCAACACTTACAAACACAAACAAAGTACCGTATAAAATCAGTTGATAAAATACAACATAAATTATACCATGTAAAATTCAGATAAATGTACCATACAAAATTCAGATAATTCTTTAGCAGTTACACACATCGCAACATTCTTCTATTGATCTTCTCCACAACACATAGAATGCCACAAACAGAAATTGTAGCCGGATTTAGATGTGTAGATATTTCATGCTACAAGTGCATGTAGTACTTATTTTTTGTTGCCTAAATCCACTAATCCAAGTTCACAGTACAGAGAGTGAGAGACCCTCAAACACGGCGCAAGAATCATACAGTTCCTTTTCCAAGAGGAAGCTTCAGTAGCACTTCAGTACAACCTGTGAGCTGGAGTAGGAGACAACATTCAGCGGTGCCACCGGCCGGGGGCGTCGACCTGGAGATGGACTAAGACAGTAGCGTCGCTCTAGGTCTCTGTGCTCCTGGTCAGGGGCGTGCTCCCAAACCTGGAGATGGACAGTAGCGGCGCTTTAGGTCTCTGTGCTCCTGGTCAGGGGCGTGCTCCAATGGAGGGAAATCTTGGGCGAGCTCAGGTGGAGAGGCGTCTGGAGGGTGCGAGCTGCTGGCGGTGGGGGCTGCTCATCCCGGAGAGAAGAAGGTCGGAGGTCGAGTAGGTGGTCGCTAGTGCAAGGATAGCGGTGGGAGCGGCCGGCTGCGGCTCGCATGGGAACGAACAGAGGACAAGCGACGCGGGCGTCGGGCAGAGGAGGCCGGCGCTCGGTAGGAGGAGGTTTCCGGTGGGCTGGATACAGATCGCGGGGCAAGGCTGCAGGTAGCGGCAGTGGCGGGAGCCGGGGACCGGGGATCGATATGGGGAGGGCAGCGGCGTCGAATCGCTGGTAGGTTTGACGGGAAGCTAGCGTCAATGAAACGCTCGGGGATAGGCACGATTTGTAGTTTTTTTCTTTTCCGCCGAAACACCGAACCGGTATCTCATTTAGCGGTGGCAGGTGGCGTAATATTTGCAAAAATGCCCGTGCGTTGCACCGGGAGACGTCTGTGCTTCGCAATGTAGAAAACACGGGACTCCTAGTGCCCTAGTGGCCTAGTGGTCGTGCATGCCGAGCCTAGATATGACGTGCTCCTCATCATCCTTTGAAATGATGAGCTCCTCCTCATCCCGTCGAACGACTCCCAGTGTACCATGTCGTCTAGTCATGGTCCGTGTCTCCCGATCTAGTAAGAAGGTGAGCATGGTACATGGACCGTAAGCGGCTTCACTATTCACGTCCAGCCAGGCAATGTCATTGTCAATTTGGGGAAATCCATGAGAATCTCAACAATCTCTTGTTCTCTTTCAGCACATCCCCATAAACACAAACTTCACAATTGGTATACTGCAGAGATTTTCAAATTCAGTAGTCGATATAGAGATGGTACCTCAAAAAATTACAGCAAATTCTACTGTCATTGTCGGCAGAAAGCATCTACGATTATCAGCGAGCAATAATAGGCTGATCCTAAGATGAGGATCTGATCATGCCAAAGATCTGCCTATCAGATGATGACTTCCATGAAGTTCTGCACCGGAGGTACTATGATTTACAGTATTTCGCAAGTCACAACTGAACTCGCCATCAACCGTGCAGCAGCCTGAAACAGACTTGGTTGATCCCTTTATATTAGGCCACCGTATATAAACTGGTAATGTACCACCGAAATTACCAGTTGATACCCCCAATCGCATCTACGATTATCAGCGAGCAATAATAGGCTCATCCTAAGATGAGGATCTGATCATGCCAAAGATCTGCCTATCAGATGATGACTTCCATGAAGTTCTGCACTGGAGGTACTATGATTTACATTATTTCGCAAGTCACAACTGAACTCGCCATCAACCGTGCAGCAGCCTGAAACAGACGTGGTTGATCCCTTTATATTAGGCCACCGTATATAAACTGGTAATGTACCACCGAAAATTACCAGTTGATACCCCCAATCGAATCACTAAAATGCCATTGCTTATAAACCTAAAAGTGCTCTTCAACCAAGAAAAATCGGATACGTGGCCGGAGCTGGACTTACATGATCACCGGACGGACAGTGCTTACTTTCACGTTTTAAAAAAATTCAATCCTTGACTGAGATTGAGATCAGTCTGTCTTACTCATATCTCAACAGAAATTGTATTAGAATCGCAATTGAAATCCGCTGCTCTGATTCATATCTCAAACCTTATCATTGTTCATTGCTTAAACCTGAAACTCCGGTACTTCAGTCTGAACCGCTTCTCGTGTGCAACCAGTGCAGCGGCACTGAGCTGCGCCACACAATTGCAGCGCCTAACTAATCCCCGCTGCCCATGACCGAGAGAACGCGAAGCACGGCCTAGAACCTGGCGATGACCGCGGACGCCGCCAGCTGCCCCCAGTCGAGTCGCACGGCTTGTCGGCACAATTGCCGTTGACTATGCCGTGGACACGCGCCTCGTCACGCCGGCGAGACATGGACCGCGAGGGAGAGGATATGAGAGGATTTGGGGTCGCGCGCCCAGAGGAGGAATGCAGTGCATCGGCCGTGCCGTAGCGGCGTCGATTCAGGGCGCCGCCGCACACAGGACGTGCGCACCAGCATGTAGGGTCCATCAATGCCGCAGGATGGCGCGTTGGAGAGCGCCGCCGTACCGGCCGTGGGCTACTGCCCCGTGCCAAGGGCGCCGCCGTTGGTCGTCGCCTTCGTCGCTAGCCGAAGCGAGGATTCACTATTTAGGCAGAAGGGAGTCGAGACCTGGACCACGACCTCAACTCATCGCGCGCCATACGAAATCAAGGACGGACTACATTGTGGCAAACAGGATTCGCCGTTGGTATATATTTATGAGAGAAGATCATGAGAGTCCGTGCTGGGTTCAGCCTCGTTTCCTATGTGCGGGTCATGGCACACGCACGGGTGAGGGGCCGGCTCTGGACGCTTTCCGCGATGAAATCAAAGGATATTACAGCAAACGGGGAGAAGTGGGACGACGTACGAAACGAAAATTGACGGACGAAAAAACGGACAAAAATTTGGGAGGAAGAAAGTCGAGTCGCACGGCTTGTCGGCACAATTGCCGTTGACTATGCCGTGGACACGCGCCTCGTCACGCCGGCGAGACATGGACCGCGAGGGAGAGGATATGAGAGGATTTGGGGTCGCGCGCCCAGAGGAGGAATGCAGTGCATCGGCCGTGCCGTAGCGGCGTCGATTCAGGGCGCCGCCGCACACAGGACGTGCGCACCAGCATGTAGGGTCCATCAATGCCGCAGGATGGCGCGTTGGAGAGCGCCGCCGTACCGGCCGTGGGCTACTGCCCCGTGCCACGGGCGCCGCCGTTGGTCGTCGCCTTCGTCGCTAGCCGAAGCGAGGATTCACTATTTAGGCAGAAGGGAGTCGAGACCTGGACGACGACCTCAACTCATCGCGCGCCATACGAAATCAAGGACGGACTACATTGTGGCAAACAGGATTCGCCGTTGGTATATATTTATGAGAGAAGATCATGAGAGTCCGTGCTGGGTTCAGCCTCGTTTCCTATGTGCGGGTCATGGCACACGCACGGGTGAGGGGCCGGCTCTGGACGCTTTCCGCGATGAAATCAAACGATATTACAGCAAACGGGGAGAAGTGGGACGACGTACGAAACGAAAATTGACGGACGAAAAAACGGACAAAAATTTGGGAGGAAGAAACCTTACTGCTTTTATTATTAGGTATAGATTAGATAAGCAAGCAAGCCGCCTCATTAAAAACCTTTCAGTCCCCTTAGATACCCTGGTAAGAAAAATAGCGTGTAAAAAACTTGCTGCCTCAAGCGTCCACAATGGTTACATCATTTGCGATTACATGGGCTATGCAAAGAGGAGGATCACCATACCAGATTTCCTGGTTGGCCTCAGAAAACCTAGCTAATTCACGTGCTGCCATTTAGCCTCTCTAGGGCAGTGAGAAAATTTGACCCGTGCAAAACTTCGACAGAGGAAAGCACACTCCTCATATATCGCCGCAGCAGCTCAAGGGAATTGCCGCCATCTTGCATGGTATCAATAACCTCCATACAATCACCTTCGACCACCAGCTTATTGCACCCCACTTCACCGGCGAGCACCAATCCGTGGCGAAGAGCAATGGCTTCGGCGGTAGCAGCATCCTCAACATGTTGTAGGTTCCATCGTCCGCCTGCAAGAAACGAACCATGCTGGTCACGGAGAATAACACCAGCACCACCCGAACCTGTGTCGACATCATATGCTGCGTCCACGTTCAGCTTGGTGAACTCTGCAGGTGGCTTCTGCCAACCGTGGCGATGAATTGGTGCAGCTCCCAACCTCTTGATTCTCTTGTAGTTTAAAGCTAGAGCCAGGATAGATTGCGCCGATCTCAACGGGGTTTGGATGGTCTCACCGTGGGTAGCTTTTCTCCTCTCCCACCACAAATACCAGGATGCCACAGCAGCTAAATCGCAGCGACGCAACTCTGGAATAGAAGGCACTCCGGCTTTGTCCAGCAATAGAGTCTCCAGGATCGTTGCTCCTTGAGCTTCCAACACTGCCGCATTATCAACGATAGAAAGCATGCCCAAACTTGACCAAACCTCCTTGGCACGTGTACATTTGAAGAATGCGTGAGAGATACTTTCACAGTCCACCGAACACATCGGACATTGGCTAGAGATCGGAATGTGTCGGTTTGCCAAGACCCCATAGCAAGGGATGGCACCTAACAGAGCACGCCAGCAGTGTATTTGGATTTTTGCAGGTGCCTTGAGAGACCATAGGGAGCGCCAGACCGGATTCGCCGCAGAAGAATCGAAGGGGCTTGTTCTCCTCAGCTTACGGCCATGTTGAGCGTCCCATTCAACGTGATATGCAGATCGGACAGTATGTCGACCGTTCTTATTGTAATGCCAAGCAGGAAAGTCCTCCATCATGCCCACAGCGAGAGGAATACGCAAGATTCTTTCGACGTCTCCATCCCAAGCATCTCCCGCATGAACACTTCATCCCATGTACCAGTCTCGTGATCGATAAGTTCGGACACCTTTGTGATCACCATATTACACGTCGTGTCATAATTTTCCTATTAGGACTAGTAGGGATCCAACAATCTTCCCAAATATTAATTTTCTCACCGTCACCAACTCTCCAAATATGCCCTTGTTTAAAAGTTTGGATTCCTGACCAAATGCTCTGCCAAGTAAATGAGCTACCTTTTTTCAATTCAGCATTTAACAGATCACCAGAAGGATAGTATTTAGCACGCAGAACTTGAGCACAAAGAGATTGTGGTTCGGATAGAAGCCTCCACACTTGTTTAGATAGCATGGCCAGATTAAAACTCTCCAAATCTCTAAAACCCATACCTCCTTTATTTTTCGGGATGCACATCTTCACCATGCAAACCAATGCATGTGCTTTTGTTGGTCTTCATCTCCCCACCAGAATTGGGACATTGCTGAGATTATCCCTTTGCAAATCTGTTTGGGTAGCTTAAACACAAACATAGCGTACACTGGTATTGCTTGGATTACTGCTTTAATAAGAACTTCCTTTCCACCGAAAGATAGCATCTTTTCCTTCCAGCCACTTAGCATTTTAATAACTCTGTCAATGAGGTGCTGGAAGCAATCTGTCCTGTCCACCCCAACCAACGGGGAAGACCAAGATATTTATCCATGATAGCTTCAGTCATTATGTCCAAAATTGTGCAAACATCAACCCTCCTCTCAACAACAGTGCAAGGGCTAAAGTAAATACTTGATTTTTCCACGCTTACAAGTTGTCCAGAAGACTCACAATAGTCATCTAAAGCTCTTTTCAGGCTAGCCGCATTAGTACTATCAGCTTTCATCAAAATTAAGGAATCATCAGCGAATAAAAGATGGGAAATAGCTGGAGCGTTACGGCAAACCTTTACACCTTGCAGATTTCCTTGTTCTTCTTCGTAGGCAATAAGGCTTGACAGCCCTCTGAACAGAAGAGAAACAAATAGGGAGAGAGAGGGTCCCCCTGACGTAGACCGCGTGTTGGAGCAAATAGTCCGAAAGAGAGTTATTTATCCTGACTTGGTATCGGACAGAAGACACACAAGCCATAATAAGATCGACCCAATCCTCATTGAAGCCGAGCTTGAGCATTATCCGTTTCAAAAAGTTCCACTCCACCCTATCATAAGCTTTATGCATATCCAGTTTTACCGCACAAGTCCCAAAACTTCCAACTCGCCTGTTCTTAATAGCATGGTAGCTTTCAAAAGCCACCAAAAAATTATCCGAGATGAGCCTCCCAGGCACAAACGCATTTTGCATCGGTGATATGATCTCATGGAGAAAGACCTTCAGCCGGGCCGCCAAAACCTTAGAAATTACCTTGTAGATGACGTTACATAAACTGATGGGTCTGAATTGGGACAAATTCTCAGGACTTGACACTTTTGGGATCAGGACAATGGTAGTATCATTCCAATTATCAGGGATCTTCTTTGTATTTAACGCAATCAACACTTCCTCCGTAAGATCATCCTCAATAAGAGCCAATATTTTTTGTAGAACACCGCATGCAACCCATCAGGTCCCGGGCCTTTAGGTCGCCAATATTAAACAGAGCCTTTTTGATTTCCTCGCGAGTGTAAACCGCAGTTAGTGCCTCATTCATATGACTAGTGACCCGAGGCTTGACTTTATCTAACACTGCATGGTTAGGCGCCTGAACCTCCGAAGAGAAGAGGGTGTTGAAGTAGTTGACAGCAAGGTCTTGTATGGCGTCCTCATCATCCACCCAGTCTCCAGCTGCATTTTTTAGATGTTTTACAAAGTTCGACTTCCTACGAGCAGAGGCAAAGCGATGAAAGTAGCCTGTGTTTTGGTCTCCATGTTTCAGCCAATCAACACGGCCCTCTGTACCCAATACAGCTCTTCCTTTTCAAGGAGATCTTCGATTTGAATCTGCAAAGCTTTTTGTTGAACCAAGGAGTTTTCGTCAATAGGTCCCGACATCACTTCATCGAGCTTTTTCTGGAGCTCCCATAGCCTAGTACGGGGTCCCTTCAGCACCTCTTTGTCCCAATTGTGAAGTGATCGGTGAACCTCAGTAGTTGCCTGGGCAAAGGTAGAACCCGGGTGTGATTTAGCCCGAGCCCAAGCAGCTTCAACAATAGAGTCCACAGATTCTTCTCTCAACCATCTAGCTTCAAAACGGCGTTGCCCTGTCGGTCTTGCCGTCTGAGTTCCTGCGTAAAATTCAGAATTGATTAAAAGTGGTCTGTGGTCAGATTTACCAAATTCTTCATGTACCACACCGAGAAGAGGAAAAAGATTGGAGGCCAGCAAGTTTCCTGCGACTCGATCCAAACGCTCTCGGATAGGGCCACGGCGCCAGGTGAAGGTGTCGCCAATATAGCCCAGGTCTTCCAAATTACAGCTGTGTAGAGCATCACGAAACGCTTGCATACAGCGCTGTGCTCTCATATTGCCCCCTTCCTTTTCATAGTTAAACAAAATTTCGTTGAAGTCTCCACCAATTAACCAAGGCAAGTTAGACATCTGATTCAGATCGTTCATATACTCCCAGCTGAGATGCTTTCGGTCACCACTTGGCTCGCCGTAAAATCCTGTGAACCGCCATCCCGATTCAAGGTTTTCGTCGATTCTAATATCTATGTAGTTTGAGTGCACCTCTCTTGAGGTAACCTTTAAGTCAGAGTGCCAAAGCATTAGCAGACCACCAGAGCGTCCATCGCTCTCAAAAATCTCCATCTCATCAAATTTCAGACGGATTCTCAAATTTCCTGCTTTCACTTTATCTAAATGAGTCTCAGAAAGAAACAAAATATCCGGACGAATCCTCTCCAAAAGAATCAGGAGAGCACGAACTGCCGTGGATTTTTTCATTCCCCGGCAGTTCCAAACTAATATTTTCATTGCGATCGGACGGGCTCCTCTCGGGAACCCGCCGATCCTAGTGAAGTGGAGTCTGCTCCGTCCTTCTTTGTTCTCTTCGAACGATCTTTGTTGCCGTCCACTACTTCGTGCACAAATAGTGGATTTATATTTTCAGTGATCATGTCCGCAGGTGCTATCCCGCCTGTCCCAGCACCTGCCTCCATGTTCAAATTCTCATCGTGTCCATCACCAAGGAGCAGCCTTCGCTTCGCTCCCGCTTCAGTTTGTTCCTTCTGCAGCATATCTGTATCCACTGGTTTTAGGGGACTAGTCGCCGTGTCTTTTAACGGATCATCATGGCCAACATTATTTTCAGTTGGCCCGCATTGAACCTCCAGCTCGTGTTCACATCATGCGTATCACCTCGACCGGGCATCGTTCTCCCTCTACCAAAGCCAGCCGTCCGACCTCGTGCACCTCCAAACCCCCCACGGTTACCACTGAAATTCCTCCCACGCCAAGTTTCCCAGTCTGCTTTCAACCAGTCTCCCCACTTCAGCTTATCAATTTCGTGTTCACCAGTACCACACTCGAGATGAGTATGGCCGCACATACCACAGGCGCTGCAGAATCTTGGCACTTTCTCATATTTAAGCTGGTACAGTTCTCTTTGCCCACCACGGGAGATAGTGACCACACGAGCTAATGCCTTCCTCACATCCATCTTCACACGAGCTCGAACAAAATTACCAGCACCATTGACATTGGTTTCGACCGAAATCACTTTGCCAACCTTTTTCTAACCAGATTTGTGATCAATGGTTTGTTACGGTAGCCGATCGGCAGTTTGTGGATCTGAATCCAAACAGGCAGGTGAAAGAGATCAACGGAGTCTGGATTTACCAACCCATCATATGGCTCGATCACCACGGCGTTCTGCCGAAAAACCATGGACCTCCCTCGTAGACTTTCAGCCAATCCCCAAGGCAGAAACATTGGATGGTGAAGAGATTCGGTTCCAACGAAGTGAACTTGATCTCTCTCGCCGGACTCCATGCATTTATCATGTGTTGCTCGAAAGTTTGGGGCTAAACGGATTCTCTGTATGAACCCTAGCCAAAGCCAGCCACTTCATACCCTCCTTAGGAGCGTCGTCCACTTCCTCAAACACCAGATCATCAAGATCCTCCTCCTCTATCCCAGTCTGAGGAGCATCTCATCAAGGGATTCCTTGTTACGTCCCTCAGGTGCTCCGATCTGACTCGCCGAAGTCGAGCCAAACTAGTCGCCATGTTTCTTCAACTTCGAAACCAATCTACGCGGGCCTTCAGACGTATCCCACCAGATTTAAGGGCAGCGAGGCCCAAGAATAGACCGAGGCCAACAGGGACTCGGGCGGCGAAGACGAGATCGAGTAGAACTCCACGTCGGCGCAGGAACGCCGGGGAGGAAGCAAAACCCTAGTCGCCGGAGCCCTAGGTCGCTGGACGAGTTTGTTTTGTTGGATAGAGATTTTTCCGTTAGAAACTTAGAATCACACTACGATCGATTTCGGAGCAGCACGCGGAGGTCATGACACGGTAATATAGAAAAGTTCCTTTGGGGTTTAGGCTGAAGTGTTTCCCTTGCCTCGGGCATGCGTGTGTGTTGATGTAGGCCAGGGAAAGAAAGAAAGTACTCTATCAACATTCTTAATCACTATAAAACAAGTTTGCAGTAAAAACATGCTTTTCTAGCGCGGATCGGTATGTGTTGCAAGTTTTTGTTTAAGAAGCAAGTTACTAGTATACACCCCCTCAGCTTCGAAAGTAAAGGCCAATATTTTTTTTTCAAATGTCAAATTGTGTAAAGTTTAACCAAATTTTTAGGAAACCCCATTAACATTTATAATACCAAATCAATATAGTATAAAATATATTTTTGTATGATGTCAATATAGTGGATAGTTGTTGGTCGTTTTCGATACAAATTTGGCCAAACTTTTCTACACATTGTAGCTTTAAAAGAAAAACACATCCGTGGTAGAAGACGTCCCACATGTGCACATTGTCACCAAGCCGCAATATGCCCAAAAAGGTCATACTGTCACGGCTTTAATTTATTTTTACAAAATACCCCCCTAAAATTTGTTTCTTATAATTCTTCAGTCCTCACGTGGGTTTGCCATTGGCGGAAACATAACAAAATGATACTTCACCACGCTGTCGTGTCCCTCCATTGACTACCCCCTACGCCAGAACATCACTCGTGCCCACATTGACATCGACCGCCCGTCGATCGGCTCGACAACGAGTTCCGGCATGGCACTGCCGCTGCTGCTTGTGCGCTCTTCTTGCTCATGCACTGCCTTTCCATGCACTAGTGCCACTCCTCTAGAGCTAAAATAGGAATGAGGACCTAGCAATGAGAAGAAACTAAAATTTAGGGGGATAATTTGCAAAAAAGAAGTAAGACATGATGTGACGGAATGACCTAGTGTGCACAAATTGGCAGGTTGATGACTGGTTTTAGTTATTTTGCGACTTGGTGACCAATGTGCACATGAGGGTAAGTTCATATACCACTTAATACATTTTTCTCTAGTTTAATGTGTTAATGACCTGCAAAGGTTTCAAATTTATATGTTTTGTTGTTTAATAAAAGAAATAAAAACAAAAGAGAATTTACTATAGATAAGAGATAGCGAGTGAGCACGTATCTCTATGGAAAGGTTACCAGTACGAGACCTAAAAAGTCGCTCTCTTGCAAAAAAAAAATAGCTCTCTAGCTCGAGTGCTCACTGTATTTACAGAAATAAATAAAAAAAATCATATTTACAGGTTTCGGAAGAATCTGAAACAAACTGCTAGATATAGTTAATGATGTACTCCTATTATAATCATGCAAAAAATCGGAATGGTAAACTCTTTGAATTGTAGCTTACACAAAAAATAGAATTTTCTCCATGAATTTTGAACATACACGGTTCACAGTTACTCGTATCCATAATGTTTTTTATTTCAGTGTAGCTCAGAATACAAAATATTTTAAAGAGAAATTTATCACGTTAATAGGATACATCGTTGGGTACATTTAGATTTTTTTCCCGTATTTTTTCAAACTTGTAAATAAATTTTTTTAAATTTTAAAATAAAGGGAACACGGGATCTCAGGACCCAAAAATCACTACTCCTCTCTGGCCTCCAGCATATACCACCACAACACACAAGATATAGTTCAGCACATCCAAAGGTCACACAAATCGACGAGACACTACCAAAAGAATGCAGGTGCGTTTTAGAAAATTCGACTAAATACCTGGTTTAGGTTCGTGGACCTTGGATTGTTGATGCATTTTTACCCTAGCGACAATAGAATTAAATGAGAAATCGTAACACAAACCTCTGACTGCCTTATAAAATCAAAATGTTGGTTCGGTAACAACACATGAGGTGTTTCGGCAAAGATATGCACATCATAATGAATTTGCCAAGCTGAGCACGCTTGCGGCCATAATTTAAAGGCATAGCTAGGAGTACTGATAGCAGTGAGATAGATATAGCCTGTTTCAGGAGGCACCAGCAGGTCCTTTGAGAACTCGCAAGGAATCGATGCACCATTACGAGCGAGGCTTTCGGTTTCCGATGCCTTTGTGTATTTGAACGATGATGATCGTAAAGTCTTGTTAAACATGTCAACGGCGATGGCCCATGTCTCGTCTCCATCGGCTTGACGGTGATTGCTCACCACAAAGTAGATGACATTGGGCTCCTCCATGCTGACGCAGGGGAATGTGGGTGCAACACGAGGTAGATCGCCATAGCCCTGTTGATTCCAGAGGTCAGCATCTTCCAGTTCACTCTCTTTCTCCCAGGTCATGTCTTTATCATCTCGCCTCAGCCTCCACACTTTGATGGTAAACAGAGCGGAAGGCGTTGCACGGGTACACGACATGAAGACGGTGGATGTGACAACCTCGACGAACTTAAGGGTGCGGCCACCATCGGCCGTGCACAAGCTCCGGTCTTCCGGGCAGCCCCTACGGCCAATGGCAGTGGATGTTCCAAGGTCGCAAGGATCCGGGATCTTTACGGTGGGTAGCCGGACGTAGCGTAGCTCACGGCATCCGCTTAGGATGTCGAGGAACAAGACGCCCAGGGAGTAATCCACGTAGCACAGGGAGTTGGCGCACGGGACCACCACGTCGGTTGACCACGAGATCAATTCGCTCCCTTGGCCCATCTTATGGCGGATCCTCGGCTGTGGAGCCGCTGCCTTCCACTTGCACCCAGGACTGCCGGACCGGAACACGTGGAGCACGGCTTTCACAGGATTATGATCGGCGTGGTGGGAGGCGTCGAGGTATCTGTCTACCGGTTTAATCGTGAGGTCCGCCGCCACGAATTCATTGGCATCACCGTCGCATATGAGGCCAATGCCATGAGGCGTGGTCGTGTAGGGACTGGGTAGTAGCCGGAGCATGGGCGGCCCGATGGAGCCGACGGTGTAGACGAAAAGCTCTGGAGTGAAGTACCTGCGACCGAGGCTGAGAAGGATGAAGTTGCCGTGGGCAGCTACGACCAGCGATTCAAGTTTGTAGGAGTAGTAGTAACGATCTCGCAAGTGCTTGGTGCGAGTGCAGCTGACCGAAAAGCGGGAGATCTCCGGGGGGCGCACGGCGCGGCAGGAGACGCGGATCAGCTCGCCCTTGGAGGTCATCGCGTGGGCGCTGGTCCAGCGGAAGTAGTCCTCGGAGTAATCTGTGGTGCCCTTGGGGTACTCGAGGACGAGGTTGTGGGGGTCGAGCATCACCCAGTCAGGGTAGCGTTGGGACGGGGCGGCCACCGCCGACTCGCCGGAGCTGTCGTCCATGAGGAGGCAGCACAGGATACGGCACGAGACCTGTGGTGGGTTTGTGATTGATGGGTCAGAAGAAGAAAGGAAGATTTGTTAGGGTTTTAATTTGGGGGAACACCGGACGAGACCGATGGGAGCTCGATCTAAACCCGACGACGCGTTTCGTGGCCGGTCATGCGCAACTTTATAGACTCAACTTAGCCGCAAAAAAAAAACTTTTAGACTCAACTCTTAAACAAGTAGACAAAAGTAGTTAGAATGCATGAGTTGGGATAATTTTGCCGATGAAGTAGACCGGCTTACAAAAATTGCGCTTGAACTTGCGGTTTTTCTTGTCTGAGGATATGTTACATAGTCAAAGGATTTGAGGTGCATATTATAATTTGATTTGAGGTGCAAAGGTAAAGCGGTGTCTGTTCTTTCAGGATCCTAGCAAGAAAATTACCCTTCGAACCCAGAGCTTAGCGCATGGCCATGGGAGCGTACAATGTAGAAAAGCAGTGACATGGGGTAGGTTTTGCTCATCTGCAAGTCCGACATATCTTGGAAAGGGTACGGTTACAACAATATGAAGTCTCTTGTACTGTGGCATGTTCCTGTCCTGACAAGCATCCATCAACCAGGTTTAGAGGTTGCTTAGAACAACAGGTGGTCAAGAAGGATGATATTGTAATAGCCTGTAGGATTTCATATGTGCTGCTATTTTTGTGGTTTGCATGCTTTGCTTGCCACCTGAGATGTTGTGGAAATATTCTCATCACTGTATACCAGGATCTTTCATAATCACAGTGTTATGGTTCTTCCGTTGGTATTTCAGTTTTGCGGTGCTCAGTGGAAATATTTTAGCTTTGTACATTAACTCGAGCAATTTCTTGCCCAGCCCATGTCTGCAGTGCCCTGAGTTTTCTAGCTGGTCTCACATGAAATTCCAGCATTTTAGTTTAGCCTTAAACTTTGTATTTTGACAACCCATCTCTCCTTTGGATTGGTCGTGCGCTGAGTTTGGAATGGAATAAAAAATGATGGTGGATCCAAACCACGTTACCTCATACTCATATGACAGTCCAACTGCAACACACCGAATAAATGTTCTACCGATGTGCCACTACTCAATTTTATTGTTACCTAAATCAGCATTGAGCATTCTAACCCAGGAATTAATTTGGTAGAAACCAGCCAGGAGCAACTATAATAAGGATTTGAGTTGACTAAGTTCAGTTCCAAAATAGCACGGATTTAATTCCTGAATATATGTCATAGATATGAAGTTCGACATCTTTCAGCTTCCTAGACCAAACACTGTTTTTATCTTTGAGGCTGACTTTACCTACCTAAAGCCTAGAAATTCATTGTCATGTCAAACTGAAATCTCAAAGTTCATAAACAAACATTATTTTTTTGGTTATAATAGTATTCGGCCCCAAAAAGAAAATCTCCAATATACCAGCCTAGAACAAGCCCTAGCCACCGGACAACACCAATCGACACTCGATATTTACGAACTTATCGGTTTTAATGATGGTCCTGTATAAAATATCCTAGATTTTTTTGATGGAACATTTATCATGCAAATAATTGGATTGGGTTGGCTGAGGAGTCTGAGGCGAGAAGATAAAGACATGACATGGGAGAAAGAGAGTGAATTGGAAGATTCTGACCTCTGGACTAAACAGGGCTACGGCGATCTAACGCGTGTTGCGCCGACATTCCCCTGCGTGAGCATTGAGGAGCCCAATGTCTTCTGCTTTGTGCTGGGCAATCACGATCAAGCTGATTAAGACGAGACATGGGTCATCGTCGTTGACATGTTCAACAAGACGCTACGGTCATCATTCAAACACAGGAAGGCATTTGAAACCGAAAGCCTCACTCGTATTGGTGCATTCATTCCTTGTGAGTTATCCAGGACCTGCTGGTACACGGAACAGGCTAATATCAGTGCTATCAGTACGCCTATTTATGCCTTGAAATTATTTCCACTGGCGTGCTCGCCCTAGCGATTTCATTAGGTGCATATATATCTTTGCCAAAACACTTCATGAGTCCTTATTAAACCAACATTTTGATTTTGTAAGGCAGTCTAGATTGTGTTACGATTTCGCATTTGAAGTTATTATTGTTAGAGTAAAAATGCATCAACAACCCAAGGTCTACTACGAACCTAAACCAGATACTTCAGGCCGAATTTGCTAAAATGCAGCCGTATTTTTTTCATAGTGTCTCAGTCGATTGTGTGATCTTTGGTTGTTGTTGAACTATGACTTTGTGTTGTGGTCGCATGTATTGGAGGCAAGAGAGCGTTTTTTGAGCTCTCGTACAGGTTGGTTTTGAATGGAGATGCCATCACGGTGTGTTTCAAAATAACTCTCAACATATCGGTGCGTTTTATAGAATCCATAATTCTAAACTATACAAATTATACTTTATACACAAATAATTCTCTACTTGTCGATCCATTCTATAAAAGCAATTTTTTGCCACACTTTTCGTGACAAAAGTTGTGTTTGATTTTTTTTTTTTTTTTTGCTTTTTTCACATATACCAGTTTGTGCCATCTAAATTATGAATAAGGTTTCAAGTAGCACTTTAATACTATGAAAAGCAACTACTCCGTATGTTCCTTAACGGTGTATAATTTTTTAGAATTAAAACGGTGTAAAGTTTAACCAAATTTTTATTGAAAAACGACCAACATTTATACTACTACTATATTGACATCATACTAAAATATATTTTATGATGTATCTAACTGTATTGATTTGGTATTGTACATGTTAATGGGGTGTCCTAAAAATTTGGTTAAACTTTGCACAATTTGACATTTGTAAAGATTATAGGCCTTACTTTCGAAAGTGGAGAGAGTGTATACCAGTAACTTGCTTTAAAAAAAATCCGTAACACATACCCTGTGCTAAAAAACATGTTTTTACCACAAAATTGTTTTGAGAATGTTTTTTTAAATATTATTCATGTGGGATCTAATTTCTCGAAGATCTCATCATGAGGAACACTAGGGTGAAACCGATTTTAATCTGGACGCTCAGTTTAAAAATTGTGCATTTTAGAAAATAGACTAGCTTTAAATGGCTGTCCATTTGACCCGGTGTGGGCTCGCTGCACCAAAAGAGTACGAGCGCTCTCAAACTGCGTCCTCAGTTAAAACGAAAGAGAAGTTCCCCTCTCACAAAATCAGCGACAAGCCGACAACTAATATAAAACGAAGGGAATACATAATTTTTCCTTAAAATTCACACATATTGTTTTGTTTTGTAGTAGTATTTTCTTTCCCTTTGTCTGTCAAAAGAAAAACGGAGACGGATCGATCTATATGCATCGGCACGTACCGCCCGTGACCTGCATCTATACGTATCCGGTTTAGATTGATCGAGCTGTAGTACGTGCGCCTCTTCCCTGCAAAACCTAAACCAAAGGTTCTTCCTTCCGATCAAGAATCCGCCTACTGCTGTCTCGTCTCGTACGCGTGCGCGGCGCCCTTCTCATGGACAACAGCTCCGACGCGTCGACGCCATCCGCCATGGCTTCTTCCTCCTCCTCCCACCGCTACCCCGGCTGGGTGATACTCGATCCCCACACCCGGCTCAACTACCCGAGACCCACCCTGGATTACCCGGAGGAAACTTCCGCGCGACCCACGCGTACGCGGAGACATCCAAGGGCGATCCCGTCCGAGTCTCCTTCCGCGCCGTGCCGCCACCAGGGACCTCCCGCCTCTACGTCAACTGGACTCCTCGCACCAACCGCTCGTCGTCGTCGTCGTCGCGGAGAAGAGTTGACGAAGAAGATCGTTGGGATCGGCCCTATGGCGGGGAACCCAAGGTCGTGGCTGCCCACGGCAACTCCATCCTTCTGCAGCTCACTGCCCACGACAAGAACGGCTCAGACTTCTTCGTTACACGATCCACTCCGTCGGACAGCCGCCGTTGCTGCAGCGCCTCCCCAGGTGCGACCACAGATTCGCAGAAGACCGGCTTCGCGGCCGTGGGTTTGAGCACATGTCCATGCTTCCTGGAATCAGCCTCTTATGCGACGTTGATAGGGAAGAGTTCGTGGTGGCCGACCTCATTATGCTACCAAACTCCTCCCAGTTCCACTTCAACGGCGATGATATTGATACTCCGGTGGAAGCTGGGCTCTGTGTGTTCCGATCCAGCAGCCCGGGTGGCAACTGGAAGGCCACACAGCCGCGGATCCGCCATGAGAGGGGCAAGGGAAGGAATTGATCTGGTGGAACACCGACGCGGTGGTCCCCTTCGGCAATTCCCTGTGCTATTTCGATTACTTACGTGGCGTCTTGTTCATGGACGTGCTCAGTGAACACCCTCAGCTCCGGTACGTTCGGCTGCCCGTGAGGATCCCAGTCGGGGATCCCGTCGATCGTGAATCTGGCCTTAGAGGATGCCCGGAACGGTCCAGGAGTGTATGCGTCACCAATGGAGGCGGCACCATGAAGTTCGTTGAGGTCGTCACCACCACCGTCTTTGTCTCGTTCAGCAGGGAACCCGTGTCCTCTTCGTTCATGATCATCGTGTGGAAGCTTAGGCAAGATACCATGACATGGGAGAAAGAGAGCATCATGGACGATACCCAGCTCTGGTCTTTGCAGGGCTATAGTGACCTCCCGCGTGTCGCGCCCACTTTCCCCCTTGTCAGCATGGAGGAGCCCGATGTCATCTACTTCGTGCTGAGCAATTGGCCTTACTGCGACAACGACGACCAGACATGGATCATTGTGGTTGACATGCTGAACAAGACTCTGCGATCATCGTCTAGATACACCAGAGTGCATACCAACTCCTTTGAGACTGATGGCAACATGGCGTCTGCAACCCTCACGAGGAATCGTGCCTTCATGGCCTGTCAGTTCTCCAAGTACCTGGCGCCTGTGCCATTAAATAACTAGGTAATTAACTTCATCTAATGTTACAAATCGATCATTTGTTTTTTTGCCAAACACGGCGGTCCAGTTTGTGCTGCGGTTCGTATGCTTTGATGAAAGCTATTATTTTTCAGTATTATAATGTGATGAACATTTGGGGTATTAACTTCCGAAAAAACATTTATGGTGTGTTTGGATGTAGGAAAAAATGGTTTGGAATTGAATTGACTGGGAATACCAAATCCAAGAAAGAAAGGAAATGACCTCCAATTCAAATTATGTTGTTTGGGTGTGCATGATATTTGCTGCTGGAATTAAATGGTAGCACTCAATTTTAATTCCTGTTTGGATGTACAAATCATGAAATTGAATATTTTCTTGACTTTTAATAATATAAACTTGCCTACATGTACGAAAAATAGTGTGTATATTTGAATTTTATATATTAACTTTCACATAATAAAATTAAAATAGCTCCAGCTCCCGATTATGGAGGGGCTACTATCAAATGACCAAAACGGCCAATGTGTGTAATACTGATGTTGCTTCAAATTTGCATGGAGACCAGGAGCGAACTGATATATCTTCGGCTGCGCGTTCGGTTAATATGGTTAATTCGGTTCGGTTTATACGTTTTTTTATTTATACGGTTTCAATACTTCGGTAAATACGGTTTTGTACGAGAATACGGTTCGGTTTCGGTAATAACCATTTAATTTCGGTTCGGTTTCGGTAATAACCAAATTAACCTAAGTTGACGCGAATTTTAAAATGACAATTTCTTTTTGTGGCCATATATTACAAAATAACGGAATAGACTATAAAATTAATAGGCATATGATCCAAAGTAACCAAATAACTCATAAAGTTAATAAAAGTCTATACAAGTAGCAAATCACATGCTACAAGTAACCCGTAAAGTTAATAAAAGTCAATAAAAGTAGCAAATTAATAAAAGTTACTAGGCATTTTGGTTTTTTTGGTTAACCATTCGGTTTTCGGTTATTAACCGTATTAACCGCAAGGCATATGGTTAGCTATTTTACTAACCGTAACCTTAACCGGAAACCAAAATAACCACAATTTCGGTTTGGTTTCAGTTTTTTCAGTTCGGTTTCTCGGTTTTCGGTTAACCGTGCACAGCCTTAGATATATCTGAACTTCTGACCAAGTGTCTGTGGACCGGAGATAAATTCATAAAATGGAAACTCACATGAACAGGTACATGTAAAAACAGACCACGATTCCTTGAACATGCAACTCGCACTAGGAAATATATCCAATTGATTAAAAAATACATGAATACAATAGCTAGCTAGATTGTGGTTTCGATCTGAGCTGCCCCTACCATGGTAGTTTTTGTTTTATGACCCAGATTCACCGCGACCTAACGAGTGGAGCTCGTAAGATCCACCGCACCTCGCCCTGCGAAGTTGTACATTCATTTACATTGTTTACACCTCGTTTCCTTTGTTTTAATCATTACTTTTCGTTGTTCAGTTTTACTTTCATCATTGTTTTCCACACCATACGTTTAATCTCTTTGTTTTCAGCAACACAGGAAAATTGACAACCTTCCTAAATCGTTGGGGCAAGTTGAGTGTCTATGTTGTGTGTAGGTCCACGCCAATCTGCTAGCGCTAGAGTGGATTGACACCGTGTTGAAGCCTTTCAAGTCCTACTGGTTTGATAAACCTTGGTTTCATAAATGAGCGAAAACTTCCATCAACTGCACCACTTCACCTTCCTCTTGGGGTTCCCAACGGGTGGTGATACAACACACCATCAGCAGGAGTTTTTCTGGCCGTTGTCGGGACTTGAAAGTTTCAGCAAGGGGAGGTACACACTTCCTTTGTTTCTACTTTTTTTTAATTGCTTGGTTTACTTTTGTTTATTTTTGTTTTACTTTCATGTTTCCTATCAAAATCAAAAACACAAAAAATAGAATTTCAGCTTTTAGTTTTTTTCCTGTTTTGTTATTTTTCTTTGCTTTTATCTTGCTATAAGATGGGTTCAGCTGGGAACACTAAGTTGTGTGACTTTACTAGTACCAACAATAATGATTTTATATGCACACCAATTGCTCCACCGATTACTAAGGTCGAATCTTATGAAATAAAACCCGCTTTGTTGAATCTTGTTATGAAAGAGCAATTTTCTGGTGCTAGTGGTTATGATGCTGCCTCTCTACTTTGTTGAGTTATGTGATATGCAAAAGTATAAAGAGGTAGAAAGTGACATCATAAAACTGAAACCTTTTCCTTTCTCTTTAAGAATGGTTATTATCTTTGCCAAGGAATAATATTGATTCTTGGACTAAATGTAAAGATGCTTTTATTGGAAAGTATTATCCACCTGCAAAAATTATATAACTGAGGAGTAACATAATGAACTTTAAATAATTTGATAATAAACATGTTGCTCAAGCTTGGGAAAAAATGAAATCTATGGTAAAAAATTGCCCACGCGTGGATTAACTACTTGGATGGTTATCCAGACTTTTTATGCATGTTTAAAAAAAATTCAAGGAATTTATTGGATTCAGCTGCTAAAGGAACCTTTATGTCCACCACATTAGGTGCGACAACTAAACTTTTGGATGATATGATGGCAAATTATTCTCAATGGCACACCGAAAAAGCTCCAACTAACACCGAAAGAGCTTTTTCGGTGTGCCATTGAGAATAATTTGCCATCATATCATCCAAAAGTTTAGTTGTTGCACCTAATATGGTGGACATAAAGGTTCCTCACGCAACTGAATCCAATAAATTTCTTGAAGAAAAATTTAAACATGCATAGAAAGTTTGGATAACCATCTAAGTAGTTAATACATGCGTGGAACAATTTTTGACCATAGATTTCATTCTTTCCCAAGCTTGAGCAACATGTTCATTATCAAATTGTTTAAAGTTCATTATGATACTCCTTAGTTATATAATGGTTGCAGGTGGATAATACTTTCCAATAAAATCATCTTTGCATTTAGTCCAAGAATCAATTATTTCTCGGCAAAGATAATAATCATTCTTTAGGACGTCCTCTTAAAGAGAAAGGAAAAAGTTTCAGTTTTATGATGTCACTTTCTACCCTTTTATACTTTTACATATCACATAACTCAACAAAGTAGAGAGGCAGTATCATCACCACTAGCACCAGAAAATTGCTCTTTCATAACAAGATTCAACAAAGAAGGTTTTATTTCATAAGATTCGGCCTTAAAAGCTGGTGGAGCAATTTGTGTACATATAAATCATTATTGTTGGTACTAGTAAAGTCACACAACTTAGTGTTCTCAGCTGAACCCATCTTAGCAAGATAAACTAACAAAACAGGAAAAAGACTAGTTGCTGAAATTTTAATTTTTTGTGCTTTTGATTTTTATAGAAAACTAGAAAAACAAGACTAAACAAAAGTAAACTAAGCAAGACAACAAAGTAGAGATAAAGGAGGTGTGTAACTCCCTTGCTGAAACTCCCAAGTCCACGGCAACGGCGCCAGAAAAGCTCTTGATGCGGTTGGATTATACCACCACCCGTTGGGGACCCCAAGAGGAAGGTGATGTAGTGCAGTTTTACGGAAGCTTTTCCCTCAGTTATGAAACCAAGGTTATCGAACCAGTAAGATTTGAAAGACTTCAACACGGTGCCAATTTACACTGACATGGACCTACACATAACACAGACACTCAACTTTGCCCCAACGATACAGGAAGGTTGTGAATCTTCCTGTCTTGCTGAAAACAAAGAGATTAAACGTTTGGTGTGGAAAACAATAATAAAAGTAAAAAAGGAACAGTGAGCAAGTAATGATTAAAAGTAAAGGAAACGAGTTGTAAACAATGTAAAAGAATGGACCGGGGGCCATAGTTTCACTAGTGGTGTCTCTCCATAAGATAGTAAATATGCTCGGTAAACAAATTATAGCTAGGCAATTGAAAAATTGTGAGGCCCTGACAATGCTATTATGACAAGATAAATTTCATTGTAATATTTAATTGGGCATTACATCAAAATACATAGACCGTTATCCAGCTGCATCTATGACTAATAATCCACCCCGGTATCGCTATCTAGCATGTCACCCAAAGGTATTAAGTTGCAAGCAACAGATAATTGCAATAAGAATTGTGCATAATGTAAGCAATGGTTATAAACATATAGCAATAAACATCGTTGTTTTACCCCTAGTAGCAACAGAACATCCTCGGTCTTAGTCGTTTCTGTTATCTCGAGCCAAGACACACAGGAGGCATGAACCTACTATCTAGCACTTAACTCTCTCTTGGAGATACATACAATCACTTTTTCGGCGTAACCACGGTGTAACCACATGGATCCGAGAGCATGCAAGGTCTTATATAAAACATAGATATGATAACAAGTAGATGAACAATCTGATCATAATTTCACAATTCATCAAATCACAGTAAACACAACATCGATTATATGTCCATGACTCATCGATTACACTAAACATCGAGTGAGCAAAATAGAATGTGTAGAAGGTACAAGAACACTCACATGTAGTTGTAAGGAAAAAGTATTTCTCCAAAGGTATTTTGTTTCATTAAAAACCGGAGCAAGTTGTTCTCTGTGTCCTCGGGATGGTTCTTTACGGTAACTTCATGAATGTAATATGGGTCAATGAACCCAGTGCCATAGATGCGGCGTTCTCTGCATTCGACAATCTTCATTCAGCATAATAGCGTATAAAAGAATATAGTGAGATAATTACAAGCAATGAACGAGCTGAGCTAGAGACTTAATTAAATTGCAGAAATAAATCACTTACAAACAATAGCAACTGACGAGGGCTTTGTCGAGGGCGTCTTGATTGAATAGCTGAAAAAATTCAGAAAACGGAATGTACATCGCATCATCCGTAAAGTAATGCTCTTTCCTATATTTCACCCAGAAGACATCATGCCCGGCCTTTGCGGCTTTCTCGTACCACTGATGCAATCGGCGCAATTGTGTTGTTAGAGACTCGACCTGCTCAGGTCTAGTTAGGGACCTCCCGTAGACATATGTCCATGCATACTGATACTCTGTGGGGTCGTCTATGCGAAAAGTGTCGTGGTGTACTTCCTTATCGGGCATCACCTTGAGCGGGGGGATCGACTGATTTGCATGTTCTCCGAGCTGGGCCACTTGTTTCCTGGATTTTGCCGTCCGCATCTGCTCCCTCTTTAGGCGATATGCCGCCTCCTTCTCCTGCTGCTCTTCACTAATTGCCGTCTGCATCTGCTCCCTCTTTCGGCGATATGCCGCCTCCTTCTCCTGCTGCTCTTCACTAATTATCTTCTTAATACAACGATCATAGTCATCTGGCAAATCAGGAGCTGTGGCGGTTCCCTCCTTAGATTTTTCAAACATCTATCAACTTTTTCCGCTGGTATTACCTCTTTAGGCGGGGGCCATTTCCGTCCTATTTGTCTTTTCACATCTGCTTGCACCGCCGCGTCGAGTTCCTCTTGAGTCAAGTCATAACTTCTCTTTGGAAGAGGCTTTAGCAACTCGCGTTTCTCTCGAGTTAACTTATCTGCACTTCTGCTCGTCGACGGGAAGTTTAGTTTCCGCTTTAACGAGAAGGACTTAGCAGTGGGCGCAATCGACGGACGGGACGTCGCGGGCGATGGACTCGCGCTGGGCTCCCAACCGGCGTCGAGGGATGGATCTTGAGGTGGGGGGATGGATCTTGAGGTGCGGGACTGCTACTTGGAGGAATCGGTGGCCTTGGCGCCAAGTTTGGAAACATGATGTGTTCCTTCTTCCAGAGAACGATGGCCTTGCCGGCTTCTCCCAGTGTCTTCTCGCCGTCACCTCCAGGAATGTCAAGATCCAGATTAGCATATAACGGCACAACTTCATCCACCCTGACACGAGCATAGCCAGCTGGAATTCCGCCGAGATGGTAGCTTGCTCCAGATTGATTTGGTAAAGCATAGCCGACCGCCACCTTGAACGACATGTTCTTCATTGACATATGTAGCTCACAGTCTGTCTTCTCCGTGATATCATCCACGGGGTAGTGAGCCGCCGGCGGTTCGAATTCAGAATGTTCTAGCTGCGTGGAACCCACGCTGCTTTTCAGTTGATCAGATGGGGCGGGTTCGACTTCAGGACCTTCTAGCTGCTGCTGAGATGCCCTTTGCTAACTAATTGAGTCTAGTTGGTCCTGTTGCAGCTGCACCTTGCGTTCCAATGCCGATAAGCGGTCTGACTCTTGCTTCTTCTTTCTCTGACGGCTTCTCGGCATAAGTAGTTGGCTTGTTGTCGTCCTTCGGCTTATGCCATTCTTCAAGGGTGATCGGGACCAATTCCCTAGCAACAACTCCGCATTGATTTATAAATTTACGGCGGCACTATAAGGGTTCCAGCGGTTCGCCGAGAAGCAAGGGTTCCAGCGGTTTTCCGGAAGACGAGCTGTCACTCGCACTCGGGAATCCTGAACACGTTGGACGATTACGAGGCTATGGAGCCGGTGTCACCTTGAAGCAAGGTTTTCCGGAAGACGCTCATGCCATTCTTCAAGGGTGATCGGGACCAATTCTCACGTCGACATAAGTAGTTGGCTTGTTGTCGTCCTTCGGCTTACGCCATTCTTCAAGGGTGATCGGGACCAATTCCCTAGCAAGAACTCCGCATTGATTTATAAATTTACGGCGGCACTGTAAGGGTTCCAGCGGTTCGCCACTATCACTAACTCTGTCGATCACTATCCTTTGACCCTCCTTCAACGGCTTCGTCAGGCCTCGTTTCGACACTGCTTTCGACCCTTTCGACCCTTTAGCTGCGGATGATTTGCTCGATCCGGAGGGCTAAAAGATAAAATGATTCATTAATAACTGTAATACAACTCAAATAATACATCTAGTGTGATCGATCAACAGAGGCTTAATATACCTCGCCGGAGTTTGTTAAGGGCACTTCCTCCTCTCTAGAAATTTCTTCTTGCTCAACTCCCTCACCGGAGTCGTTCAGAAATTGGGAGCCGTAATCTTCTCCAGTTACCCCATCTTCTTCACCGACAGGCGCGGCTGCACGTCCTGCTATAATCTGAAGCATTCGCATTTCACGCTCCTCGTCTCTGGCGGCGACATCCGGACAAGTTGGATCCATTTACTCTTCACGCTCCTCGTCTCTGCCGAAGGCGTCCGGACAATTTGGTTCCATAGCTCAATGTCCCTGCAATCAATTTTGTAACAAGAATATGAATATCAAAATTTGCATCTTAGCAAAATGTGAATGCAAATTTATAGCAACTACTTAGCAATGTTAGCATTAGCAGAATAACTATTATAACATTTGAAGAAAAATTTGAATGTTTGCTATCAAAATTTGAATGTTTGCTATCAAATTTGAATGTTTGCTA
The DNA here is from genome assembly GCA_947311845.1 of Poa pratensis. Lineage (NCBI taxonomy): Eukaryota > Viridiplantae > Streptophyta > Magnoliopsida > Poales > Poaceae > Poa > Poa pratensis. The sequence continues at coordinate 18,244,474 of CAMZMU010000082.1, forward strand.
TCAAAATTTGAATGTTTGCATTCAAAATTGCTATCAAATTTGAATGTTTGCTATCAAAATTGCTACACAAAAATTACTATACAAAACTTACTATCAAAATTGCTATCAAATTTAAAAGTTTGCTATCAAAATTTGAATGTTTGCTTTCAAATTTGAATGTTTGCTATCAAAATTTGAATGTTTGCATTCAAAATTGCTATCAAATTTGAATGTTTGCTATCAAAATTGCTACACAAAAATTACTATACAAAACTTACTAAAATTGCTATAAAATTTGAATGTTTGCTATCAAAATTTGAATGTTTGCTATCAAAATTGCTATCAAATTTCAATGTTTGCTATCATAATTGCTACACAAAAATTGCTACACGAAACTTACTAAAATTGCTACACAAAATTGACTAAAATTTGGACAAGAAATTGGGCAAGAAAAATGGCAGCACCTCGGGCGCACGGGGAGGGGAGGTGACGGCGGCAGCACCTCGAGCGGCAGCGAGAGCACCTCGACGACGGTGCAGCACCTCGGACGGCGGCACGGCAGCACCTCGGGCCGCGGCGGCAGAACCTCGACGACGGCGGTGCAGCACCTCGTGCGGGCGAGCGGAGGAGGCAGCACCTCGGGCGGCGGAGGAGGCAGCACCTCGGGCGGCGGTGGTACCTCAACGGCGGGCAGCACCTCTCGGGCGGGCGGGCGGAGGGGGTGGAGCAGCACCGTGGGGGCATCCTCGGGCGCGACGGCGGCGTCGGGGAGGGGCGAGTACGGGCGGCGTCGGTGTGAAGATTGAAGAGGATGAAGAGGAATTGGTCGATCGGGAGATCTAAAACAGCTGGACAGACCTTTCGTCCCAGTTCGTGGCTGGAACCAGGACGAAAGACCCTTTAGTCGCGGTTCCAGCCACGAACCGCGACTAAAGGTCCGTCGGGGCCGCGAAATATTTGCGCGCGAAGCCCAGCGGCCGCAACGGCCCTTTAGTCGCGGTTCCAGCCACGAACCGCGACTAAAGGTCCGTCTGGGCCGCGAAATATTTGCGCGCGAAGCCCAGCGGCCCTTTAGTCGCGGTTCCAGCCACGAACCGCGACTAAAGGTCCGTCTGGGCCGCGAAATATTTGCGCGCGAAGCCCAGCGGCCGCAGCGGCCCTTTAGTCGCGGTTCCAGCCACGAACCGCGACTAAAGGCTTTTTAATTTTTTTTCCCTAGTTTCTTTTTCTGTTTTCTTTTTGTATTTTATTTTTCTGTTTTCTTTTTCTGTTACTTTTATATACTTTGATTTACATGCTTTTTGAATTTTTTGGCTCTAGTTTCTTTTTTATATATATTTAATTTAAATGTTTCAATATTTCTGAAAATCATATCTTTTTCTTATTTCTTTTATATCTATTGATTTAATTGTCTAAAAATTTATAATAATTATCTGTTTATTTTAAAAACATCTTAACAACATCCCCACACAGTTACATAAAAGGTTTCATAACACAGCTACATTTCTACATAAACAGACTTGCTGGCTCGGAGGCCGTAGGATTAGGGGGAACGGCGCCGGGAGGAGCCAGCCCCGTTCGCGGCCGCCTGGTTCTCGCGCGCATGTTTGCGGCGGAGGGCACGAGCCATGGAGGATGAGTCTTTCAGCGCCCAAGCCAGTTCGGAAGCCTCCTTCGCCTTGAGCTGACAGGCAGTCCTGGCTCGCTGTACACGCTCGTCGCAGACGGTCTAGAAGGAGGCTTCAATGGCCTCCTGCATCTGCGGCCCACCGCCCTCTTCCCCATGGTCGCTCCAGTCGAAGTCGTCATCGTCGTCATCCTCCTCGTCGGGAGGGGCGGCGGCGACTGGTGGAGGTACATCGTCACCTGGTGGAGATGTGGCGGCCAAGTCGCCGTATGCGGCCACGGATCCCCACGCCACCCCTGCGGCGTACGCATCCTCGTCGGGGTCGGGGACATTGGACCACGCGCGCTCGTACGCCCTTCGCACCTCCTCCGACACCGGAGCAGGAGGCTGGTAGTTGGGCATTCCTCTGCACGCCGGGCTTGTGGGCATACGACGGGATAGGCTTCCGCGGTAGCGCCCTAGCGCGCTCGGCCGAGCACGCTCGACCTCGTCCAGAAGGCGCTGCGGCGGGCGTGGTGGATCCATCTCGTGGAGACGATGGGTTCGTTGCTACGAATGGTGGATTAGGGTTTACCCCGTCGACGACAATACATATAGACCTCCAAGGCAGCGCTGGGGGAGGACACGTGACCAGTACAGCGCTGGGGGAGGACACGTGGCCAGGGCAGCGATAGGGGAGGACACGTGACTGACACGAGTCGTGACCGCAAAGCCCGCCTTTAGTACCAGTTGCTAACACCAACCGGGAGTAAAGAAGCACACGAATCGTGTGTTTCTTTCAAGCGCTTGTGAGCCGTTGGATCAAGGGTGTGTTTCTTTCAAGCGCTTGTGAGCCATTGATCAAGGGTGTGTGTTTCTTTTGAGGACAAAATTAGTGTTGGATCAGCCACATGACCCTATATATAGCCCCCCTCTCGAACATGTTCGACACTCAGTGTAGTTCATTTGATATACAAAGCATTCGGATTCCCTGCATACGTCCAACGGTGCATTTGATATGCGGGCACTCACGAGCCACCGTTGGGCTGTATGCAGGGGAAACCGTGTGTTTTGTTCTATCTACAAAATCCTTCAGTTCATCGACCGAATACAAATCATTCAGATTCCCCTGCATACATCCGACAGTGCATTTGATATGCGGGCACTCAGGAGCCACCGTCGGGATGTATGCAGGGGAAACCGTGTGTTTTGTTCCAACTTTTTCAGAACACAGTTACGTAAAAGGTTTAATACATTATTATACATCACCACCGTAGCCATGGACAATATTCATCATTTAACACGATGCTTGGGTCAGTTTTCACCAACAATCTTCTTCTTCTTTCAGCGTGTCACTTTCTTCTGATTGCGCCGTAGCCATGGACAATATTCATCATTTAACACGATGCTTGGGTCATTTTTCACTGCGAAGGGCCGAATTTCATCAAACTTATTGTAATCTTCTGACATGTCTGTCTTGTCCTCCACTCCCACGATGTTTCTTTTTCCTGAAAGAACTATGTGGCGCTTTGGCTCATCGTATGATGTATTCGCTTGCTTATCTTTTCTTTTTTTCGGTCTGGAAGACATGTCCTTCACATAGAAAACCTGAGCCACGTCATTGGCTAGGACGAATGGTTCGGTGTCGTACCAAGATTCTTGAGATCCACTGTAGTCATTCCGTACTTCGGGTCTACATTTACCCCGCCTTCCAGGTTGAACCATTTGCACCAGAACAAAGGTACCTTGAAAGAAGGTCCATAGTCAAGTTCCCATATCTGCTCTATGTAACCATAATATGTGTCATTTTTCCCATTGTTGTTTGTTGCATCAAAGCGGACACCACTGTTTTGGTTGGTGCTCTTTTTATCTTGGTCGGCCGTGTAAAATGTATTCCCATTTATCTCGTACCCTTGAAAAGTCAATATAGTCGAAGATGGTGCTTTGGCCAACAAGTATAGCTGTTCTTCAACAGTGCTGTCATTAATGAGACGTGTTTGCAACCACCCGCTGAAAGTCTTCATGTGTTCTCTTTCAATACATTCTTCAGGCTGCACCGGGCATTTAGAGCGTAAACTATTCATGTGTTCCTTGATATACGGAGCCACCAAGCTGGAATTATGTAGAACTGTGTAGTGTGCTTGATTGAAAGAATCCAGTCCTTACATATTATTGCTTTCTTTCCTAGCGTGCCTTTTCCACGCAGTCTCCCCTCATGGCGCGATTGAGGAACACCGATCGGCTTAAGGTCAGGAATAAAGTCAACACAAAACTCAATGACCTCCTCTGTTCCATAGCCCTTGGAGATGCTTCCTTCTGGCCTAGCACGGTTATGAACGTATTTCTTTAAGACTGCCATGAACCTCTCAAAGGGGAACATGTTGTGTAGAAATACAGGACCGAGAACGTTAATCTCTTCGACTAGGTGAACTATGAGGTGCGTCATAATATTGAAGAAGGATGGTGGGAACACCAACTCGAAGCTGACAAGACATTGGACCACATCCTTCTGTAAACTTGGTAGAGTTAATGGATTGATCACCTTCTGAGAAATTGCATTGAGAAATGCACATAGCTTCACAATGGGTACTCGAACATTTTCCGGTAGAAGCCCCCTCAATGCAACCGGAAGTAATTGTGTCATAATCACGTGGCAGTCATGAGACTTTAGGTTTTGGAACTTTTTCTCTGCCATGTTTATTATTCCCTTTACATTCGACGAGAAGCCAGACGGAACCTTGATACTGCTCAGGACTTCAAAAAAGATCTCTTCTCTTCTCTGGTAAGAGCGTAGCTGGCAGGACCTTGATACTTCTCTGGATTAAGTGGTCGTCTCGTTCGTGCATATGTTGATGGTTCAGCCGTGCATCCGGTGTATCTTTCGTCTTCCCATACACGCCCAAGAAGCTTAGCAGGTTCACGCAAAGATTTTTCGTCACGTGCATCACGTCGATTGCAGAGCGAACCTCTAGGATTTTCCAATAGGGTAGCTCCCAAAATATAGAGCACTTCTTCCACATGGGTACGTGGTTGTCAGCGTCATTCGGAACAGATAGACTGCCAGGACCCTTTCCAAAGATTACTTCTAAATCCTTGACCATGTCATATATAACATCACCATGAGGGCAGGTAGGCTTCGTCCGGTGATCTGCCTCACCTTTGAAATGCTTGCCTTTCTTTCTTACGGGATGCTGACTTGGAAGAAATCGACGATGACCCGGGTACACATTCTTGTTACCTAAATATATACTTTCAGTCTTATCTAAACAGTGCGTGCATGCATTGTATCCCTTGTTTGACTGTCCTGAAATGTTACTAAGAGCAGGCCAATCATTGATGGTTACAAACAACAACGCTCGTAGGTCAAATTCCTTTTGTTCGTGCTCATCCCACACAGGTACACCTTCGTCACGCCACAACTGTAAAAGTTCTTCAACCAATGGCCTCAGGTACACATCAATGTCGTTGCCGGGTTGCTTCGGACCTTGGATGAGCACTGGCATCATAATGAACTTCCGCTTCATGCACAACCAAGGAGGAAGGTTATAGATACATAGAGTCACAGGCCAGGTGCTATGACTGGAGCTCTGCTCCCCGAAAGGATTAAAGCCATCTGTACTTAGACCAAATCTTAAGTTCCTTGCGTCATGCAAATGTCGGGAACTCCCTGTCGATTTTTCTCCACTGCGACCCATCAGCGGGGTGTCTCAGCATCAGGTCTTTCTTACGGTCTTCTTTGTGCCATCGTAACAACTTTGCATGCTCTTTGTTTTGGAACAAATGTTTCAACCGTGGTATTATAGGAGCATACCACATCACCTTGGCAGGAACCCTCTTCCTGGGGCACGGCTCGCCCTCAACATCACCAGGGTCATCTCGCCTTATCTTATACCGCAATGCACCGCATACCGGGCATGCATTCAAATTCTCGTACTTCTCACCGCGGTAGAGGATGCAGTCATTGATGCATGCATGTATCTTCTGCACCTCTAATCCTAGAGGGCAGACAACCTTCTTTGCTTCGTACGTACTGGGGGGTAATACGTTATCCCTTGGAAGCATCTTCTTTATTATTTTCAGCAAATTTTCAAATCCCCTGTCAGATGTACCATTCTCTGCCTTCCATTGCAGCAATTCCAGTGTGGTACCAAGCTTTTTCTGGCCATCTTCGCAAGTTGGGTACAACAATTTTTTGTGATCCTCTAACATGCTCTCAACTTCAACCTCTCGTTTTCACTTCCGCTGTTTATATGTGCATCAAGAATGGCCCGACCAAAATCATCATCGGGCTCATCAACAATGGCTCTTCTTCAGTTTCGTCTTCCCCCATTGTAGTATCACCGTCTTCAGTGAACGTAGGATAGTTGTCATTATCCTCTTCTTCATTTTCTTCCATTATAACCCCTCTTTCTCTGTGCTTGGTAAAACAATTATAACTGGACATGAAACCGGACTGCAACAGGTGGACGTGAATGGTTTTTGAGGTAGAGTAATCTTGCGTATTCTTGCAGACACTACATGACAAGAAATAAAACCATTCGACGGCTTGTTTTTCTCAGCCACACGGAGAAACTATGCATGCCATTAATATAGTCGGGACAGCGTCGGTCACTGTACATTCATTGCCGGTCCATCTGCATTATATAAATATATCAAAATCGCAACTAACGTAATTATTGAACCAACAGCATTGCGGTAATTTTTACAAGAAAATTATACAAGAAATAACTATGCATTTAAATCATGCAAGTAATTTTTCTTTAAAAAAAGATTAAAAAAAGAGGCTCACCGAGGTGGTGCCGGTGACGGGACGGCGCGGGCTATCGACGGCGGTGAGGACGGGGACGGAACGACACTAAAACCCACAAATCATAAATTAATTTGAGCTCAAAATGCATATAAAAAATGAACTCCCTAACTTAGGCATTTCATCAAACACCTAGCTAGCTGGCTTATTGCGTAGTGGATTAGATGAATCTGAAGATGCTATGATGGCTAGATTTTTAGGTGGTTTGAATCGTGAAATACAGGACATCTTGCACAATAAAGATTACAATTCTATCACTCGTTTGTTTCATTTTACTTGTAAAGCTAAAAGGGAAGTGCTGGGACGACAGAACAAGGGGCGAGGAAATTTTTCTGCAGGTCGTAGTACATCATGGACACACAATCCTGTTGTCCCATCAGTTCGTGAGTCTACACCGGTTGTCTCCAACAACGGTGCACGTTCCATCACAAAATCAGCCGCTCCAGAACCCATGAAGAGCTCTTATTCGACCGCCTCTACGGGACGCACAAGGGACATCGAATGCCATGGCTGCAAAGGGCGCGGTCACATGAAAAGGGATTGTCCAAATAAGCGAGTTTTAATTGTGCGCGAAAATGGTGAGTACTCTTCCGCTAGTGATTTGGATGAAGAGACACATGCTATGCTTTCCACTAATCACGCAGGTGATGATGATGATTCCGAGCAGGTGGAAATACACGATGCTTCTATTCGCTTACTTGCCCCTTCTTATGGGAGTAATCCACGTAGCACAGGGAATTGGCGCACGGGATGACCTCGTCCGTTGACCACGAGATCAATTTGCTTACTTGCCCCTTCTTATGGCGGATCCTCGGCTGTGGAACTGCGGCCTTCCAGGTGCGCCCAGGACTGCAGGACCGGAACACGTAGAGCACAGCTCTCACCGTAGTATCAACGGCGTCGAGGTAACAGCTCTCGAGGTCCGCCACCACGAATTCACTTGTATCACCATCGCATATGAGGCCAATGCCATCAAACGTGGACGTGTAGGGAGGACTGGGTATTAGCCGGAGCGTGGGCGGCCCCACAGAGCTGACCATGTACACGAAAACTCGTGAAAATCTGGACTGGAGTACCTGCCACCGAGGCTGAGAAGGATGAAGTTGCCATGGGCAGCTACCACCAGAGATTCCCGTCCCCGCTCGTAGGAGTAGGAGTAGGACCAACGATCCTCCTTCACCCGCGCGTTCTTGGTACAACGGACAGAAAGGCGAGAGACCTCCGAGGGGCGCACGACGCGGAAGGAGACGCTGATAACCTCACCCATGGAGGTCATCCCGTGCGCGCTGCGGCGCTGGTCCAGCGGAAGTGATCCTCGGAGTAATCTGGTGATGTGGACATTCCTGGCATGGATACACACAACTATCACCACTACGTCTACTTCGCCCACGTACCGTCGATCGGTCGTACTTCCAGAAGAAGTCACCAAGAAGATGTCAGCCCGTCAAGGAAGTCGAGGACAAACATGTTCAGTCAAAGAAAATCAAGCTATGGCGATGCATACTGCAAGCATGCTCACTGGGATACGCAAGTGCATGGAGTATTTGGAGTCCAGCCATGCATCCATCCGTATACTTATACTAGTTGAATTTTGGCGTGGCCTTGGTGATTTTTTTTTTGTGTGCAATATATATATATTTTTTAATCAAAATGTTGGCTAAATTGGAGTGTTGAAACATTTGTTTGTTCTGTTATGAATAGGTAGCATTTTTTTGTGTGCATTTCTGATATATTGTGTATAATATTTAAATATTTGAAGGTTCGAAATGCTCGAACATGTTTGTATTTCGATGTTAGTATTTAATTGAAATTAGAACAATCCATTTGAATGTGATTCCACATTTAGGGAAAGTTTGTTCGTGTCGTGTCGAAATGTTGGACAAATTGAAATGTTGAAATAAATTTGTTATTTGTTGTGAGTGTATTGCGGTTATTTTTTCTGAGCATTTTGGATTTATTTTATGGAATATCGGAATATTCGCTCAAATGTTGGACACAGATATTTTAATTGAACTCCATAACTGGGGGAAATACAGTGTGTAAGTATATTTATATTTGCTAAATTGAAATGTCAAAAATGTTTGCATTATGTCATAAGTAATTAGTGTGTATTGGTCTGAACATGTCGATATTATTTTTTTTATACATTTTTCTGATGGTTAGTTTTTGAACAGTTGGTTTTACAATATTAGTACTACTTTTTGGAAATTTTGTAAGTAGACGGGGCCCACTTGTCTAGGTTTTTTGTATTTTCTCAAAAAAAAAAATTTCGTAAATGTGTGTATCTTACAATGTTTTGGAGTTTTAAAATATTCTTATTTGAATTTTGTTTGTGTGGTATAAGTAGATAGCAATTTTTTTTTTATTGTAGCATGTTTGAGTTTTGTTTTATCTAATTAATTTAACTCAATAGTGGAGGGGTAGTACATTATGTGAGTACTTATTAAGTTTAATTTAAATTTATTTCATATTTAGAGGAAATGAATATGTATTTTTCTCTAAATAGTTATTTTTAAATTTAAGTGCATAATTAGAGAATTTTAAGTTATACTGCTTCTAAATATGTTAGTTTAGTTGGAATGATATAGTATTGTTTTATGTTGACATATTTTTTATATTCAGCACCATAAGCAAAGGAATTATATTATGGTTATACATAAATTTTAATAAGTTTAAGAAGTAATTTAAATTTAGAATTGTATGCATTCAAAAATTCATATTTAGAGGAAATGAATATGTATTTTTCTCTAAATAGTTATTTTTAAATTTAAGTTCATAATTAGAGAATTTTAATTTATACTGCTTCTAAATATGTTAGTTTAGGATTTTTTTTAACTTTAAAAATGGTTAGGTTTGGAAGTTGTTTCTAATATTGAAATATTCAAATTTGGAAATCAATTGCATGATATAAATAGTCTGCATTTTTGTGTGTGGTTATTTTGGTATATTTTTTTTTGTTTGTTCCTCGGTGGGTAGAATTAAAGTTTTTGGATTTGTAATAGTTTTTAGTTTATGAAAATGTAAATAAATTGATAGAGCCCACTTGTCAGAGGTAGTTTTTTGGTTTTTAGGAATATATATAAAAAAAACTGGCAGCTGGGACCCACGCTGACGTCGGTGTGACGTCACTAATGCCCTGGGTCAGAATCGCACTGCCGCCGCCGCGGCGTCGAGCTCGCCGGCGGCGCGCGACGGCGACCTGGGACGTGCGAGTGTCCGCGCCGGAAGCGCCTCGATGCGGGCTAGCTGCAGGTGGCGGAGCCGCCGCTTCTGGGTCGCCGGAGCGGCGGCGGTGGCGTGTGGACGCGGCGGAGGGACAGCGGCACGGCGGCGGCGATCCCGGCGCGGCTCGGCCGTCCCGGAAGCTGATCTGCGGCGAGGAGATGGAGGCGGCGACGGCGAAGCGGCTCATGAGCTTCGATGCGTGCGGGGAGCGGCGGAGCAGCGGCGGAGCGTGGTGGCGTCGACGGCGACCTCCGCGCCGTTCGCGAGAGAGAGGAAGAGGATTTCTGCGGTTGTTTTTACATAAAAGTCCGTGTATTTCTGAGAAATCACGAACCGGTCCCTCACAGTGTTGAACGGTGGACTGCGGGTTTATTTTTTCGGGTTGTGAGGTTTTTTTTGCAAAAACGTCACGGGCTGTGCGTTCTGAGCCGTTCGATCGCGAGGCAACGGTGCAGATCAGAGAACTGTAGAACACTGTAGTAGTACATTATGTGAGTACTTATTAAGTTTAATTTAAATTTATTTCATATTTAGAGGAAATGAATATGTATTTTTCTCTAAATAGTTATTTTTAAATTTAAGTGCATAATTAGAGAATTTTAAGTTATACTGCTTCTAAATATGTTAGTTTAGTTGGAATGATATAGTATTGTTTTATGTTGACATATTTTTTATATTCAGCACCATAAGCAAAGGAATTATATTATGGTTATACATAAATTTTAATAAGTGTAAGAAGTAATTTAAATTTAGAATTGTATGCATTCAAAAATTCATATTTAGAGGAAATGAATATGTATTTTTCTCTAAATAGTTATTTTTAAATTTAAGTTCATAATTAGAGAATTTTAATTTATACTGCTTCTAAATATGTTAGTTTAGGATTTTTTTTAACTTTAAAAATGGTTAGGTTTGGAAGTTGTTTCTAATATTGAAATATTCAAATTTGGAAATCAATTGCATGATATAAATAGTCTGCATTTTTGTGTGTGGTTATTTTGGTATATTTTTTTTTGTTTGTTCCTCGGTGGGTAGAATTAAAGTTTTTGGATTTGTAATAGTTTTTAGTTTATGAAAATGTAAATAAATTGATAGAGCCCACTTGTCAGAGGTATTTTTTTGGTTTTTAGGAATATATATATAAAACTGGCAGCTGGGACCCACGCTGACGTCGGTGTGACGTCACTAATGCCCTGGGTCAGAATCGCACTGCCGCCGCGGCGTCGAGCTCGTCGGCGGCGCGCGACGGCGACCTGGGACGTACGAGTGTCCGCGCCGGAAGCGCCTCGATGCGGGCTAGCTGCAGGTGGCGGAGCCGCCGCTTCTGGGTCGCCGGAGCGGCGGCGGTGGCGTGTGGACTCGGCGGAGGGACAGCGGCACGGCGGCGGCGATCCCGGCGCGGCTCGGCCGTCCCGGAAGCTGATCTGCGGCGAGGAGATGGAGGCGGCGACGGCGAAGCGGCTCATGAGCTTCGATGCGTGCGGGGAGCGGCGGAACAGCGGCGGAGCGTGGTGGCATCGACGGCGACCTCCGCGCCGTTCGCGAGAGAGAGGAAGAGGATTTCTGCGGTTGTTTTTACATAAAAGTCCGTGTATTTCTGAGAAATCACGAACCGGTCCCTCACAGTGTTGAACGGTGGACTGCGGGTTTATTTTTTCGGGTTGTGAGGTTTTTTTTGCAAAAACGTCACGGGCTGTGCGTTCTGAGCCGTTCGATCGCGAGGCAACGGTGCAGATCAGAGAACTGTAGAACACTGTAGTATGAACAGTAACTAATGTAGCTAAGCTACAGTAGCCGGGATGCTGAGGGCGCGCCATTTCGTCCGTCTTTCATATAGTTACTAGTAATATTTAGTGCGGCGTCACGCCGCACCCTTGATGTTTTTTTTATTTTATTGCGTTGTATATGTTGTGAATAAATAATGGCTGTTTCTTTTTTTGTTGGACAGAACAATTAGGGAAAAATGTTTTTAGTGAGCATTTATGAAACTTAAATTCATAAGTAGGTGAAGCGCACTTAGAATGTATACAAATATTAGGTAATTCGAATTGTTTGAGTTGGCTTGAAATAAGTATCATTTATTTTTACGGACATGTCGATATAGTTTAGAATATTTCCATTTTTTAAGCAATTTGAAATGTTCGAGAATTAATAATTTTAAATTAAAGTGCACAGTAGGTGGAAATGTACATTTATTCATTTGAACTCCATAGTTGGGCAAAAAAAATTTAAAATAAACTCCATATAATTGGTGCTAGTGCATATGGATTTGTTGCAAATTTTTACCAAATTAAGATGCGCAAGATTTTAATTTTGCGTACGTATTTCGCATTTTTTTGTGGTCATTTGGAATTATTTTTCACATTTTTTGGATGAAAAGACTTGAAGTTGTTTATTTCCAACTATTTATATCAATTTGTGGAAACTATCCAAGTAATGTGGGGCCTACTTATGAGCAATTGGTATTTCAAAATGTTTACCAAATCGAAATGCTTAAATATGGTTTCATCTTGCCATAGTTTATTCACATTTTTTTTTGTGACCATTTGGAATTTTTTATTCACATTTTTTGGATGGAAAGATTTGATATACATATATATTCTGGGTTTTTTTTCCTAGCAAATTGAAATTTTCAAATGTGTTGTGTGTATTTTTTGAGCATTTTTTTTTGTGTGCATGTTCATGTATTACTCAGGAATAGGAGAGTAAACATTTAAGTGAACAACTTTTTGAATGCTTGAATAAATTAAAGCTAACAATGAATTCATCAAATTTAAATTTTCAGATATGTTTGCACTATGCGAGAAGTAGGTGCATTTTTTGTTTTGTGATAGTTGTGTTTTTATTTTATTTTTTTGGAAAGGTTATATCATTCATTTTGTGGATATTTTTAGGCGTTCAAATTAAAAATTTCGATTATGTTTGCGTTATGGCAGAAATAGTTGTTTTTTTTTCTAATCATCTTGCTGACAAATTCATGCAAATATAAAAAATAAGGACATTTGAAATTCTTCTTTTGTTGTCGTAATTATTCTGTTTTCTCGTAGTGGTTTTAATGTTTTCCAGTATTTTTTGTGGATGGTCAATTGTGGAAATGTTTGAAATGATGGTTGGGAATGTTTACGTTTTTTCGTTGAATTTTCTTTTGCAACTACGCAGAGTGTTTGTGTGTTTGAAATTTTTGAAGTAAGTGGAAATGCACATCTGTTGATTTGAGATTCGTATTTATAGGTAGTTCATTTGGTTTTCATCCAAATAATGACCAAATTGAAATGTTCAATTCGATTCTGTAATTGGACGAAATGGTTTTTTCGAGCGCCTAATAAATTTGCCATCATATATATAGGGATCGTGCATTTGAATTTTCTCGAAATATTGACCAAGTCGGAATAAAGTTTCATAATGTGATTTGGTTCATTTGGATTCCATCTAAATAATCATCAGATCGAAATGTTCAGTTTAAGTCCGTAGTTAGATGAAATGGATTTTTTTGAGCATCTAATAAATTTGTCATCATATATGTAGAGTGAGTGCATTTGTATTTTCTTGAACTATTTACCAATTTGGAATATTAAAGTTTTTTTTTGTTTGGCATAAATAGTTTTTTTTTTCTGGACCGTTTTGGATATGGCATAATTGAAATTTGAGAATGTACATATTAAAAAGTCATTGTGTTTTTTTTTTTTGAAATTGAAGAAAAGAATACGGTCTAGAATTGTTTAGAGTTGGATTATTTTTGAATTTATGAGACGATGAGATTTGGAGGTCTTTTAAAATTTGAAAATATGGAAATTTCAAATTCTACCATTTGTCATAAGCAGTGAGGGTTTTTTTTTTTTTTTTTTTTTTGAGATTTTCTATATGTTTTCTTATTTTTTCTGGATGGATAGTTTTAAAGTTATTGAATTCGAAACCTTGTTTGTTTTTTGCAATTTGTTCGCGGATGTGGGGCATAATTGAAATTTAAAAACGTACTTCATGGTAAAAAATTGTGGCTGTTTGGAAATGATTGAAATCCACAAAAACAAAATACGGTTTGGAAGTTAAATTTGAAATTCTATCATTATTATATGTTTTTTATTTTTACATGGTGGATAGTTTTATATAAAGTTATTGAATTTTTGACCGTATTTGTTTTTTGAAATTTGTGCGTGGATGTGTGGCACAATTGAATCTTGAGAATGCATTTACATGTTTAAAAATCGTGGCTGTTTGGAAATTAGTGAAGATTAAAAAAAAATATGGTTTGAAAGTTAAATTCGAAATTATATCATGTGACATAGTTGATATATATATTTTTTTTGTTTTTCCCGGTGGATAATTGTAAAGTTTTTGAATTTGCTATTTTTTTTTGTACATTTTGGTATATTAATTACGTTCGTCCGAGTTTAAATAATTTAGTTATGCATTACGTCCTGAGCTGTAGGTGCATTATTAATATTTAATAGTCATGTTAGTTCTTATAATTTTTTTTTTTGGTAAAGTTGTGTAAGTACGCATGAAGATGTGTTAGCTATCAGGACCTTTTTTTTTCCAGAGAAGTGCATATTTCAACCCTCAACTTATGCCATAGTTTAATTTACAACCCCCAACTTCAAAACCGGTTAGAACACACCCCTCAACTATTGATACCGGTCAAATTACCCCCCTCTAATATTTAGAAGGCGGTTTTGAATGACTCACATGCTCCTGCCCAATTAATTTTTTTGAAACAATAGTAAAACATTTCAAAAAATTCTGAAAATAAATACCAACAAACATATACAAGTTTAATACAGACGTGCAAAGTTTCGTGATGAAATGACATTTTTGGTGCCCTGTGCAAAAAAGACAAATCGCTGACGAAAATGAGATTTAAAAATATAGTTTTTAGAGCACTAATTTTTTTCACATGGCACTAAAAATATCATTTCTTTACGAAAATTTGCACTACTGTAGTAAACTTGTATATGTTTGTTGGGATTTTGTTTCAGAAATTTTTGAAATGTTTTACTATTTTTTCGAATTTTTCAATTGGGCAGGTTCCTGTGCTTTTCGTCATGAAATGATATTTGTAGTGCCCTGTGAAAAATACCAACAAACATATAAAAGTTTAATACAGACGTGCAAATTTGGATAGTTTGGTAATCTAAACTCCTCTCATTATTTTTTATTAATTCTGTTATTTTCTCTTTTTTATTAATTTAGATAGTTTGAGCACTGATTTTATTTTTTTTGCATAGTTCACCAAAAATATTATTTCATCACGAAACTTTGCACGTCTGTATTAAACTTGTATATGTTTGTTTATATATTTTTTCAGATTTTTTTGAAATGTTTTACTATTTTTTTCGAATTTTTTAATTGGGCAGAGCATGTGAGTCATTCAAAACCGCCTTCCAAATACCAGAGGGGGTAATTTGACCGGTATCAATGGTTGAGGGGTATGTTCTAACCGGTTTTGAAGTTGGGGGTTGTAAATTAAACTATGGCATAAGTTGAGGGTTGAAATATGCACTTCTCTCTTTTTTTCTGCAAATTTTAGTATTTTTTTTGCATTTTTTTGAATCATGGTTTGGAAGTTATGGATTTTACAAAAAAAAATATTTTGAATCCGGTTTTTTTGCAGCTGACAGGTGGAGCCCGCTGACGTCGGGTGTGACGTCAGCGCAGGGCGGCAGTGGCGGACGCGCCGGCGGCGCCGTGCTCGCGGTAGCGCCGCAGGCACGCGCGGACCGCGCGGATCCGCACGAGCGCGTCGCGGGAAGCCGGATGGGCGCCGCGGCCGACCAAATGGTCGCCGGGTTCGCCGGCGGCGTCCAAAACGACGGCGGCGGATTGCGGAGGCGGCGGTGCGCGGCGGCAGCGATTACGGCGAGCAGGCGACGCCCCGGCACGCGGTTTTCAGCGAGGATGGAGAGGAGAGGATGGCGGACCGGGCGGGGGGATTCGATTCGTCGGAGGAGGAGCGGCGAGGCGGCGGGACGCGTCGGCGGCGGCGGCGACCACGGGAGCGTCGCGAGAGAGAAGAGGAGGAGGGGGCGGTTCGTGGATGTTTTACAGAAAAGATCCCGAAGTTTCACGAAATTGCGAACAGGTCCCGGGAACCGAATTTTCTGAGAAGAGTGTAGAATTTCCACCCCCACGCGTGCTTTTCTGCAAAAAGACCGGGAGCGATGTGTCGCTGACGTCTGGGCCCCACCGCGCGCTGTAGCGCACTGTAGATTTCCTACAGTAACACTGTAGCTATTCTACAGTGGCCGGAGCGCTGTGAGGGCCTCAAATCCTTGGTCTTTCATATAGTGTAGTATTAGTAAGTATTAGTATATGGATACATGCATGCTTGGTCGTTGGTGTTGTGCATGCCACGCCCAATACCAGGCATCAATGCAAGCAGAAGAAAATGGGCCGACTAGCATGCCTGGATAAGAATTGGGCCAGCATGAAGCCCACGGCGAGACGCGACACCAGCACGACCACGACGACTCGACGTGAGAACGTCTAATAAATAGACAGCCGCCGGTTAGGGTTAGATCGGGTTTTGTTTAGAGAAGTTTAGCTCCTGCTACTTTTATTTGTTTACGCTCGTAGCGGCTAGTGTGACCGTCAAGACAATCTTTTAGAATCCCAACTCTTGTCTTTGAGATTATTATTCATCTAGCATATCCGCAATTTCAGATTGCTTACACTATTGTTTTTTTGCTTGTTCTTCGATTTGCATGCAGGAAAAGTCCTTCGTGGACAGGTTGATTGTGTTGTGGCTCGGTAGATAACATCGTGGAGTTGGTTCAGTGATTGCTGTGGATATCAGTCGTGTACGGTTCTCCCTGTACGGTTGGTAGCCGAATCGTGAGAGTCAAATCCTCTCCAAATCGTAGTTATCCTCTCTCATCGAAAGATCGGGAACCCTAGAACACATCAAGTGGTATCAGAGCTATAGTTGATCGGTGAGAGATTTACAGTTTTTGATAGATCAGATTTGTTTTCATTACCTACAGTCCACCAAAAAGCCAAAAAAATATAGTAGATTAGTTCATCCTTTCACCCATTTTTTTTAGCCGCAGCAATTTTTGCATCTAGTATTTGCATCGTTGAATTTTTGGTTGCATCCATCCTAGATCTAGTGCTGGTTTAGATTAGTTTGGGTTAAAATCGTCTACTAGATCACACCATTTTTTTCCCACCCGAGACAAATCTCCGCTGCATTTCATCCCCATATCCTGGAAAAAAAATCGATCGCACCACGCGTGCACGCATTCGAGCGCACCATTCGCGCACGCAGTACCATTAGTTTCATCTATCTATGTTGCATGCAGTTGTTGGTTAGGCTCGTCATACCACTGGTTTACTTAAAAAATAAAAACAACGACTATCCTCGATAATTGATGCTCTAGAGGCATTAGCAGAAGTTCGACTGTTATCCGCGCAAGAGATTGAGTTAAAGAGCCAATCGAATGCACAGATAGCGAAACTACTGCGTGAGGAGGAGTTAAAATGGTATCAAAGATCCAAAACCCAATTTATCCTAGAAGGGTATTCGAATACCCGCTATTTTCATAGTATTGCCAATGGCAGACACAGAAAAAAGCGTATTCATTCTCTAGTACAGGAGGAGGGAACGATTGAGGGCCATGAACAACTAAAGTCGTATATCACAAATTACTATAAAGGCCGGTTCGGAGCCCCAGAGGAAGGAAACTTCACATTGGATGAGTCTCGAACAGAGGATATACCCCAGGTTTCAGATGAGGAAAATAGCATACTTACTTAACTCTATTCAGAGGATGAAGTGAGAAAGGCGGTTTTCCAAATGAAACATAATAAAGCACCTGGACCTGATGGCTTCCGGCTGAGTTCTACCAGAATTTTTGGGATGTTATCAAGTCTGATCTATTACAACTGTTCGCATGTCTTCATGATGGACAACTAGAGTTGTTTCGTCTCAATTTTGGGGAGATAATTTTATTACCTAAGATTAATGAGGCCGAAATGATTCAACAATACAGACCTATATGCCTCCTTAATGTTAGTTTTAAAATATTTACCAAAGCTGCTACGATTCGATTGAACAGTGTGGCAGATCATGTGGTTCGTCCGTCTCAGACAGCATTTATGCAAGGTCGTAACATCCTGGATGGGGTGGCGATTTTACATGAAACAGTTCACGAACTACATAGGAAAAAGCTGAATGGGGTAATTCTTAAAATTGATTTTGAGAAAGCCTATGATAAAGTCAATTGGTCTTTTCTTCAGCAAACCCTCAGAATGAAAGGTTTTTCTTCTAAGTGGAGAGCGTTAATAGATAGCTTTGTTTCGGGAGGAAGTGTAGCCATCAAAGTCAATGATGACACTGGCAAATTCTTCCAAACGAAAAAAGGCCTTAGACAAGGTGACCCGCTATCGCCAATACTATTTAATATAGTGGCTGATATGTTGGCTATCTTGATCGAACGCGCAAAAGCTGAGGGCCAAGTTGAAGGAGCGATTCCACATCTAGTCGATGGTGGTTTATCGATTCTTCAATATGTCGACGACACAATTCTTTTTATGGAACATGACATCGAAAAAGCTCATAATTTAAAGCTGATTTTGTCAGCATTCGAGCAACTTTCGGGTCTTAAGATTAATTTCCATAAAAGTGAATTATTTTGCTTTGGCGAGGCTCAAGAAAACGCCGCCTTGTATGCTGAACTTTTCGGCTGTGAGCAAGGTCAATTTCCTATCAATTATTTGGTTATTCCGATTCATTATCGGAGACTTACAAATGCTGAGTGGAAAAAGGTGGAGGAAAGATTTCAAATACGTCTAAATAGTTGGAAAGGCAAACTCCTATCCCTTGGTGGAAGATTGGTTCTCATAAATTCGGTACTAACAAACATGGTACTGTACATGATTTCATTCTTCCAACTACCTAAAGGAGTCTTAAAACGATTGAATTATTTCCGGTCTAGATTCTTTTGGCAAGGGGATTGTGAGAAGAAAATATATCGGCTGACTAAGTGGAGTGTGGTTTGCTGCCCTAAAGACCAAGGAGGGCTCGGAGTTCATGACCTTGAGGTCAAGAACAGAGCTTTGCTGAGTAAATGGATCTTCAAGCTTCTTTCTGAAGATGGAGTTTGGCAAACCCTCCTTAGGAGAAAGTATGTGGGAAATCAAGCCGTATCTCAGGTTCCATGGAAGCCTGGCGATTCGCACTTCTGGGCAGGCCTGATGGCTACGAATAAGTTCTTTTTCCCACAAGCATCTTTCTCAATTAGGGATGGATCGGAAATTCGCTTTTGGGAGGATAAATGGCTAGGCCGATCCACCCTCAGAGAATAATATCCGGCTCTGTATGCTATTGTACGAAACAAGAGCGACACGATTGCTAAGGTGTTGGGTACCTCCCACCAAATGTTTCGTTCAGAAGAAGTTTACTTGGAACAAGGCAAGCATCTTGGAATGCTTTGCTCATCCGATTGGATTCCATCCATCTGTCGAAAGGTCCAGATAAATTTTAATGAAATCTTACAAAGAATGGTAAATTATCGGTTGATTCCATGTATAGAGTATTAATCTTACCCGAAGTACCAGTCGATATTAAGGATAATAACAAAATTTGGAAGATGAAGATCCCGCTAAAAACAAAGGTGTTTGCGTGGTATCTCCGTCGAGGTGTAATTCTTACAAAAGATAACCTTGCCAAACACAATTGGCACGGAAGTAAAAAGTGCGTCTTCTGTCAACATGACGAGAGTATTACACACTTATTCTTTCGGTGCGAGTTCGCCAGGTCTATATGGTCAGCCATCTAGATAGGTTCTACCTTATATCCCCGAGTTCTGTTCCAAACATTTTTGGCAACTGGTTAAACAGGGTTGATCCTAGGTTTAATCTATTCAGTAGGGTGGGAGCGATTGCCGTTATTTAGTCGCTGTGGCTATGTAGAAATGGCAAGGTTTTTAACGATAAAAATGCTTCTTTTATGCAGGTTATCTATCGGCGTACAACAACGCTTCGAGTTTGGTCGGCCTGCAGTGTGTGGAGCACCGAGACTTGTTTTTGGAGGTGGCGTTACGTTTGGAGGCAGCGGCCAGGGAGTTATTCTCCTGGCATGGATGGCAACATAGTCTCCGGATCGATCTACCATATTCTTAGGCGCTTTACAATTTCTCATCATGATATGTAATCCGCCTTGTTTTATTTTCAATATTGGGTACTCGTGAACTCGTGAACTTATGGCTGTGTGCATCCTTGTTATACAGAGACCAGGTGTAATGATTAAAACTCTAAAATCCCTTTACCTAAAAAAAAGTTGTTTGTTTCGAGGCGAGCTAGACAAGCGCGATACTCCAGACATCATCCGGCCTGTGTTGCCGGCCGGGTTGCTGCTAGTTCTTTTTCCTGATCCATCTTGTGCACAAGAGTATACGTTGTGCCTACTCAGCCAGTTCTAGCACCACAAGTCCCAGCAGTATTTTGTTCTTCACGCTCGTCAGATCTTGTGTAATTTTTTTTCTACTCCCTAGTAAACGACCGGTACAGTCAAAAAAGAGAGAGAAAAAAAGGAAAAAAAAAAGGTGAAGAAACGGTGTCATATAAAGCCGGTTAGCTCTTTTGTGCTGGCAAATCCCGTTGCTGTTTGGGGACTTCTGTTTAGCTGTCCCGAATTTCTCATACTGGACAGTTTATTTTGGCTGCACCACACGCTTGTCTAATATCCTGCTTCTGAGCTGTACGTAATTATTTGTCCTTCACTTATACCTAGCTAATTGGAGCTATTTTGCCGACTCACTTGTTCCAGTATCTGGGCTTAGATTGTTTTTATCTCTTTCTAGTCGACTACCAGCACTAGTTAGGAGTTTGAACAATCATTCAACTTGCATTGCTTTTTGCTAAATTGTGCCACTAATTGTGAGTTGAGGAAACCATCCCAAGCTACACTTTTCTACCAATAGGTTACAGGTTCCAACATTATTGATTCCTGGTTATCGCTCCATCCAATCTCCGTTGATAGTTTGAAGCCAACACCAACGTGCCGATTGCCACCTGTATCACTGGTAAGAACAAGTAAGAATTTGATAGTAAGCCTGATTTTGTGTGATTTCCCCCCGCCACGTCCTAGTAGTTGAAGGGATCGTACTATTGTGGTATTTTCTCTTTGTGCTAACCATGGCAGGGGATGAACTTACACTTGAGGGCCTCACCGCGGACGTGAAGGTCACCAGCGAGCGCCTTGCTCAACTCGAGGGCGCCCAGATCGCGACTGAAGGGAGACTCAAGGCCATCGAGGATGCACAAGATGTTTCCAACACACACCTGCAAGATATCTTGACGCGTCTGGACAAGTTGCGAGCTGCACCTCCCGTTGACAACACTGCTGCTACTACTCGGCATTCCACCGGCGGCCCCGCTGCTTCACGAGCTCGGCGTGTGGCTTTTGGTGATCCATAACACCCTGCTACCGCCACCGATGTCGGCGTTCACCATGATGAACAAGGAGACAACTATGAGAATTATGCCGGTGACACCGAGGATGACCATCGAGTTAACCATAACAACAACCGTGCTCATCGACAATTGCATTTCAACCGTCAAGGTATGGGAAGAGGTCAACAACGACATGAGGTTCGAGGCATGAACACTCTACTCCTAAAATAAAATTAACAATTCCTGCTTTTAATGTTAAATATAATCCAGATGATTACCTTGATTGGGAACTTTCCGTTGAACAAAAATTTGCATGTCATGATTTTCCTGAAAATCAACGAGTTAAAGCTGCTACTAGTGAATTTACAACTTTGCTTCTATTTGGTGGAGTGAGTATTGTCGTACTAATGAGAACAACATACCTACTACTTGGGATACTTTAAAACGGGCTATGCGACAACGTTTTGTTCCTTCATATTGTGCTCGTGATAAACTGAATTAATTGACTCGTTTAAAACAAGACAATAAAACTGTCGAGGATTATTATCAAGAACTGCAAACTGGCTTATTGCGTAGTGGATTAGATGAATCTGAAGATGCTATGATGGCTAGATTTTTTAGGTGGTTTGAATCGTGAAATACAGGACATCTTGGACTATTAAGATTACAATTCTATCACTCGTTTGTTTCATTTTGCTTGTAAAGCTGAAAGGAAGTGCAGGGACGACAGAACAAGGGACGAGGAAATTTTTCTGCAGGTCGTAGTACATCATGGACACACAATCCTGTTGTCCCATCAGTTCGTGAGTCTACACGGGTTGTCTCCAACAACGGTGCACGTTCCATCACAAAATCAGCCGCTCTAGAACCCACGAAGAGCTCTTATTCGACCGCCTCTACGGGACGCACAAGGGACATCGAATGCCATGGCTGCAAAGGGCGCGGTCACATGAAAGGGATTGTCGTACTAATGAGAACAACATACCTACTACTTGGGATACTTTAAAACGGGCTATGCGACAACATTTTGTTCCTTCATATTATGCTCGTGATAAACTGAATGAATTGACTCGTTTAAAACAAGACAATAAAACTGTCGAGGATTATTATCAAGAACTGCAAACTGGTTTATTGCGTTGTGGATTAGATGAATCTGAAGATGCTATGATGGCTAGATTTTTAGGTGGTTTGAATCGTGAAATACAGGACATCTTGGACTATAAAGATTACAATTCTATCACTCGTTTGTTTCATTTTGCTTGTAAAGCTGAAAGGGAAGTGCAGGGACGACAGAACAAGGGGCGAGGAATTTTTCTGCAGGTCGTAGTACATCATGGACACACAATCCTGTTGTCCCATCAGTTCGTGAGTCTACACCGGTTGTCTCCAACAACGGTGCACGTTCCATCACAAAATCAGCCACTCCAGAACCCACGAAGAGCTCTTATCCAACCGCCTCTACGGGACGCACAAGGGACATCGAATGCCATGGCTGCAAAGGGCGCGGTCACATGAAAAGGGATTGTCCAAATAAGCGAGTTTTAATTGTGCGCGAAAATGGTGAGTACTCTTCCGCTAGTGATTTGGATGAAGAGACACATGCTATGCTTTCCACTAATCACGTAGGTGACGATGATGATTCCGAGCAGGTGGAAATACATGATGCTTCTATTCGCTTACTTGCCCCTTCTTATGGGAGTAATCCACGTAGCACAGGAATTGGCGCACGGGATGACCTCGTCCGTTGACCACGAGATCAATTCGCTTACTTGCCCCTTCTTATGGCGGATCCTCGGCTGTGGAACTACGGCCTTCCAGGTGCGCCCAGGACTGCAGGACCGGAACACATAGAGCACAGCTCTCACCGTAGTATCAACGGCGTCGAAGTAACAGCTCTCGAGTTCCGTCACCACGAATTCACTTGTATCACCATCGCATATGAGGCCAATGCCATCAAACGTGGACGGAGCGTGGGCGGCGCCACAGAGCCAACCGTGTACACGAAAAACTCGTGAAAATCTAGACTGGAGTACCTGCCACCGAGGCTGAGAAGGATGAAGTTGCCATGGGCAGCTACCACCAGAGATTCCCGTCCCTGCTCGTAGGAGTAGGAATAGGACCAACGATCCTCCTTCACCCGCGCGTTCTTGGTACATCGGACAGAAAGGCGAGAGACCTCCGGGGGCGCACGGCGCGAAGAGACGCGGATAACCTCGCCCATGGAGGTCATCGCGTGCGCGCTGGTCCAGCGGAAGTGATCCTCGGAGTAATCTGGCGGGTGCCATTGGGCACTCGAGGAGGAGGTTGTGCGGTCGAGCATCACCCAGTCAGGGTAGCGTTGGGACGACGATGAGAACGGGGCGGCCGCCACCGACACGCCGGAGCGTGTCGTCCATGATTTGACTACTCATAGTGGGGAGTAACATGAAGTAGTAACATGTACATGTTACTACTTATGTTACTACCTCTATAGTGGGTAGTAACATAAGAGTGGTGTCATGCAAGTCTACATTAATTAGGTTGTAGACTCACATTGCATTGAAATATGTGATGTTCCGGTAACTAGCTATGTTACTCTAACCTACTCTCTCTAATGTGGCATTGAAGTTACTAGTTATGTTACTCCCACTATGGGTAGTCTTAGTGGTGTCAGAAGAAGGAAGTAGGAGGATTGGTTAGGGCTTAATTTGGGGGAAGGGAATGACGTGACCAATGGAGCTCGATCGATCTATACCCGACTTTCCCGATGGAGAAGCCGGACGCGTTTCGTAGCAGGTCATGCGCGACCACGACCCAGCCACAAACAGATGGATAATACTTGTGGGAGCCTCAAAAAGAGGGAGACCTAGTCTCCGCGTACGCGGAGAAAACCACGCCTCCGCATACCCCCCGCACGGTAATGGGCCGCCCTTTCCGGCCCAGTTTCGGTCGCTGGACTAGCATCTTCATCTCTTTTTCGCGTGACTGTTTCTGTTTCGCGACTGTTTCGTGTTCCGTGTTTCGTGCATGTTCGAATTACTTTGGTAAACATTCACATACATACACTTCATTTATTTTGAAAACTGTAATATGAGTCAAGGTTTCAAAATTCGTATATTAAAGTTAGAAAAAAATCTGATGTTTAGTTGTTATTGCAAGAGTGCACCTTATACCATTTGACAGCAATAGAAGAAAGACAAAATGGGTCAACAAAAAATTATATTGCCAGGCACTTTAAAATAAATAATGTGTACACAAAAATTATGCGCGTCCACGAGTTTTGTTCCATTCTGGTACTCAATTTCGAGTCTCATGGATGTTACTTATCAAATTTGAATCGATGTACGAAACATTTGAACGGGATTTTGGTAATCCCATTGAACCTAATTTGGTCTTGAAACGATTTTTTTGAAAGACCCATTGAACAAAATTTGGTATTGAACAATTTTGTAAAACTCCGTTGAACAAAAACTTGGTTTAAACGGATTTTGGAACGATTTTTGAAAACATGTTGAACATAATTTGGTAACCCATTGAACGTAAATTGGTATTGAAGAATTAAAAAAAACCCGTTGAACATAATTTGGTTTTGAACAATTTTTGAAAGACCCGTTGAACAGAATTTGATATTGAACGATTTTCTATAAACTATGTTGAACAAAAAATTAGGTTTAAACGGATTTTGGAACAATTTTTGAAAACATGTTGAACGTAATTTGGTCTTGAACGGTTTTGGAAAGACCCGTTGAACAAAATTGGTATTGAACGATTTTGTAAAACTCCGTTAAACAAATATTTGGTTTAAACGAATTTTGAACGATTTTTAAAACATGTTGAACATGATTTGGTAAACCTTAAACCTAATTTGGTCTAGAACAATTTTTAAGAAACCCGTTGGACGTGATTTGGTCTTGAACGATTTCAAAAATGCGTAGAAAATGGCGGTGAACAAAAACTATCTTTGAACGATTTTAAATTGAACAGAAAAAACTGTCAGCCCAGTAAGAACCAGGGTGTACTGGGCCAGGCCTCTATAACCCTCAACACTCGGCGAGTGAATCTCGCTAAGGACCAGGTCTGCAAGCCTGGGGAGCCCGCGGGGCAGAATCGCCTCGCGGAGGCCTGAGGAGGCAGCTAGGGCCTGTGGAGCCTCTACTCCGCTGCCCCCTCTCCAAGGAAGCTTTCCCTGAAGGGAAGTCAACGCAGAATCCTCCACAGGGCGTTCCCGCCCACGCGAGGGTTCCTTCACTGTAAAGCAAGCTCTGCGGAGCGCACATGGCTTCCGCAGCGGCCGCAGAGTGACCGCGCCTCTGCGCAGGGTGACGACGGAGCTACAGTCCCACTTTGGTGATAAAGGAGTCAACAAAGCAGGGGCAACGGCGCAGACCACCAAGCTTTCCTCTTTGGTGATAAGGGAGCAGGCCGGCGCTACGCGCCAAACGCGACGTCACCGTGGGGACTTCCCCCGCTCCTCTGCGGCAGCAGCTGGCCGTCCTGGATGGACGGCGGCCTCTCTGCTGCGGCCTCAGCTTTTGTGCCCATGGACCGCGCTCATGGACGCCCAAGCAGCGGTGCACCGTGCTCCCGACCGTTGTCGCCATGTGGTAGCCCCTCCGCTGCACAAGGACAGGGAGGAGGCCCGGGGCGCCTATAAAAGGAGCTGGTGCACCACCCTAAGGGGGATCGAACACATTTTACTCCTAGTCTAGCTACTTGCGCGCAAGGGAGAAGAAGACAGTAGTTTCCCTCCCCTTGTACGCGCCATTGCCAACTGTGCCCTCGGCAAGCACGCTGTACTGTAACCTCTACAAGCAGCAATACAGACAGGCAGGACGTAGCGGTTTTACCTCCACAAGAGGGCCGTGAACCTGGGTACGCGCCGTGTCTCTCTCTGCCGTGATGTCCCTCCTCAGGCACGACGAGCAGCGTCGCCGCGCCGGATGAGGGTTGATTGACGTCGTGTTCAGCCCCTTACACGAACTCTCTTCGCGAGTGTGACTGCCCCTGTTTCGTGGGAGTCATTCTCCGACAATTGGCGCGCCAGGTAGGGGGCTGAGGCGCGCATTCAACCTCCATCGACCTCACGCCATGGCGGACACTCGCGCTGCTCGCGCCAACCGGCGCGCGTCAGGCGAGCTGAGACCGAGCCCGTCGTCCACACCACCAGGCCACGCGGCCGTCCGCGCACCAACCGCGCTTCGGGGCGCACTACTGCGGAGCCACGCGTGGAGCACCCCGAGGATGAGGACGACCGCTACGACGAAGACGTCGACCACGAGCACAGCGAGGACGCTGAGTCCTCGCATCCATCTCGGCGCCAAAGCGCGTCCACGCTTGGACGCCCGGCGCCCAGCCCAAACACTGCGCTGCTCATGGCAGCAGAGCTCTTCCGCTACCGCCCCACCGCCGAGGCGCACGACAACTGGCTTGGCCGTCTCCAGCACCTCGTCGACATCGCGGCTGCGCCGCGCGCGGTTCCAGCACCTTCGCGCTCCCTGGTGCACCACAACTCCGGGCGCGCAGGCACCGCCGCGCATGGAGCGCCTCCGCCTCCGCCTCCGCCAGGACCACCTCCGGCTGCGGCAAACAAAGCCGCCTCTCACGCGTCCTCGCCGCATGATTGTCAAATCGTGCAGCGGACGCCGCCGGACGCGCGGGTGGAGATGGAGCGCCAGCGGGACCTCCAGAAGCGCATCGTCGAGGAAATTGGCCAGGCCGGGCGCCAAAACCGCAGAGCTCTCCAGGGCGGCGTGGCCACGTACGCCACAGGCTGCACGGCCTTCACCCGCAACCTGCGCCGCGTCGTCTGGCCGCAGAAGTTCAGGCCAGACCTCCCCAAGGGCTACGATGGCACGAACAACCCCATCGAGTTCCTGCAGCTCTACACCACCTCCATCCAAGCTGCGGGAGGAGACGACAAGGTCATGGCGAACTGGTTCTCGCACGCCCTCAGGGACTCTGCCCTGTCGTGGCTCCTGAACCTCCCTGAGGACTCCATCGACTCCTGGGAGGACCTCTGCAAGCAGTTCGTTGCGAACTTCAAGGGCACGTACGAGCGCGCCCTCACCTACAACGACCTGCGCGCCGTACGCCAGAAGTCTGGCGAGACTCTCCGCAAGTACATCCAGCGCTTCAGCCAAGTCCGCAACAAAATCCCCAACATCCCTGACTCGCACGTCATTGCTGCCTTCAGAGAGGGCGTCACCAACCGCAGGATGCTTGAGAAGCTCGGCATTCACGATACCCTCTCCTCTGTCGTGAAGCTCTTCGACATCGCAGACAAGTGTGCCAAGGCTGAAGAGGGTCTCCTCTTCACCAAGGTGGCCTCTGCAGACGACCCCCAGAGGGATCCAAGGCCCACAAGAAGCGTGACGAGACCAAGCGCAAGCCTACTGCTGTGCTGGCTGCTGAGCCCGGCGCTAAGCACGCTCGAGAGGACTCTGCAGAGGATGGCGAGAAGAAGATCGACAACCGTCCCTTCTGCATCTACCACAACAGGCGCGGCCACGCGACAGAGAACTGTACGACCTCAAGCAGCTGAGCAAGAAGCGCGAGCAGGAAGAAGGCAGCGGTGGTCGCGGCAGAGGCCGTAACTACCGCAAGGGCGGACGCAAAGGTGGCTACCAGAAGCCTCAAGGGACTCAGGCCAACGCCGCTGAGAAGAACAACAACCTCCCTGACGAGGAGCCTGGGGGCTACCAGGCCCCTAGAGGCGCCATGGCGTGCATCCTCGGCGGGGCTCAGGCGCCCAAGTCCAACAATCAGTTCAAGCAGTTCGCCCGCGAGCTCAACGCAGCGCTGCCCGGGGTGGAGACATCGCGTCCCCTCAAGTGGTCTCAGTACACCATCGCCTTCGACGCCAAGGACCACCCCAAGTCGACCAAGACTGTAGGCACCCTCCCGCTGGTGTGCACCCCCACCATCAACAATATCGCCGTCGGCAAAACGCTCATTGATGGGGGTGCAGGCCTGAACGTCATCTCTGTCGAGACCTTTGAGACGCTTCAAGTGCCCTACGAGTGGCTTATGCCCTCCAGGCCCTTCACAGGGGTCACCAGCGGCTCAATCTCGCCTCTGGGGCAAGTGAGGCTTGCAGTCACCTTTGGCACGCAGCAAAACTATCGCACCGAGCTCATCGACTTCGACGTCGCGCACATTGGCCTGCCCTACAACGCCATCCTCGGCTACCCCGCCCTCGCGAAGTTCATGGCCGTCACGCATCACGCCTACAACATGGTCAAGATCCCTGGCAGCGGCGGCACCATCACCATCCATGGTCACGTACAGGACGCTACACGCGCTGTCGAGCTCGCCTACAAAGCTGCTGCCATGGCGTTCCCTGCTGACGAAGACCTGGAGCCCCTCGCGAGGCCCAAGAAGAAGAAGCAGCTGTTCTCTCAGGAGCAGGCCGCTACAAAGAAGGTGTCGCTGAGCACCAGCGATTCGGGGGCTGAGGGCTCGGGGGCTAGCGTCACCATAGGCGCTGGCTTACCTCCCAAATAGGAAAGCGCGCTCGTCGCCTTCCTTCGGGCAAATTCTGACATGTTCGCATGGACTCCGTCAGAAATGTCCGGCGTACCAAGGGAGGTGATCGAGCACCACTTAGCTGTGTGTCCAAACGCACGCCCCGTCAAGCAGAAGGCACGGAAACAAGCCCCTGAGAAGCAAGCCTTCATCATCAAAGAAGTAGAAAAGCTAAAAGCAGCAGACATTATTCGAGAAGTTGCCCACCCCACCTGGGTCTCTAATGGCGTGGTTGTCCCAAAACCCAATGGGGGAGGCCGGCTCTGCATCGATTACACTGATGTAAATAAAGCCTGCCCCAAGGACCCATACCCCATGCCAAGGATTGATCAGATCGTGGACTCCACAGCCGGCTGTGATCTCCTCTGTTTTCTGGACGCCTTCTCAGGCTACCACCAGATCAAAATGGCTAAAGAGGACGAGGAGAAAACAGCGTTCCTCACCCCCTGTGGCGTGTATTGCTACACTTGCATGCCCTTCGGGTTGAAGAACGCCGGCGCCACCTTCCAGAGGCTCATGAGGATCGCCCTGGGGGCTCAGATGGGAAGAAATGCAGAGGCATATGTTGACGACATCGTAGTCAAGTCTCGCGAGGGAGACACTCTCTTGAAGGACCTCGAGGAGACCTTCGCCAGCCTGCGCAAGGTGAACATCAAGCTAAACCCCGCCAAGTGCGTCTTCGGGGTACCTTCAGGCAAACTCCTCGGGTTCCTCGTGTCCCATCGCGGCATAGAAGCAAACCCTGACAAGATCAAGGCCATAGAAGAAATGCAGCCACCTCGCCGCCTCAAGGACATGCAGCGCCTAGCTGGGTGCATGGCCAGCTTGGGCCGCTTCATCTCCAAGTTTGGCGAGAGGGCCCTGCCATTTTTCAAGATCATGAAGAAGTCCGGCACCTTCAAGTGGACTCCAGAGGCAGACAAGGCATTTGAGGACTTGAAGAAGTACTTGGCTAGCGCACCAGTTATGGTAGCCCCCAGGACGGGCGAGCATCTAAAGCTGTACCTTGCAGCCACTCCACAAACCGCAAGCGCCGTCCTGGTGGTCGAAAGAGAAGAGCCAGTCCTCCCCAAGAAAAGTGCTGCCACTCCAAGTCCAGAGCCTCCCGACAAGGAAAAAGTCCCTCCAGGCCCAGAGCCAGACCCACAGCCAGCTGTCGAGCCTACTTCAGGCACCCCTGCTGAGACTCCTCCACAAGGAAACCTCGCCAAAGGGCCTGAGGAGTCCCTCGAGGGAGCCAACGCCGCGTCACCCTCCACAACCCTTGTCGAGCATCCAGTCTACTATGTCAGTACTGTGCTAAGAGATGCTCGCGAGCGGTACCCTACGCAGCAGAAGCTCCTTCTCGCCCTGCTCATCGCCTCCAGAAAGCTGCGCCACTACTTCCAGGGCCACCCTGTCACGGTGGTCACATCATTCCCTCTGGAGCAAATCCTGCGCAACCCCAACGCCACTGATCGCGTAGCAGGGTGGAACATCGAGCTGCAGCCTTTCAACTTGCGTTTTGACACCACAAGGGTCATCAAAGGAAGAGCACTGGCAGATTTTGTCGCCGAATGGACAGACCCAACTCCTGAAGAGCCTCCTGAAGCAGAAACTATACCGCCTGGAGATACACGCCAAGCCACTGGACCATGCACTTCGATGGAGCTTTCTCCTGCCGCAACGGAGGCGCTGGCGTTGTCCTGACCTCGCCTAAAGGCGACAAGCTCCACTATGCCGTCCAGTTGTGTTCACGATGGACAAGATCTCCAACAACATCGCTGAATATGAAGGCCTCCTCGCCGGGCTCAGAGCTGCCATTGCCCTCGGTGTCAAGCACCTACTCATCAAAGGCGACTCCCAGCTCCTGGTCAACTTCTCCAACAAGAGCTACACCCCTAAAGACAGCCATATGGCTGCCTACCTTGAAGAGGTCCGCAAGCTCGAGAAGCACTTCAGGGGCATGGAGCTCATGCACATCCCGCGCAAGGAGAACCAGGAAGCAGATGACATCGCCAAGCGCGCATCGCGAAGGGAGGCCCAGCCCGCAGGTGTCTTTGAAGAGAGGCTCTCCAAGGCATCCATAAAGCAGCCGCTGCAAGCACCAGCTACAAGCACAGACGAAGTACTCCCACCACCTCCCACAGGTGGCGCACCCAACTGTGGCCCATCCTCAGGGGAGCGTCTGATGCTAACCATGGTGCACCAAGAAACAGGCTGGGTTGACGAGCTCAAGGACTACTTGCTAAAAGGAGTCCTTCCCGAGGAAGACGCAGAGGCAGAACGAGTCGCTCGACAAGCGAAATCCTATTACATCCTGAGGGAGACCTATACCGCAAGCGCCCAAATGGCATTGCCCTCAAGTGTGTGCCTCCTGAGGAAGGACGCATGCTCCTCAGGGACATACACAGTGGAGAGTGCGGCCACCATTCCTGCGCGCGCACCCTCGCGGCAAGGTCTTCAGGAGCGGTTTCTACTGGCCTCAAGTGCTTCAAGATGCCGTCACCATCGTTCAGTCTTGCGATGCATGCCAGTTCCACGCCAAGCAAGTCCATCAGCCTGCACTGGGACTCCAGACCATCCCGCTCTCCTGGCCGTTCGCGGTCTGGGGGCTGGACATCTTGGGACCCTTCCCGAGATCGCAAGGGGGCTACCGCTTCCTCTTCGTGGCTGTTGACAAGTTCACCAAATGGGCAGAGGTTGAAGCGGTGCGCACCATCCCAGCCAGGGCAGCCGTGAAGTTCATCAGAGGCCTGGTCTGCCGCTTTGGTGTGCCAAACCGCATCATCACCGACAATGGCTCACAGTTCACCAGCGGCATCTTCAGGGCTTACTGCGAGAGCCTCGGCACCAAGCTCTGTTTCGCCTCGGTAGCTCACCCACAGAGCAATGGTCAAGCCGAGCGAGCAAATGCTGAGGTCCTCAAGGGCCTCAAGACGAGAAGTTTCAACCGCCTCAAGGGCTATGGCAAGGGCTGGATCGATGAGCTCCCCTCCGTGCTCTGGTCCATCCGCACGAACCCTACAAAGCCCACTGGTGAGACGCCATTCGCCCTGGTGTATGGAGCCGAAGCAGTCCTCCCCACAGAGATCAAGCACGGGTCCGCAAGGGTCCTTGCCTTCAATGAGGACAATCAAGAAGACCTCCACAACGACGACCTGCTGTTCCTCGACGGGTTGCGCCGCCGAGCCGCCCTCAGAGCGGCAAAGTACCAGCAAGACCTGCGACGCTACCACAGCCGCCACATACGTCCGCGCACTCTCGAGACAGGCGACCTTGTCCTCAGGAGGATCCTCTCCAGGGAAGGTCTCCACAAGCTCTCGCCCATGTGGGAAGGCCCCTACAGGGTCGCGCATGTCGCCAGACCTGGTGCGGTGCGCCTCGAGACGGAGGACGGCATCCCGGTCAAGAACCCTTGGAACATCGCGCATCTACGCAAGTTCTACCCGTGATCTCTATCACACCAGGCATTTTTTGTCTCTAGAGGAAAGCGCACAGCTTCACCTCCAAGCTTCACAAAAGCTTCTCTCTCTGAGGGCCAGTCCCTCTGAGCTCTTCCTGTAACGTGCCGCCGCAGGCCGTGAAGAGTCTCAGCCACTGAATGTGGTCCCCATGCCTCGACATGGAAACTTTATCTTGGCAAGCCCAAGTGTAACGAACCAATTCGTTTCCTAGTGAAACATTGCGCTGCGGCGCCGCTATGTAATATTTTGGGGGTGAGTTTTAGTTCTCATTACTCTGTGTTTTCATTCGCGCTCATATCTTTCCCCTTGCGCACCTCGCGAGCGGGGGCTGAGTACGGTGACTGTGCCTCGGGAGCATCCCAGCAGCACCGCAAAATCCAAAAGGATCCGAGCTCTAACACGTGAGCACGCTCTCACGCCTGTTACCTCACCAAAGAGCTCTGGCCCAGGGGCTTGCTCCCAAACCTGCCACCTCACCTAAGGACCTTTGGTACTTACTCTCCTCGCGAGGCACCCATGAGGAAACCTATAAGCGCGCATGAGTTTCTCTACCATGTTTTGCTTTGGTTCCACCTCTAACCTACACAGGGAACAAGAGTCCCCCCAAGGCTCGTGGAGTCACGCTCCAGACCCAAAGAGGGAAGCACACCTTCAGGGAAATCAACGCCCTCCACGAGGCAGAACCTCGCTAAGCTAAGTCCTGCGCTTACACCTCAGGCGTTGTGTTTTTCCTCTCACGAGCAACTTCCGTCCCTCGGGCGGGTATTTTCTCCTTCGCATTTCATGGACTGCTTGAGCGTCAAAGGGGAGCCCTCGAGCATCGCGACTCGAGAGCTCTTACCTCTCTAAGCCTTAAACACCCCCCGGCCTTGCTGAGTCATTGCTCTGGCATACCGTAGTGGCGGAGTCATAGCGCTAAGAGACGGGTCCTGACGACGTAAAGCGAAAAAGGCATGGAATAGGGATAAAATGCCCGTCGAGGGGCACACACACATTGCAGCACAATAAAGTGTTTTACAGACCATCACAAATGAAACAAAGTCTTTAAACAAAGATAACTTGCGCCTCAGGCGCGACTTGTGGCAGGAGCAGCTTAAGCAGAAGTCTTGGCGGCCTCATCCTCCTCAGCGTCATCTTCCTCCGCGCCTTCCTCCTCGACGTCTTCCTCCTCGCCAGAGGCCGGCTCTTCAGCGACCCTCTTGAAGCGGTTGACATAGTCGTTGATCTCCTCCCGCAGCGAGTTGAAGAGGCGCGTCTCGGTCTGAGCATCCCCATGGGCTCGGTCACGGACTCGAAGTCGAAGCATGGATATAGGCGCTTGAGGTTGACGAAGACGCGCTCGACCGCCACCAGCAGGAGCTTGCGGCACTCCTCGTCGACAACATCGTCGAGTTCCGCCACAGGGCCCTCAAGGACGGAGAAGAGCTGGTCGAAGTAGGTCAGATACGTGGCGACGTCGGCGTTCCCGTGGACGGGGACGGCAGGAGCATCCACCCCCAGCTTCGCAGCAAGAGCGTTCCCGCGCGTCACCAAAGATCGGAACATACGCTCCCGCTGCTGCGTCAAGACCCGTGCCGCCACCGCGCTCTGCTCAGCCTCCTCGACCCTCTCCACAACAGGGGCCACCTGCGCATTCAGCTCCTGCATGTCTGCCATCAGGGCTGTGAGGTCCTGCTCCGAGCGCTCGAGGGCCTGTTCCGTGCGGAGATTAGCGTCCTTGGCGCGCTTCAGCGAGGATTTCAAGTTGGCGTTCCACTCCTCCAGCTGGCGAATGCGCTTGCCGAGCTCTCTGCGCTTTTTCTGGAAGCCGTCCTCCTGCTTCTTGAACTTCCCAGCATACTCCCGGGAGACGGCCTGTGTGACAGCAGTGCGGTACTCTTTTTGCTTGGTGAGGGCCTCCGCCTCCGCCTCCTTTTTCTTCTCGGCAAGCTTTTGGTTGGCCTTCTCCACAAGCTCCCGGTGCCGCTCCACCTCCTTGTCGTGCTTGCCCATGGCCTCAGCCAAGCTGCTCTCGCGGGACTCCAAGGCCTCACTCTCTGTTCATGTCTGTTTCCGCCTGCTCCAGTTTCTCCTCACGCTTGAGCACCTCAGCTTCGCGTGTCGTCATGGCCTGCTCGCGAGCCTCCAGCGACAGACGATGCTGCTCCAGAGACTTCCTCACCACCTCAGCTTCAGAAATTATCTTCTCCTCGCGGCTGGCCAGCTCCTTGCGCTGGTCGGCGAGGGAGGTCTCGATAGCCGCTCGGTCGGAGGCTGCAGCCTGGCGCTCCGCCACAGCCGCCTCCCGATCCTCTGCAGCCGCCTTGCGTTCCGCCTGGACCGGCGCCAAGGCCTCTTGCGCCTCGCGCTCCGCGTTCTCGCGGATCTCCTGGGCCTGCCGCGTCGCCTCGTCGCGCTGCGCCTGAAGAGCTTGGTCGTCAGGGCCACTCCGCCGCCTGACTTCGAAGAAGCGGGCCCAGTCAGCAGCAAGGGCGTCGTACCTCCTGCCAAGCTCCGCCTCCTCAAGGGCAAGTTGGGTTCTAGCCCGTCTAGGGTGCCCCTCACCAAACGGAGGGCAGCTTGGCGGCACGCGCTGCTCCGGCTCCGGTCGCTCAAGACCAAGGCCCAAGAGCCCTCACGTGGCGCAGCGTCCTCCGCCCCAGCGCCAGCCTCTGGTGCTGAAAGCACAGTGCTTGGACCAGGGTCAACACGGGGCCACGGAGCGGGCCCCCACCGTCTTGTGCGTCGTTGTTCTCCACGACGACCTCCTCGTGGGCCTCGGGGGCTGGCGAGGGAGGCCTAGCCACCAGTGGCTCAACCGCAGCCTCGCCTGCTGCGGCCTCAGAAGAAGTGGCCTCCCCCTCAGGCTCGGAATTTGGAGGGGGCGGCGGAGGAGTTCCCTCCTCCATCTCGACGTCGGCGCCTCCCGGCGCCTGTGTGCTGGTCCCCGCCGTCTCCACGGCGGGTGTCTCTGGGGGCTCCAGTGGAGCATCAGGGCGCGGCGGCGACGGAGCCTTCACCGCCTCCTCAATCTGACTCTCGGCAGGAGGTGGCGAGGCAGTTGCTTCTTCAAGGGGCGTCTCCCCCACAGGCCTCATGGCCTCGTCAACAGCCGGGCCCGTGGTGACTGTCACCACGGGCTCCTCAGTCTCTTCTCCAAGGGGCGCGTAGGCCCCTCAACAACGGGCGTAGCGTCGCGCCGCACGTCCGCAGCCTTGCGGAGTCGGCGGCGCTTCGCATGAACCAGACCCCTGATAATCAAGACAGTGATGTCAGCCCAGTAAGAACCAGGGTGTACTGGGCCAGGCCTCTATAACCCTCAACACTCGGCGAGTGAATCTCGCTAAGGACCAGGTCTGCAAGCCTGGGGAGCCCGCGGGGCAGAATCGCCTCGCGGAGGCCTGAGGAGGCAGTTAGGGCCTGTGGAGCCTCTACTCCGCTGCCCCCTCTCCAAGGAAGCTTTCCCTGAAGGGAAGTCAACGCAGAATCCTCCACAGGGCGTTCCCGCCCACGCGAGGGTTCCTTCACTGTAAAGCAAGCTCTGCGGAGCGCACATGGCTTCCGCAGCGGCCGCAGAGTGACCGCGCCTCTGCGCAGGGTGACGACGGAGCTACAGTCCCACTTTGGTGATAAAGGAGTCAACAAAGCAGGGGCAACGGCGCAGACCACCAAGCTTTCCTCTTTGGTGATAAGGGAGCAGGCCGGCGCTACGCGCCAAACGCGACGTCACCGTGGGGACTTCCCCCGCTCCTCTGCGGCAGCAGCTGGCCGTCCTGGATGGACGGCGGCCTCTCTGCTGCGGCCTCAGCTTTTGTGCCCATGGACCGCGCTCATGGACGCCCAAGCAGCGGTGCACCGTGCTCCCGACCGTTGTCGCCATGTGGTAGCCCCTCCGCTGCACAAGGACAGGGAGGAGGCCTGGGGCGCCTATAAAAGGAGCTGGTGCACCACCCTAACGGGATCGAAGACATTTTACTCCTAGTCTAGCTACTTGCGGGAAAGGGAGAAGAAGACAGTAGTTTCCCTCCCCTTGCACGCGCCATTGCCATAACTGTGCCCTCGGCAAGCACGCTGTACTGTAACCTCTACAAGCAGCAATACAGACAGGCAGGACGTAGCGGTTTTACCTCCACAAGAGGGCCGTGAACCTGGGTAGCGCCGTGTCTCTCTCTGCCGTGATGTCCCTCCTCAGGCACGACGAGCAGCGTCGCCGCGCTGGATGAGGGTTGATTGACGTCGTGTTCAGCCCCTTACACGAACTCTCTTCGCGAGTGTGACTGCCCCTGTTTCGTGGGAATCATTCTCCGACAAGTGAGATCCTCGAGAAAGGCAAGAACTCTCGATAAGCAAGAACAAGTCAAGAAGAAGCAGTACTCACCCCGATGACTTGGCGCGGGTGTCCACCCACACCTTGTTGCAGAGCGCCAACGGCCAGATGAGGCTCCAGCGCTGGGCTCCTCAGGGGCCGCCTCAGCTTTCCTCTTAAGAGGAGTGCTCTCCAGGCTTCTGGCGGCCCGGTCGTGGATGGCCCTGGTGCGGGGCTCGCACCGCTTTGCCGCGGCCTCCGGGCCGCTATCGTCTCCGTCTTCGTCTTCTTCTTCTGTGGCCCGTCGTGACGGGGCCACCACAAAATCCTCGTCCACATCGGACGATATCTCCAGGATCTCCTCCTCAGGAGCCGCCTGCTTTGAAGAGCTCGCCTCCCTGACGAGGGGTTGACTCCTCCGGCGGCGGCGTCGGCTTCGGCGTCTGAAGCAGCAGAGGACTCGCCAAACAAGTCTTCCTCCACCACAGGCGCCGCAGCCCCTTCGCCTCTTCTCCCTCCAAGCCCTCTGGCGTGAACGTCGGCATCATCTCCAGAACTGCGAGGCGCTTCTTTGGAGTGAGCTGGTGGAGGGCCTCAGGTGCTCAGTGCCCGGAACAGGGATCTCCGGGGCGATGAAGAGCGTGCCTAAGATGGAGGCGACGTCGTCTGGCGCGTGGGCGCTGAGGTGCAAGCGCATTGGATCTGCCGGGCCGGAGTACATCCACACCGGCTTCGTGTGCGCCTGGAGGGGAGCGATGCGCCGCCTCACGAAGTCCTCAGCGACCATCTGCCCGTGAGGCCAGCCTCGCGGACGAGCTTCATGCGCGAGACCAAGTGGGCAATCTTCTGGTGCTGGAACTTCTCGCTGGACCAATTTGAGTTCTTCAGCGGCGGCGCCTCAGGCTCATCGAAGAAGGCATTCCGCTCCTTGGCGTCGACGAGGACCCACTTCTGGCGGAAGTCCTCCACCTTCTTCGTCACCCTCGTAACGGCCTTGTCGCCATCCCACGACATGGGGATGTAGACGGCGCCCATCCGTCTGCGATGCGGAAAGACACGCACCCAGACCGCTCGCCGGGCGCCGTGTTGCGGAGCGCGTAGAAGCTCCGGAAGAAGGCCACGGAAGGCATCACTCCCAGATACGCCTCGCAGAGATAGGCGAAGATGGCGAGAATCAGGATGGAGTTCGGGTGGAGGTGCAGGAGCTGGATCTGATAGAAAGCCAGCACCTCCGCAAGGAAGGGAGAGAACGGCGGCACCAAGCCGGCGAACAGCGTGTGGACGAAAATGGGGTACCACCCCGCCGCCAGCTTGCCGAAGCGCGCCGCCTTGACGCCGCTGGCGCCATGCTCATTATTCCTCCCGCGACGAGGACCTTCAGCCTATCCAGCGCCTCCGCTGTGGAGACGCGAGTGCCGATGAGAGCCGGCGCAAGCTCCTCCTCCCGCTGCGCTTCAGCGGAGGCCTCCACCATCGCCGCCTTGCCCTTCTTGGGGCCCATGGCTCGCGAAGGAAGGGCGGCGGAAAAGCTCGGAGAAGAACGGAAATCGCCGGAGTAGTGGAGCACCGGAGGTGTATGCAAGAAGGAAAGGGCGTAAATGCGGCGGAACTGCTGCCGGCACAGCCGCGGCAGCCTTTATATCACCTCAGGGCGGTTTCCGAGGCGTCGTGGGTCCCCGCCACGACGCCCACCTCCTCCGGAGAAGCCGAGACGCACCAACCGCTCGCCACGTGTCTCGGGCCGGCCGGACACTTTGGGCCCATGACGCTTCGCCTGCGCCCCTGGACCGCGTCGTGCCCGTCATGGGCCTGGGGGCTACTGTCAGCCCAGTAAGAACCAGGGTTGTACTGGGCCAGGCCTCTATAACCCTCAACACTCGGCGAGTGAATCTCGCTAAGGACCAGGTCTGCAAGCCTGGGGAGCCCGCGGGGCAGAATCGCCTCGCGGAGGCCTGAGGAGGCAGCTAGGGCCTGTGGAGCCTCTACTCCGCTGCCCCCTCTCCAAGGAAGCTTTCCCTGAAGGGAAGTCAACGCAGAATCCTCCACAGGGCGTTCCCGCCCACGCGAGGGTTCCTTCACTGTAAAGCAAGCTCTGCGGAGCGCACATGGCTTCCGCAGCGGCCGCAGAGTGACCGCGCCTCTGCGCAGGGTGACGACGGAGCTACAGTCCCACTTTGGTGATAAAGGAGTCAACAAAGCAGGGGCAACGGCGCAGACCACCAAGCTTTCCTCTTTGGTGATAAGGGAGCAGGCCGGCGCTACGCGCCAAACGCGACGTCACCGTGGGGACTTCCCCCGCTCCTCTGCGGCAGCAGCTGGCCGTCCTGGATGGACGGCGGCCTCTCTGCTGCGGCCTCAGCTTTTGTGCCCATGGACCGCGCTCATGGACGCCCAAGCAGCGGTGCACCGTGCTCCCGACCATTGTCGCCATGTGGTAGCCCCTCCGCTGCACAAGGACAGGGAGGAGGCCCGGGGCGCCTATAAAAGGAGCTGGTGCACCACCCTAACGGGGATCGATGACATTTTACTCCTAGTCTAGCTACTTGCGGGAAAGGGAGAAGAAGACAGTAGTTTCCCTCCCCTTGCACGCGCCATTGCCATAACTGTGCCTCGGCAAGCACGCTGTACTGTAACCTCTACAAGCAGCAATACAGACAGGCAGGACGTAGCGGTTTTACCTCCACAAGAGGGCCGTGAACCTGGGTACGCGCCGTGTCTCTCTCTGCCGTGATGTCCTCCTCAGGCACGACGAGCAGCGTCGCCGCGCTGGATGAGGGTTGATTGACGTCGTGTTCAGCCCCTTACACGAACTCTCTTCGCGAGTGTGACTGCCCCTGTTTCGTGGGAGTCATTCTCCGACAAGTGAGATCCTCGAGAAAGGCAAGAACTCTCGATAAGCAAGAACAAGTCAAGAAGAAGCAGTACTCACCCCGATGACTTGGCGCGGGTGTCCACCCACACCTTGTTGGCAGAGCGCCAACGGCCAGATGAGGCTCCAGCGCTGGGCTCCTCAGGGGCCGCCTCAGCTTTCCTCTTAAGAGGAGTGCTCTCCAGGCTTCTGGCGGCCCGGTCGTGGATGGCCCTGGTGCGGGGCTCGCACCGCTTTGCCGCGGCCTCCGGGCCGCTATCGTCTCCGTCTTCGTCTTCTTCTTCTGTGGCCCGTCGTGACGGGGCCACCACAAAATCCTCGTCCACATCGGACGATATCTCCAGGATCTCCTCCTCAGGATCCGCCTGCTTTGAAGAGCTCGCCTCCCCTGACGAGGGGTTGACTCCTCCGGCGGCGGCGTCGGCTTCGGCGTCTGAAGCAGCAGAGGACTCGCCAAACAAGTCTTCCTCCACCACAGGCGCCGCAGCCCCCTTCGCCTCTCTCCCTCCAAGCCCTCTGGCGTGAACGTCGGCATCATCTCCAGAACTGCGAGGCGCTTCTTTGGAGTGAGCTGGTGGAGGGGCCTCAGGTGCTCAGTGCCCGGAACAGGGATCTCCGGGGCGATGAAGAGCGTGCCTAAGATGGAGGCGACGTCGTCTGGCGCGTGGGCACTGAGGTGCAAGCGCATTGGATCTGCCGGGCCGGAGTACATCCACACCGGCTTCGTGTGCGCCTGGAGGGGAGCGATGCGCGCCTCACGAAGTCCTCAGCGACCATCTGCCCCGTGAGGCCAGCCTCGCGGACGAGCTTCATGCGCGAGACCAAGTGGGCAATCTTCTGGTGCTGGAACTTCTCGCTGGACCAATTTGAGTTCTTCAGCGGCGGCGCCTCAGGCTCATCGAAGAAGGCATTCGCTCCTTGGCGTCGACGAGGACCCACTTCTGGCGGAAGTCCTCCACCTTCTTCGTCACCCTCGTAACGGCCTTGTCGCCATCCCACGACATGGGGATGTAGACGGCGCCCATCCCGTCTGCGATGCGGAAAGACACGCACCCAGACCGCTCGCCGGGCGCCGTGTTGCGGAGCGCGTAGAAGCTCCGGAAGAAGGCCACGGAAGGCATCACTCCCAGATACGCCTCGCAGAGATAGGCGAAGATGGCGAGAATCAGGATGGAGTTCGGGTGGAGGTGCAGGAGCTGGATCTGATAGAAAGCCAGCACCTCCGCAAGGAAGGGAGAGAACGGCGGCACCAAGCCGGCGAACAGCGTGTGGACGAAAATGGGGTACCACCCGCGCCAGCTTGCCGAAGCGCGCCGCCTTGACGCCGCTGGCGCCATGCTCATTATTCCTCCCGGCGACGAGGACCTTCAGCCTATCCAGCACCTCGCTGTGGAGACGCGAGTGCCGATGAGAGCCGGCGCAAGCTCCTCCTCCCACTGCGCTTCAGCGGAGGCCTCCACCATCGCCGCCTTGCCCTTCTTGGGGCCCATGGCTCGCGAAGGAAGGGCGGCGGAAAAGCTCGGAGAAGAACGGAAATCGCCGGAGTAGTGGAGCACCGGAGGTGTATGCAAGAAGGAAAGGGCGTAAATGCGGCGGAACTGCTGCCGGCACAGCCGCGGCAGCCTTTATATCACCTCAGGGCGGTTTCCGAGGCGTCGTGGGTCCCGCCACGACGCCACCTCCTCCGGAGAAGCCGAGACGCACCAACCGCTCGCCACGTGTCTCGGGCCGGCCGGACACTTTGGGCCCATGACGCTTCGCCTGCGCCCCTGGACCGCGTCGTGCCGTCATGGGCCCGGGGGCTACTGTCAGCCCAGTAAGAACCATGGTGTACTGGGCCAGGCCTCTATAACCCTCAACACTCGGCGAGTGAATCTCGCTAAGGACCAGGTCTGCAAGCCTGGGGAGCCCGCGGGGCAGAATCGCCTCGCGGAGGCCTGAGGAGGCAGCTAGGGCCTGTGGAGCCTTACTCCGTTGCCCCCTCTCCAAGGAAGCTTTCTCTGAAGGAAGTCAACGCAGAATCCTCCACAGGGCGTTCCCGCCCACGCGAGGGTTCCTTCACTGTAAAGCAAGCTCTGCGGAGCGCACATGGCTTCCGCAGCGGCCGCAGAGTGACCGCGCCTCTGCGCAGGGTGACGACGGAGCTACAGTCCCACTTTGGTGATAAAGGAGTCAACAAAGCAGGGGCAACGGCGCAGACCACCAAGCTTTCCTCTTTGGTGATAAGGGAGCAGGCCGGCGCTACGCGCCAAACGCGACGTCACCGTGGGGACTTCCCCCGCTCCTCTGCGGCAGCAGCTGGCCGTCCTGGATGGACGGCGGCCTCTCTGCTGCGGCCTCAGCTTTTGTGCCCATGGACCGCGCTCATGGACGCCCAAGCAGCGGTGCACCGTGCTCCCGACCGTTGTCGCCATGTGGTAGCCCCTCCGCTGCACAAGGACAGGGAGGAGGCCTGGGGCGCCTATAAAAGGAGCTGGTGCACCACCCTAACGGGGATCGAAGACATTTTACTCCTAGTCTAGCTACTTGCGGGAAAGGGAGAAGAAGACAGTAGTTTCCCTCCCCTTGCACGCGCCATTGCCATAACTGTGCCCTCGGCAAGCACGCTGTACTGTAACCTCTACAAGCAGCAATACAGACAGGCAGGACGTAGCGGTTTTACCTCCACAAGAGGGCCGTGAACCTGGGTACGCGCCGTGTCTCTCTCTGCCGTGATGTCCCTCCTCAGGCACGACGAGCAGCGTCGCCGCGCTGGATGAGGGTTGATTGACGTCGTGTTCAGCCCCTTACACGAACTCTCTTCGCGAGTGTGACTGCCCCTGTTTCGTGGAGTCATTCTCCGACAAAAACCGATGAATGAAACCGATTTTAGAAAAGTGAACAAAAAAGTCTATGAACAAAAAATATTTTTAACGATTTTTAAAACTAAAAACAGGAAAAACTCTATGAACAAAAAATATTTGAATGATTTTTGAAATATGAACAATTTCCAAATATGAACATTTTTTAAATTTGAGCATTTTTCAAAAACTGAAATTTAAACGAAAATATAAAATAATATCTAAATAAAAGAAAGAACAAAAAAATAAAAAGCCAAAAAAGAAAAATAGAAGTAAAACGAAAAATAAAACAAAAACTAAGAAGAAAAAAGAAATAGCCAAAAAAAAGAAAAAGAAACGTAAAAGGAAAAGGAAAAGAAAAAGAAAAGCAAACAGAAAAACAAACGAATACGAAAAAATAATAAATCGAAATCTAGCTGGACGTGCCTTGATTGGGCTGGCCCATTGCGCGACGTGGGTGCGTGGTGCTGTGTTAGCTCCGCGGTACGCGGCAACTAGTGTTTGCCCAAAAAAGATATACTAGTGGATGGGGCACGCCTCCAAGCCCGTCCGCAGCGGCCCAATAACGACCCAATTAAAGTTCTTTTCTTTAACCTGACCCATTAAAGTTCTGGACTTTTCTCAGAAAAAAAGTTAAAGTTCTGGACCCTCAAAAAAAAAGTTAAAGTTCTGGTTAGTTTGTGTCCGGTTTCATCTTGCTCTAACAGTCTGTCCAGCGGCAAGCTCTTTCCGTTTTTACTTCGTTCTCACATGTCATCGGAGCCCTCGTAATGCACACCAAATCGATCTGCTTCTAGGGGATTCTTTTCTTTGTTCTTTGATGAAGGGCCGAGCTATCCCAGGTGTGAAGTTTCTTATGCAAGGCTGCCAATTTATAAGCGCAAAATCTATCTCGTGCCTAGGCACTATCTAGGCCTTTCATGGTGCTCACTCGCGCGCGCCGTCGGATCGCCATCTCACGGCCGAAAAATTTTCTGCCTACGTGTTCCGCGTCCCGACAAATCACACCGCATTCAATCCCCTCAGCAACGAGCCGTTCACGCATTCCCCTTCGCCAGCTCCTCTCTCGCTCCCTTCCCTCCGTTTCGCCATTGCGATTCTCGCTCGTCGCCGGTGATTCCCGCCGGCGCCGACCTCTATAAACTTGTAGAATGGCCGTGGCGAGCTTCTCCATCCCCGGTCACGCTCGTTTTGGTGGATTCGGGGGTAGCGGAGCGGATCCGCACCTCGGTCTCCTGCTCAGCGCCCGCCATGGAATCGAGCTTCGTCGGCCACGAAATCCGGCGTCGCTGACCTGCAGGTAGCCGAGAGACTCGTGCGTCGAGCTTCTCCATCGACTGGCCGTTCTCGTTTTGGTGGATTCGGGGGTAGCGGAGCGGATCTGTCGTGGGTTTGTCACGTCAGGTGTCATAGATGACTTCGTAGGTGTGGGATTACGCGAGTCAAGCATCTCCGAGCTTGGGATCGCAGGAACAAAGATCAACACAGATTTACCCAGGTTCGGCCCCCTCAATGTGAGGTAAAAGACCTACTTCCTGCCTACCCTAGATTGGTATTGATATGATAATCGAGGTGTTACAATGGAGGCGATCCGA
Organism: Poa pratensis; assembly: GCA_947311845.1. Classification (NCBI taxonomy): domain Eukaryota; kingdom Viridiplantae; phylum Streptophyta; class Magnoliopsida; order Poales; family Poaceae; genus Poa; species Poa pratensis. The sequence goes on from CAMZMU010000082.1 coordinate 18,288,017, forward strand.
TCTGGTACTCGCCGTATGAGCTAGGGTTTGGGGCTTGATAGCTTGACCCGCTCTAAGTCCTGCGAGTCCTCTTTATATACACAGAGGCTCGCTAGGTTACAAAAGGAAACTTCCCCATAAGGAATACATCCACAGAGGCCTACTCGGAGACTACTTGGTCTTCACGTCCTCCGGGATTGTCTTCTAGATCTTTCTCCTTATGGCGGTTCAATATTGGGCTTGTTCCCAAGTGGGCCTTCATCCGTGCGAGTAAGTTAAGTCGCACTGGGCCGCGGGTTAATCCAGAAAGTATTCCCCCGACATTAGCCCCCAAGCATGGCCTGAACTTCATAGTACTTCTTGATCTTGAATGCTTAGGCCGTGCTTTTCCTTGTTTCGCGGCTTATAATTGTACAAGTTTGGCCTTGACTCGCACCTGGAAGATCATCTGACTTCGTGAGCTTTAGAGTATCCTGATAGCTTCAAACTTGATGACGATCTATCTTCAAATTTTTGATGATAATATGATATAGCCCCCAAGGATTGAGAGGATGTTATGTGGTAATCATCTCAATTCTTCTCAGAGAACTCTGAAGGTCATCACCTGTAACTTGATATCATGAATAAAACAATTGTTAAGTTACAAGTAATTGTAATTGGTGTTGCCGTACTATAAGCAGTACATCGACCTCTAGTTAGGCCATCTGAATCCTTAAGTGGGCACTCGCGCGACTCAGTATTTCCTAGGAATATGTGTGTTCAGGGTCGAGAGCGGCCATGATAGGCAATCAAGCTCGATTGACGCCACACCCCAGTACTTTGGCCACATAATGCGAGTAGCAATCCAACTTAAGGTAAATTTGATAATTGCCAATAAATCGGCTGTTTCAGGGTAACAAAGACCCCAAGAAACATAATGATATTGCCATGATAGGCTAAGCTATGATAAGCTTTGATTATGATGACACATAAGGTCGCGCCTAGGTGGCAACCGAGTGTTATACATAGGGTTGGATCGCGCGTAGGTGGCGATCCATGGTGATACATGGGGTCGGTCGCGCCTAGGTGGCGACCAGAGATGATACAAAGTTTACGGCCGCGCCTAGGTGGCGGCCGTTTCTGATACAAGGGTCGATCGCGCCTGGGTGGCGATCAGATGTTGCATAGGTCGCGCCTAGGTGGCGACCAAAGTTGAAGTTCTAGCCCTGAGTGGCTGTGATGATACTCAGCTATAAAGCTGGAAAGGATGATGCTTGGCTCTGATTAGCCTTTTCTTATGTATAGTACGGTCGCAGGTGTGCGACGTTCCAAGGGCGAGGTGCCTCGAGACGATCCTCGAAATCATGGCGTTCGCTGCTTTCTTCCCTTACATCCAGCAGGTAGTACGACCCATTGTTTAGCTTCTTGCTGATGATGTAGGGTCCTTCCCATGGAGAGGACAGCTTATGCATTCCCTTGTGATCTTGTTTAAGTCGCAGCACTAGGTCGCCTTCTTGAAAGGTGCGGGTTTTGATGCGTCTGGCATGATAGCGTCGCAAGTCTTGTTGATATACTGCTGACCTTGATGCTGCCAAGTCTCTAACCTCTTCTAATGTGTCCACCGAGTCTTGCCGAGCTATCTCATTATCTGTCTCGATGTAAGCCGCAACTCTTGGTGAATCATGTATGATATCGCTGGGCATGACTGCTTCTGCTCCATAGACCATGAAATATGGTGTAAATCCTGTGGATCTGTTAGGGGTTGTTCTCAAGCTCCACAGTACTGCTGGCAGTTCTTCCACCCAACATCCTGGAGATGCTTCGACCTTTTCAATAAGGCGCGGCTTAATTCCATGGAGAATTTCCTGGTTAGCTCGCTCAGCTTGTCCATTGCTCTGCGGGTGTGCTACTGACGTGAGGTCCAATCTTATCCCATTGTCTGCGCAAAATATCTGTGTAGCCCCTTCAGAGGTGTTGCTCCCATTGTCTGTAATGATACTATGGGGGTAACCGAAGCGGAATATGACCTTCTTCAAGAACTTGACTGCTGTTTCAGCCTCGCAATCTCCCACAGGTTCTGCTTCTATCCACTTTGTGAATTTGTCCACCATGACTAAGAGGTGAGTTTTTCCGTTTGAAGACCGTCTGAAAGGCCCTACCATGTCAAAACCCCATACGGCAAAAGGCCATGTGATGGGTATTGTGCGAAGTGCTTGGGCTGGCATATGATCTTGCCTAGCGTATCTTTGACATCCATCGCACACTCTGACAATTTGCTCTGCATCTGCTAATGCTGTTAACCAGAAGAATCCATGTCGGAACGCCTTTGCCACCAAAGATCTTGACGAAGCATGATGGCCACAATCGCCTGAATGAATTTCGTGCAAGATTTTTCGTCCCTCTTCTGGTGAGACACATCTTTGAATGCTCCTGATACGCTGCGCTTGTATAATTCATTGTTGATGATTGTATAGGCCTTTGATCGTCGTATGATTTTGCGCGCCTCAATTTCATCGTCCGGCAGCACTCCGCGACTTAAATATGCCATGTATGGCTCTGTCCATCCTGGCTGTTCATGCAGGGCTGCGACTAAAGTTGAATCATCCTCTGGCTCTGCAATGTCAATTTCTGCTGGAGGTTTGACTGATGGATTGTGCAGTTCATCCAGGAAAACATTGGGTGGGACTGACTGTCTATTGGATCCAAGCCGAGACAGGGCATCCGCAGCTTCATTTTGTCTCCGATCAATATGTTCAACTTGGTATCCAGTGAAATGTCCAGCAATTCTGTCCACCTCTCTCCTATATGCAGCCATGTTCGCATCCTTGCTGTCCCACGTTCCGGAGACCTGCTGTGCCACCAAGTCTGAATCGCCAAAACAGCGTATGCGACTGATGTTCATCTCCTTTGCTATACGTAGACCATGAAGCAGTGCCTCGTACTCCGCCACGTTATTTGTGCAGTTGAAGTGTATCTGTAACACATACCGCAGCTTGTCTCCCTTGGGAGATGTCAGAACAACTCCAGCCCCCGAGCCTTGCAACTGTCTTGACCCATCAAAATGCATGGTCCAGTATTTGGTTTCTGCCATGCTAGGAGCAACTTGGATTTCTGTCCAATCGTTAATAAAATCTGCAAGGGCTTGCGACTTAATTGATGTGCGCGGCTCGTAGCTGATGTGATGTGGTCCCAACTCGATCGCCCACTTAGCGACTCTTCCAGTAGCTTCTCGATTACGAATGATATCTGCCAATGGTGCTGAACTCACCACAGTTATTGGATGCTCTTGGAAGTAGTGCTTCAGCTTGCGACTCGCCATGAACACTCCAAACACCAACTTCTGCCACTGTGGGTAACGCTGTTTGGAAGCTGTGAGGACTTCGCTCACGTAGTATACTGGTCTCTGGACAGGGTATTCCTTTCCTGTTTCTTGTCTCTCCACAACCATGACAGCACTCACAGCGCGGGAATTTGCCGCTATGTATAGCATTGGCTCTTTATCTTTTGGAGCCGCCAGAACTGGAGCATTGTCAATTGATGTTTCAAGGCTGTCAGAGCTTCGTCGGCCTCTGCGTCCCAAACGAAGGTGTCTGATTTTTTCAACAGTCTGTACAAAGGTAGTGCTTTCTCTCCCAATCTTGATATAAAGCGACTCAAAGCTGCTACGCAACCAGTAAGCCGCTGTACATCTTTTATCTTTTCTGGCTTTTGGAGATCCATCACGGCCTTTATCTTGTCAGGATTGGCCTCAATGCCTCTTTCTGATACTATGAATCCCAATAGCTTTCCTGCTGGTACTCCGAAGACGCACTTTGTGGGGTTGAGCTTCATGTTGTATTTTCTGAGATTTGTGAATGTCTCTGCCAGATCACCAATAAGATCCTGGCTAACTTGCGATTTAATCACAATATCATCCACGTAGGCATGAACGTTGCGACCTATTTGCTCATGTAGCAATTCTGAATGCATCTTTGGTAAGTCGCACCTGCGTTCTTCAACCCAAAGGGCATGCTGACGTAACAAAAAGCTCCGAAGGGTGTGATGAAGGACGTCTTTTCTTGGTCTCCCTCTTCATCTTGATTTGATGGTAGCCTGAATAGGCGTCCAAAAAGCATAACAGCTCGCACCCAGCAGTTGAATCAATTACTTGGTCGATTCTTGGCAAAGCAAATGGATCCTTTGGACAAGCTTTGTTAAGACTGGTGTAATCAACGCACATTCGCCACGTACCGTTCTTTTTCATAACCAATACTGGATTTGCCACCCACTCCGGATGGTATACCTCTGTGATGAATCCTGCAGCCAGCAAGCGAGCTATTCCTCTCCTATTGCCTTTCTCCTGTCATCATGAAAACGCCGTAGTGGCTGCTTCACTGGTTTAGCCGCAGGGTTCACTTTGAGGCTATGTTCTGCTAATTCTCTTGGTACCCCTGGCATATCTGACGGCTTCCATGCGAAGATGTCTTTATTTTCCTGGAGAAAAGCAACGAGGGCCTTCTCCTGCTCTTCTTCCATGTGTGCTCCAATGCTAGTTTGCTTGGATGAGTCGCCAGGAACAAGATTTATCTGCTTAGTGTCCTGGGCCGCTTTGAATTTCATTGGTGGCTCGGCAGATGGCGTGGTAACCACACTCATATCGTTTGGGTCCACCTGCGACTTATAACCTTTTAGTTCTTCCGCGGCACAGGCGGATTCTGCGAAAGCCGCATCTCCTTTCTCACATTCTATTGCTTTTTCTCTATCTCCGTACACTGTGATGACCCCTTTTGGTCCTGGTATCTTCAACTGTAGGTACACGTAGCATGGCCTGGCCATAAACTTAGCAAAGGCCGTTCTTCCAAACAAGGCGTGATATGGGCTTTGGAATTTTACTACTTCGAAGCTTAGGAATTCACTTCTAAAGTTCTCTTCTGTTCCAAAAGTTACCCCTAGGGTTATTTTCCCCACTGGCCGTGCGGACCTTCCTGGGACAATGCCGTGAAATACTGTTGACGTGGGCTGCAGGCTGGAATCCTTGAGTCCTAGACGCTGGAAAGTATCGTAGTACAAGATATTAATGCTGCTTCCTCCATCCATAAGCACTTTGGTCAGCTTGTATCCTGCAACGTATGGTGCCACAACCAGTGCCAACTTGCCAGGTTCCCGTACCTGTGGCGGGTGGTCGTCGCGACTCCAGGTTACCGCGTATTCTGACCACCTTAACCAAGCGGGTGTTGTTGGTATCACGGCGTTCACCTGCTGACTTCTCCGGCTCAATTTCTCTTCTCTTTTGGAGGTATCGATAACTATTGTGTGATACTGCCCCGTCTGCCTGGGGTTACTCGCGCCGTGCTGCCCAATGTTTGTGTTATGAGCCGCACTAGGGTTTCCTTCATGGGAATTCCCCCCGTTGTGTTGGCTCTCTTCTTTCCACTTTTTGTAATAATGGCATTGCGCCTTGGTATGGTCCGCTGGCCGTCCATCACCTGTCGCATGAAGGTCGCATGGCCGGTTGAAAACTTCTTGCATATTGATTGGACGGGAGCCGTATCCTCGACCCCTTCCACGCTGGCCTCTGAATCCTCCACGCGCATTGGCTACGAGCCCTGAGTGACCATCTTCGCTTTTGCGTTTGTTTTGACTCGTGTTGTTGTGGCTCGTTTGCTGCTGCTGGGGCTTGTTGGAGTTTTTCTTTCCTTTTGCAGCAACCTCCTCTTCTTCTCCGTCTGACGCGTCTCTGGTTTTGTCTGAGCTGGCATATTTGTTAGCCGCAGCCATCACCTCGCTGAGGCTCTTGACTTTATCCTTCATGCGACCCAGCTTATGAATCAGCGGCTCAAACTTGCAGTTTTTCTCCATCACCAGGACGGCTGAGCTTGGTGGTATATTATCTGAGGAGTGTATTATTTCTGCCACCCTTTTCATCCAATGGCGACTTGACTCGCCTTCCTTCTGGACACAACGCTCTAAATCTTCTATATTGCAGAGTCGCTTGCAAGTTCCTTGGAAGTTCTTAATGAAGGCATCCTTCAGTTCCTCCCAAGTATTTATAGAGTTGGGAGGCAAATTTTGCAGCCATATGTGCGCTGCTCCTTCTAGCATCATGTTAGGTAGCGTGCGCAGATCTCTTCAGATGCGTTTAGGATGCTCATGCCCATCTCGTAATTGTTGAGCCAAGTGGTTGGATCCATGCTGGCGTTATAGTTTGCCACCTTGCGTGGCCCTTTGAAATCTTCAGGAAAAGGTTCCGATCTGATCTTTCAGTGAAACACGCCGGTCCCTTGAGTCGCGAGGACAGGGCTGGGTGCGCCTGCGGGGTTATCTGCGGGCCGCTTTTGCATCAATGGTGCATTCGCCTGCGCTTCTGCGACTTGTTGCCTCTGTGCGACTCCTGACACGTCCTCTGGTGGCCTGCTCTGGACGCTTCTTTCTGCGTAATCCTGTGATTGGCTGGTACGAGGGGCAGCTGTGCTTCGGCTTCCGCCCTATTGGCTTGTTGCAGGACTGCCGTACTTAACATCTGAATCGCGCGCCGCGCCTCAGCATTGACCGGGTCATCGCCTGTTGGTACCATCTGAGTCAAGATATTAGCCGCAGCATACATATTATCGACAGGGTTCTGGTAATGGCCCTGTGGGGTGTGAAACCTCCTTGGTTGTTGCTGGGTCTCTTGATTTGTTGGTACCCTTCCTTCCGCAGTCGTCTGGATTCCGTCCCGCGGCTGGAGTGAGCGGGATTTCCACTGTTGGTTGAGTCGCGCGCAGCTGTGTTTGCGGGTCAACCTGTTGTTGAGTCGCAGCCAGCGCGGCTACTCTCTGCCGCTCCTGTTGGATTCCTTGGTTTATCTGATCGAGCCTGCGGCGCTCTTCTTCCATCCTTCGAACCTCATACAGGAGCTCGGCCCTGGCGGCCTCAATTTCTGTTGCACGGAGGGCGGCGTTCGTGGCTGACACAGGGACAAGAAGTGGGTTGCTTGGGGGTGCCGATGCCTCGGTTTCTCCAGCAGTTCCTGATGCACCTGCTCCTCCGGCCATGTAAACCGCGACTTGTGCCATCTCTTGATCTGGTGATGATGTGATTTCTGGTGGGTAACCCCAGCAACTTTCTTCAAAGGCAGGTATGATGGACCCAAACTCTTGCGAGTCCATGCTTTCCACGGATTCTTCCCCGTCATCGGCGACTTCTTCTACTGAATCGCCTTCCTGGACCGATCTAACGGACCTGCCACCGATGAAGCCGACGAAGACGTTGATGGATCCGAACGGGATGACGTGGCCGGTCTCCAAATAATCTGCTTCCGGCCCCCAGCTTGAATCGTCGATGAGGGGTGTGCCATTGACCGTGATGATACGGCCAACAACAAGATCTTCAGCTCCCTTCATGGATCCTGCGCGGAACGTGACGCTCTTGACCGCAGGCCCCACGGTGGGCGCCAACTGTCGTGGGTTTGTCACGTCAGGTGTCATAGATGACTTCGTAGGTGTGGGATTACGCGAGTCAAGCATCTCCGAGCTTGGGATCGCAGGAACAAAGATCAACACAGATTTACCCAGGTTCGGCCCCCTCAATGTGAGGTAAAAGACCTACTTCCTGCCTACCCTAGATTGGTATTGATATGATAATCGAGGTGTTACAATGGAGGCGATCCGATCTGGTACTCGCCGTATGAGCTAGGGTTTGGGGCTTGATAGCTTGACCCGCTCTAAGTCCTGCGAGTCCTCTTTATATACACAGAGGCTCGCTAGGTTACAAAAGGAAACTTCCCCATAAGGAATACATCCACAGAGGCCTACTCGGAGACTACTTGGTCTTCACGTCCTCCGGGATTTGTCTTCTAGATCTTTCCTTATGGCGGTTCAATATTGGGCTTGTTCCCAAGTGGGCCTTCATCCGTGCGAGTAAGTTAAGTCGCACTGGGCCGCGGGTTAATCCAGAAAGTATTCCCCGACAGGATCCGCACCTCGGTCTCCTGCTCAGCGCCCGCCGTGGAATCGAGCTCCATCGGCCACGAAATACGGCGTGGCTGACCTGCAGGCAGCCGAGAGACTCGTGCGTCGAGCTTCTCTGGTGTTCGTTTCAACAACACCGAGTTCTTCGTTTAGGTGAGCCAAGCTAGAACTCAAGTACTCGTCCTCTCTGGTGTTTTTTTTGCGTGATTTTCTGGGATTTTTTCTCATCTGATTTTCTGGCTTTCTAATCTGTACTGCGCGTGTTATGTAGGTTTTGCAGATCATCTGGGTACAAGGACTAGCAATTTTGGTTGAGATTCTGGAACTGGTGAGTCTGAATCCCCATGTACATCCATGTATCCTGTAGTTGCAAACCCTCTATGGGGTCGTCTGATATATGTATTTTTTGTCCTGTAAAATACATGATATATGTACTTTTGCCCTATAATCTACACCCATTGGTGTGTTGTATACAGCGATGTTTATACAAGTAGGTTTGCTCTTTCAATTTGATGTCTAGCTTTGATGTGTATTTTTTACATGTAGTTTCTTTACAGATATGCAAGGGGTACACTATGATTTTTTTCCATGCAAGTCTCTCCTCTGATTTTCTTGCATTTGGTAGCAAGTAGGATATTCTAGACTTAGATATCATGTAGGTTCCATACAGAATTATTGTAGCCAATTGAATACTTGTTCTACGTTTTTCGTTTGACTAGTTACTTGAACTACTTGGAGTACGACACCTGTGTTTTTGTGGTAGCATGTAAGTTTTGACACAATTTTTTATGCATGTAATTATCAATATTTGCATGGTTTTGGGAGAGTTAACAAACATAATTTGTTCATGTAATTATCACTTTCATTTTCTGTGGTTTTCAGCATGTTCTAGTGTTGCTTAGTTGTTTTTTCAAATGTTAGCACGTAAGTTCTCATCCATAATTGACGTATCTACTGGAATACTAGATGATGATTCCCCTCGTACCTAGGAGACGTTCGAAGACACCCAGGAGTTCGGCCAAGCCTAGATCCAAGTTCAAAAGGTTGAAGCAAAGGCTGCAAATGAAGGCTAGAGTCCCAGACGAACCAGTAGACCCACGTCTAGAAGATGATATAGAGGATGATGAGGCTCATGCAGTTGAAGCTCCACCACAACAAACGGACGATGCCCCACCCCCTCAACCTGATTATGAAGACCCACATGATGAACAAGTTGGGCAGGAAAATAAAAATAAGGTACTGCAAGCCTTTCTGCATGTTCATAACTATTTGTTTTTCAGTCTTTATTACATGTAGAAATTTTTGGTATATGCAATGGAAACTCAAATATGTATGTTTTTTACTTGTCAGAGCGATACATTCAACAGGGCATCTCCAATGAAGATTTTCAGGGTTTGCAAAGGGTTCACAGATAAGCAGCAAAAAATCATAGTTGATGCAGATCTTGGAGAGATACTTAAGTGGAGGTGCTCCAAGTTGGTTCCTGATCTATGTAAATTCTTGATGGGGTGCTTCGACCCAGAGTTGCGTGTGCTCGACTTTGGTGACAGGGGAAGGATTCTTGTTACCTTGGACTCTGTTGTCAAAGTTCTTGGGGTGCGCATGGGCAGGATCCTTATGTCTTACCACATGGACACTGTGGCAAAAAGAATAATGTTGGACATGTTTGGGATCAAGGATAACAAGCAGCCATCGCTTGCATTTCTTGAGAAAGAGCTAGGACCGGAACACCCAGCTGATCACATTTTTTGAGAGAAGTTCTGCATATACTTGACATGCTCTGTATTCGCTCCAACTACTGCTACTGGTATTAGCCCAAGATGCTACCATCCTTTATCAACACAGAAGATATCAGGAGTCTAAACTGGCCAAAGTTCATCATTGATATAATGATCGAGACGGCTGGAGCAAAGGGCAAGAAAAACTGGTTCAAGGCTTGCATGCCATACCTTATGGTCAGTTCCTGTTTTCTTCATTTTCTTTGTTGTTTCAAAATTCGTTCTGTCTGCTTTTCTTTCTAGCTATTGGCCCTCTTTATACATCCTGTGGATACTATTAAGATGTATCTTTTTCCTTTTCTATCACAGGTCTTATATGTTGATTCGTTGGAAACTGACGCCATAGATGTGCCTGAAGACGGGACTCGAATATGTGCATGGAACAACAAGTTGGTTAGGCTTGCGGTTGAGATGGATACAAACAGTGACGGGTCATTTGGGAAGCTACCTGTAAGTTTTTTTTCTAGCAATAATTTTTTCTGCTTAACACGACTAGCTGTTTGTTCCAGCTAAACAGCAAGCATTCATAATTAATATCTGAATTTGTTTACATCTTTTCTTTTTTTTCTTGTTCAGTTGAAGGCATGTTTCAGGATCAAGATTAGCTTATTCTCCGCAGAACCGTCAGTCTTGGACATGTTCATTAAAACCCATGCCCCGGGTGATTACACCGAAGATGTAAGATACCATATTTTTGTATATTCTTTGTTCTTTCTTTTTTTCAAAAGTTTCATGATTTTCTTAGTATGTAGTTTCCTCGACAGTAATGTTTAAACTACTGAAGGTTCCATTTTAAAGTAGATGATAACTCCATGTCAGTTTCCATATGTATTTTTTATTTTTCCAGCATGTAATGTTTCTGTTTTACTGAATACACTTTCCGTTTTAAAATTTGAAATTAGATGTTTTTTAATTGTTAATAGTACTGAAGTGGAACTTAGATCCAACTAGATGTAGATTTTTACAGTGCAAAATTTTCAGTGTTGTTAGTCGGGCGCTAACTGAAGTTTAATAATTATGGAACAGGAAATGGCGAAATACAGAGGAGCTCTCGCAGAGATGTGCACTGCTTTTGAGGATGGGCTTGCACAATTCTTGAAGAACATGTCAAGCATAGATCCAAAGGCCCAGGTACTTGATGAGGAGAAACATGAAGCGCGGCATCACAGCAATAGAACAAGACGCGGAAAGAACAAACACACCTCAATAATGACAGCGCAAGGAGTTACCAGAGAGAGGAATGATGATGCTCAGATGGGAACGAACACTGATACACATGATGCTGATGCTACTGTAATTCTGCAAAAGGACACTGGGAAGAGTAAACAAAGTGATGACAGCTTACATGCTGAGATGGAAATGAACAATGCTACACACGAAGCTCATGCTACTGCAATTCTGCAAAAGGACACCAGGAAGAGGAAGCAAATTGATGAGAGTTCTCCTGCTGAGGATGGAATTTCTAAGAAGGCCAAATCAGATCACGTTCTTCAAAGTGAGCCACTGGAAACAAATGAAGATGGCTTGCAGCAGAAAGCGGAGGAAAATGTACAAGCTACCATCCAACCTGGTGAGCCAAACTGCAGCCCGATGACTTCTAAACGCGGCACATGTGTAGCAGCTCTTGATAGTCCAACTCGCAGGAGACCAGTTACTAGATCCATGTCCCCGCTTAAACCCCATCAACTTCTAGTAGCAAGGATACATTTGAGGTGGATATGGAGATTGCAACTGGTGATGGTGCAGCAAATCCCACGAGCGAATAATTTTGCAGACAGGAACTGTAGTACAAAGGAAGGTACTGTTGGGCTTGCAAATCCTGGAGTTGAAGCTTGAAGCAACTGCATATATATGGGACAGGGTCACAGTCAAGTGAAGATAGTGCTTGCGATGCCACATTGATGTCAAATATTTCACCTGCTGAGTCTGTCAGGCCCTTCAAATCGGCAGCAACAAAGGAGCCACCATTGGAAAATGTACAAGCTACCATCCAACCTGGTGAGCCAAACTGCAGCCCGATGACTTCTAAACGCGGCACATGTGTAGCAGCTCTTGATAGTCCAACTCGCAGGAGACCAGTTACTAGATCCATGTCCCCGCTTAAACCCCATCAACTTCTAGTAGCAAGGATAGCCCTAAGCCCATGTGGGATGTAGGTACCAGTGGCCCCGTGTGGGATGCAAGTACCAAGGGCCCTGTGTGGGATGTAGGTACCGGTAGCCCACGGAGGCAAACTCGTTTTGATACGGCAAAAATACCCACAAGCAGATTCGCGGGCATGCAGTCTCCAAACAAAGTGGATGCTTAGCAAGGACAATCAACTTTGTCTTTATCAAAGGATAGCACGTCCAGGAAGCTTGACCTTGAGTTTGGGAGCACGGACTCACCTAAAGAAACGGAGGAGCAGAGAAGACGGAGAGAACTGATAGATGACTGCCCCTCTTTTGACCTTGGTTTTGACGAACCTGCTAAGGTTGATGCAGCTGACCAACAGACAACTATTGGCGAGGAAGAGCCTATCATAATTTCAAGCAATGAAAGTGGAGATTCATTTGATAAAATCTTCGCTACCATCGATATGCCTACCAGGACCCCAGTGATTGATAAGGCCAAGAGGATAGAAGAATCTACATCGTCACCTGTTGCGCCGAATAGTTACACTCCAGTTCCGCAAGCACATCAAAGGAGGGTTGTCAAGACAGTCGAGGCTCAGAAGTCACCATACATGCAAACCGGGAAAAACAAGTTGTACCGAAAACAGCAGTGGAAGTCTACAACATGATTTGTTCATATGGTGGAAGATCTAAACACCATTAAATGAAGAAAAATCATTGATTATGGTGACTGGTTTATTTACCTGTGAGATTTGGCAAACTCTGTCAAGCCCACTGGGTGGCTCAGCAACTCGACATGCGAACTCGCCTTGCATGTTCTTTCAAAGGAATTGGCTAAACAGAGAAATGCGTGATGCCACTTAGTATTGGGGTGAGTTTTTAATACCTTACATGTTATTCCATCAGGTCATTCATCCCTACTTGTTCTTTTTCCTTTTCTCATTAGTGATGCTTACTTCTCCCCCAATGGCTGTGTATGCAGACCAAGCTCAAGAATCCAGCATGCATTCATGATCAAGCAGTCCAGAGAACATTTCAGTTTTCCCCAACAAATCGGCTAGATCATAAGGAATTGGTCAGTTCTGAAACTTTTTCATTCTTGCTTGCTTTTATACATTTTTCAGACCTACCAAACCTGTGTTGTGCTAGCATATAAGTTGTCATAATTATTGCGCATGTAATATATCACTATATGCCTGATTTTGGAGAGTTCACACAGATTTTTTGTTCTTGTAGCATGTAAGTTACTATTTTTTTGTTGCTCAATTGTTATGATTGTTAGCATGTGTGTTCCCATCCATAATTGATGTAGCTCCTGGATTACTGGATGTGAGGTTTTTTTCGGTGTATAAAGCACATGTATATGTTTACAGACTACATGTAGATTTCTGGGTTGGTAGGTGTTTTAACTTTTTGGCATGTGGGTGTATTTTTTTAATTAAAATACATATCACTATCAAAACAAGCACTTATCAAAAAAAGTTGATAGGTTTCCTGAAGTTCTGTTTGTAGTTTCCTCACCCATAATGTATACATTTGATTAAAACTCCATGTATAGGCTCCATATAATTTAGATAAAAACACCATTGTACTCTCAGTAACACCATGTACAGGCTCCATATAAATCTCCATGAACAGGCTCCATATGGTCTTTTTATGGATGTATTTTTTTAATGTTCATCCATTATTTTTGTCAATAAAAATACTAACATCAGGGGCATTTTTTAAAATGGTGCAGTTAATGTTTTCCATTCTCCAAAACCTCTCGCCCAAGTCCACAGAGTTTACTGGCCACTACTATCTCATAGTGTTGAATCTGAAGGCAGGAAGGTTTGAAGTTATGGATTCATTGAGGGCAGAAGGTACACCTAGCCTGAAGTCAGATGTCACGGCCATTGTGGGCTCAATCAAGCACCTGTGGGCGAAAACTACAGCCATCAAAAATAGACATCTCCAGATACAAACTCAGTACATTTCTACTCCTATGCAGAAAACAAGGTAAATTACAGCTCAAATGTCACTTCTTCCTTCTGTACCCTTTTTTCCGTCGCACCCCTACATGATTTTTTGTGCAATCAAGGGCTGTTCTATTCATTGATCACTTTTTATTTTCTTGTTGGCAAGTCACGACTGTGGATACTTCATGCTCAAGTTCATTGAAAGCTGGGATGGCAGGAGACTGGTACAACTTTTTAGTCATACGGATATCCCAGCAGCGAGGAAACTACAGTTGCTAAAATTGCTAGAGCGCGAAGATAATAAGATTGCATGGCACAGTTTATTGTTCTCGAATTGAGGAGGCAAGTGGTGCATTTTTTTGCTATGCCTACACTCTATCTAGCTTTTTGCATGTACTTCTCTGTCTTATATAGCATTCTGATGTAAATAACTTTGTGAATCTATCATGCAAATATTTTTTTACTCCTTGAATGCAACACAGGACTAAACCAACTAGCTGTTTCTAGAACACTTTAGATACTTCCTGTTTTTCACCATGGAATACATAAAGAGGTCTGTTACATTCTTGCATTTAATTTTGAGGCAACACAAATACATCCAGAACCTAAAGTGGACAACAAATCTCAAACCATATTTCGCAATAAATCCTGCTCCATGGGTTCAGGGCCAGGAGTGAGCTTCGAGGGGCAATTGCCCGAAGTATGATGTATTGAACCACACACAGAACACTTCACAGGTTTCTTGGCCTTCAGATGAAGACCTGACTTCTTTCTTTTCTCCCCTGGACGCCCTCTAGATGTAGTTGCTGTAGGATCCCTGATACCTTCACCATCAACATCAGGAATCTCCACTTCAGGTGTCCCACCCTCAGTTGGGTTAGCTTTCTTCTTGTTTTTCCGCTTAGCTGATTCTGATACTTTCAAAGATTTGAGTGCAGTGACTAAGTCACGCATGTACTTATCAGCAAGTGTCGTCGCTTTGTCTGATGTACATGCAAGTTTCGCAACATCTGTGAAATCATTGCATAGTGTCCATAGCGTAGAAGGTTCTTCTTGTTGGTCAACTTTCTGTCAGTTGGCACCTCAGGCAAGACAATTTTACTAGCCACAATGTCGTCCTCAGGCGCTGTCCACCTAGGGAGAATATAATGTGCCGGTATAGAATCAGTTGCACGAGTTGCACCATGACCCTCATTATATGGCAACACAACAGCCCGTCCCTGTTGAATTTCGAGCACTCGCAAATGTAAGTTGCCTCATCTGTATTAGCATCCACCCTGTAACTCCTCCTCCCATACCCAAAAACAGACCCTCTAATTGGAACAACATCAAATATTTGCCCACCAGCATGGTTGGCATTATATGATGTAATTTTCCTTAGCTCAGCACGGAAAGGCAAGTATATTTCTCGTGTATAAACCTCCAGTGCTTGCTTCTCCAGAGGGTAATCTGACCAGACCCTAAGTATCTTATCTTCTATTTCAAATTCAGAAGCATCATCCGCAACTTCTATCTTCTCCTGTAGTTTCAGATATTGTAGGAAGAAATGTGTGATGCTATTGTTTGGGGTAACGTATTTCTTCAGAATTGCATTGAAACCCTCACTGCGGGAAGTAGTCTGAAGGAAGGGGAAAAAGCGATCCCTGAAGTAAGCTGGAACAAAAGTAGTCCGCAGATCGTAAAGATCTTGCAAGTGGGTATTATCTCCAACATTATGCTTCAAGATCATTGATACGTCTCAAACGTATCTATAATTTTTGATGTTCCATGCTTGTTTCATACCAATTGCTACATGTTTTGCATTTACTTTATATCACTTTTATACATTTTTTGGGACTAACCTATTAACAAGATGCTGAAGTGCCAGTTCCTGTTTTCTGCTGTTTTTGTATTCCAGAAAAGCTAGTCTGGAAATATTCTCGGAATTGGACGAAACTACACGGGGTCCCTATTTTTCCAGAACACGCCTGACGGAGCGAAGGAGCAACAGAGGAGGGCCACCAGGTGGCCACACGCACCTAGGGCACGGGCCCCCCCTCTGCCGCCCTAGGGTGGTGTGGGCCCCTCGGGGTCTCCAGCCGCCGCCCTTTCGCCTACTTATTCCCCCCGACGCGAAAACCCTAAGTGCCTGAGCAAATATCCACGAAAAGGTCCAGACGCCGCCGCCGTCAACCCTAGCTCGGAGGGTTCAGAACCTCTTTCCGGCACCCTGCCGGAGAGGGGAATCGTCACCGGAGGCTTCTACATCGCCATGCTGCCTCCGGAGTGATGCGTGAGTAGTTCATCCTTGGACTACGGGTCCATAGCAGTAGCTAGATGTTGTCTCTCCACTTTGTGCCATCATGTTTAGATCTTGTGAGCTGCCCTACATGATCAAGATCATATTATTGTAATGCTACATGTTGTGTTTGCTGGGATCCGATGAATATTGAATACTATGTCAAGTTGATTATCAATTTATCTTATATGTTATTTAAGATCTTGCATGCTTTCCGTTACTCGTAGATGCTTTGGCCAAGTAGATGCTTGTAACTCCAAGAGAGGGTATTTATGCTAGATAGTGGGTTCATGCCTCCGTTTAATCTGGGACAGTGACAGAAAGTTCTAAGGTTGTGGATGTGCTGTTGCCACTAGGGATAACCTAACGATGCTATGTCCACGGGCATATGTGTTTGTTTACATTACGCGCTTTACTTAATGCGATTATCCGTTGCTTGCAACTTAATACCAACGGAGGACTCGGATGACAACCCGGCGGTGGATTATTAGTCATAGATGCTGTTGGATAACGGTCTATGTATCTTGTCGTAATGCCCAATTAAATATCATAGTAGTCAACATGTCATATATATGCATTGTCATGCGCTCACTATTTGTCAATTGCCCAGCTGTAATTTGTTCACCCAACATGTTAGTTATCTTTTATGGAGAGACACCACTAGTGAACTGTGGACCCCGGTCCATTCTTTTACACTGATTAAACAACCACAAACTGCAAACTGTTCCTTTTTCATTCTCTGCAATTTAATACTCATTTTCCACACGAGATTTAATCCTTTGTTTTCAGCAAGCCGGTGAGATTGAACCTCACTTTCGTTGGGGCAAAGTACTTTGATTGTGTTGTGTGCAGGTTCCACGTTGGTGATCGTGTTGCGCGTGCGGCCACCAACAACCTTCTGAAGAGTTGCTGCTCCTACTGGTTCGATAACCTTGGTTTCTTTCTGAGGGAAAACTTGCTGCTGAACTGCATCATACCTTCCTCTTGGGGTCTCCCAACGAGCGTGTGATTCACGCCATCAAGCTCTTTTTCTGGCGCCGTTGCCGGGGAGACAGCAGTCTTCTGCAAGGGGAGTTTGCTTCCAATCTCTTTACTTTGTTTTTGTCTTGCTTAGTTTATTTTATTTTATCTTATTTGCTTTCAATTATCAAAAACAAAAAAATTAGTTACTTGCATCTAGTTTACTTTCAAGTTATTTTCTGTCATGTTTTTAATTCTGCTAGAATGAGTACTCCTGAGAACACTAAGTTGTGTGATTTCACTAGCACGAACAACAATGATTTTATATGCACACCTATTGCTCCACCTGCTGCTTCAGCAGAATTTTATGAAATTAAACCTGCACTTTTAAATCTTGTTATGAAAGAGCAATTTTCTGGTGTTAGTACTGATGATGCTGCTGTTCACCTTAATAACTTTGTTGAACTTTGTGAAATGCAAAAGCTCAAGGAAGTAGATGGTGATATTATTAAACTGAAACTTTTTTCCTTTCTCCTTGAGAGGACGTGCTAAAGAATGGTTGCTATCTTTGCCTAGAAATAGTATTGATTCATGGACTAAATGCAAAGATGCTTTTATTGGAAAATATTATCCTCCTGCTAAGATTATTTCTTTGAGAAGTAGCATAATGAATTTTAAGCAGTTGATAATGAACATGTTGCTCAAGCATGGGAGAGAATGAAATCATTGGTTAAAAATTGTCCCACTCATGGACTAACTACTTGGATGATCATCCAAACCTTCTATGCAGGATTAAATTTTTCTTCAAGGAATTTATTGGATTCGGCTGCTGGAGGTACCTTTATGTCCATCACTTTGGGTGCTGCAACAAAGCTTTTAGATGATATGATGATTAATTATTCTGAGTGGCACACCGAGAGAGCTCCAACAGGTAAGAAGGTAAATTCTGTTGAGGAAACCTCTTCCTTGAGTGCCAAAATAGATACTATTATGTCTATGCTTGCAAATGGTCAACCACATGTTGATCCAAATAATGTTCCTTTAGCTTCTTTGGTTGCTCAAGAAGAGCATGTTGATGTGAACTTCATTAAAAATAATAACTTCAACAACAATGCTTATAGGAATAATTTGGTAATAGCAATTATAGGCCCTATCCTTCCAATAGTGGTAATGGTTATGGAAATTCTATAGTAACTCCTATAACAATAATAAGATCTACCCTCCGATCTTGAAGTTATGCTTAAGGACTTTATTAGTACACAAACTGCTTTCAATAAAACTGTTGAGGAGAAATTTGGGAAAATGATGTGTCTTGCCTCTAAAGTTGATAGTCTTCTCTTGATGTTGACTTGTTGAAACTAAAGAACCTGCCTCATGATGTTAAGAGAGCAAAACTCTCAATGCTATACAAGTTAAAATTGATAACAACGTGAGGATGTTAGCTGAATTGCATGCTAGATGGGAAAGAGAGGATGAAATTGCTAGAAAGAATAATATTGCTAGAGTTTATACTATTACTACTTCTGAAAATGCTTCAAACTCAAGTGTTAGCAAACCTCCTACCATTAATGGCAAGATAATTGGTGTTGGTAATGTGTCCACTTCTATTGCAAAATGTCCGAAATTGCCTGATAACTCTGAAACTGTCCTTGATAAAGATGCTGAAATTTCTAGCAATAAGGAAGATAATAACTCCATTACTTTTGATAATAATGACTTTGATTTTGATGGTTGCAATATTTCTGAAGTAATTAAGTTCTTGCAAAAGCTAGCTAGAAGTCCTAATGCTAGTGCTATAAACATGGCTTTTACAAAACATATTACTAATGCTCTCATGCAAGTTAGGGAAGAGAAATTAAAACATGAAGTTTCTATCCCTAGGAAGTTAGAAGATGGTTGGGAGCCCATCATTAAAATGAAATTGAATGACTTTGATTGCAATGCTTTGTGTGACCTTGGCGCTAGTATTTTGTTATGCCTAAAAGATTATATGATATGCTTGATTTAGAACCTTTGGAAAATTGTTACTTGGATGTTCACCTTGCTGATTCTACCATTAAAAAACCTTTGGGAAGAATTGATGATGTTCTTATCATGGTTAACAACAATTATGTCCCCGTTGATTTATTGTCTTGGATATTGAATGCAATCCATCATGCCCTATTGTGCTGGAAGACCTTTTCTTAGAACTGTGTAGGTGCTATTATTGATATGAAAGAAGGGAATATAAAATATCAATTTCCTCTCAAGAAAGGTATGGAACACTTTCCTAGGAAGAAGATTAAGCCACCTTATGATTCTATTGTGCGAACAAATTACAATGTTGATGCTTCTTCACGTGGTAATACTTGATGCATGCTTTGTGCCTAGCTAAAAGGCGTTAAAGAAAAGCGCTTATGGGAGGCAACCCATTATTTTACTTCTGCAATTTTTCTTTTATTGAGTCAAGGAGGATGTTTACTTCTGTAGCAACTCCTTTGTATTTTATTTTCTCGCATTGTTGTGCCAAGAGTAGCCTCTAATGTTAAGACGATGTTTAATTTTGATTGCTGCGCAGAGAAACAGATTTTTGCTGTTCACTGTACGAAATTCCTAAAATCACCAGATTGTTAATTAAATCTGAAAATTTTTGTGCGTAATCTTTATAAATGTCTGAATCTTTCATTAGACTAGAGTTTTTCGATATGAGCGTTGTAAGTGCCTTGAAAAAATTCGTCTTTGCGGACTGTTCTGTTTTAGACAGATTATGCCTTTTTATTTTGCATTCTCTCTTTTACTAGTGTTGAGTGAAATTCTTTTTTTGGGTGGAAGAGCTTCACATAACATCAGTGGCTGTACCTAATGTTAAAGTAACAAATCATATTGCGCCTATATAAAACATGTGAGTTTTTGATTATGCACTAACCCTCTAATGAGATCTACTTTGAGTTTGGTGTGACGGAAGTTTTCAAGGTCAAGAGAGAAGGATGATATAATAGGATCAAGAAGAGTGAAGAGCTTAAGCTTGGGGAGGCTCCCATGGATCTCCCCAGCATATTTCAAGAAGACTTAAGCGTCTAAGCTTGGTGGATGCCATCCCCAAGGCATCCCCTTCTTCATCATCAAATTATCAGGTCATCTCTAGTGAAACTATATTTTAATTCTTTCACAATCATATGTGCTTTTCTTGGAGCGTCTGTGTGCTTTTATTTTCAGTATTGCACTTTTATTTTCAATAAAGCTTGACTGGACCCTACATTCTTGATTGGGAGAGAGACACGCTCCGCTTTTTCATGAGAATACTCCTATTCTTCACTTATATTTGTTGAGTATTCATATCTAGCGCTGTTCAGCTTTTACTCTTGTTTTCATGTATCTCTTGTCAGAGCTATTAGCTTTCTTTTGTAGAAAGTACTCTCTTGGTTCACTTTATATTTGTTTGGTGAGTTGATGAAATAAATTGATTGGTGTTTGGTTGGTTCAGAAAATGTTGCAGTGGATAATTGGTATAAGGAAAAAC